>CM035172.1:81698153-81838842 GCA_020205615.1 Panax quinquefolius | reverse complement strand
AAAATGTATATATGATAATAAAATCAATACTAATCAATACATAGTTTTAATCTCGAGTAATATTCGCCGTCGATTATAATACGGTTTGAAAAAGGCAATTTTGTATTGACCAATAACTCTTGAATGACACATGAATAAGTAACTTTCGTGAATAATAACTCATATATAATGTATCTAGTGATACCATCTGAATAATAACTCGTGAATAATAACGTAACGTGAATCAGTAACTCATGAATTATAACTTGGGCATGAAAAGTTCCAAATTTGATAAAAAGTTCAAACCAATCTTTCAGCATTAATGATGTTGAAGAAATAACATCGACTACTGAAGAAAATAACATCCACTTTCAATCATAAAATTATACTATCCCTTACCTCAAAAGGCGATACTTACATTTGGAATAGCAATGAACTTGCCTTGAGTATAGCGGCACTTCGAGATATCAAAATACTCACAAAGAATACACTCGATAATATAAACTTTAGTTTACGAATTGTTGATTTTCAATTCTAACCCAAAGACCCTTATTTATGAAAAACTTAAAATACCAAAGTAAAATATTTAATAAATTAATAATATAATTATAAATTTTTCTTTACCTTTTAAGAAATCTAATTCGACATCTAACATTTGCAAGTGGGACCCACCCACTTGATAAAAGATTTTTCTTTTAAAATTATTTAAAACTTCAAAATCAATTGATTCAGTAACTTCAATAATCATAATAAATGGCCCTTTTATTAGAAAATTTGAATCATGACTTGACATTATAGGAAATTCAATTCTCTACAACTACGGAAGAAAGTTTTTCCAAATTCCAAACAAAATTGGCCAAGAAATCCACAAGCGAGGCGATTTACGGTATAATAAAATTTAGGTCAAAATGGGGTCCACCGACACCACACAAAACATGTGTTAATCATTTAATGCAACAAAATACTCTTCACTCGTGGTATACTCGTATATCCCACATTCATTGTAAAAATAACACCATTATTATATTATAATAATATAATAAAATATTATTTTATCGAAAAGATAAAATATCAATTTTCAATAATTGTCACTTTAAAAATTTTCTCCATACATATCACATAAAATGAATATTTTTCACTTATCATATAAATCGAATAATTAATTATTCACAAATAATATTACGAGAATCCTGATATTAATGACGGAGGCAGGTTTCCGGGGAAGAGAGCTTTCAATAATAATTTCTCTCTTCTTGGTAGCGATTAGATGACCTGAACCTCTCCTTGAAGCGAACTTTCTAGACATTGCCAATAATGCTATCTAATAATATTATTGAATAATATGAATTATTGATTTGATAATAAAAATCATGTCATGCAGATGACAATTATTAAAACAACAATAATATAAAATATCAATGTTAATTATTGAATCAAAATAAAATATTGAGCGATGATTACTATAACAATTATTAGTAGTGCATACTTTACGTAAGAATCGATAATTGGTGCTGCGATCTGAAGTGTACTCTTTACTGCGACAACAACGTATTACTATATTTTAACCACTTAAGGGTATTCAGCGGTATTAGCGGTATGACTTCTACAAGATTATTTGTAAATAACTTATACTTATGCGTTTTCTTCCTCCAATAAAACTTTCAGTTCAGGGGCCCTGAAAAGCTATGCAAATGCATACGAATATTCCGACATGAAGAATATTCCACGACCAACAGAATATTCCCAAACCGATAATGGTATTTTATAACCACTTGCTTATTTAAAATAATTACATATATCACCCTTCACTTTAACCTTTTATCAATTTAACCATTTACTAAATAGTAATTATAAGAACAATTGAATACTTTTTTTCAAAAATTAAAGTTACACTTATTTTATTTAATTATATATTTTTCGATTCTTAAATGGATGACACCATATAATGCAAATTAGAAACTCCTTTCTAATTTCATTCTCCCTTAATCGAGGACTCTTTGGATTGTCATTTATCGAATCAAATAGGACATTTCACTTCTTTTACTAGAAGTGGAAGATTCTTTATTGATTATACATTATCTCCATATCTGACTTATTATACTTTCAAGCATACCTTTTGATATACCCCAAGGGTCTTAAGGAATAAGTCAAAGTATAACTCATCATACCGAGATATTAATTTGATCTCGAGTCTAAGGATCACTTGTCTTCTATCACTATAAATTCCTATTAACAGAAAGTAAAACTACATTAGGTTGTTCATTAGCGAGCCCACGTTCGGTGAACTTATTCTCACAATAAGCACCTACATACTTGCTTTAGTGTCTCCCACAAATGATCATGAGATCAATCATCCTCATCCTAATGAGCAAACAGCGTATATACCAATCTATCGGATTCACTAATCCCCAATTTAGTAATTCAACGATTGAGAACTATTTTAGTTTTAAGCTTTCTAAGATTTAGATCTCATTAGAATGATCATCATCATTATTTAAAAACATTGCTTAAAACTATGGGTTTATCACATATTATAAAACAACATTCATGTAGATGATTAAAAGTATTTAATAAATTAATACTTTTTTATTAATAAATGAATAAGATTATTACAAAATATATGCTTTATCATCAAAGCAGATTGAAACGTATGCATACTACTTTCAAATATATATATATATATATATATATATATATATATATATATATATATATATCTAATTTCTTTCCACCAACTCACATAATTCAGAGATATATATAACACATACATACCTCCTCGTCAGTATATCGATTTACTTAATAATTCTCTAACTTGATTTAAAGGTATATCGATTTTCTTTTCTACAACAAACAGCATTACACGCGTACAAGTCTAAACCTAGCTTTCAAATCGAGTCTTTAATAGTATTCAATATAGTACACCAGGTGGTTTCCCCACAAACAACCCGACAAATTAGTTTCCATCTGAATACACCTACTTTGTTTTCACGAGTTGAGTTAGATCGATTACTAATTAGTTATATACATCCCGCTCTCCTGAAAGAATCGTTTAAGCCCGACTCTATACATCAACCATTAAAGGTATGCAGTTTTGCTTTGCCTTAGACTTGATACTTACTCTTACATACTTCGAGAAATTGGTGATTATCAAAGATATTTAATATCACCAACTATGGTAAAATATTTCTATAAATAATTTAATGCTAGATGGATAAATCTTATCCATCTTCTTTACTAATTCATCTCTACAATTTATAATAAATATATAATAATGATATATATATATATATATATATATATATATTATATTTAATAAGCCTGACATCACTTATTACATAGCTCACATTACCGTATGTAACCTGATACCATACCCTCATAAAACATATATATTCTTGTGCGAACCCATCTACGTGCTTTAAGAATTTTATTCACTAAATTCTTATTTTAATATTTTACGAAGAAATTGGGTTCTTACATCCTCTCCCCACTATAAAGGATTCCGTCCTCGGAATAATAAAACCTCCTACACTCTATCTTAATTCAGAATATTACATATTCTTTTTAATAATTTTATCCATTCTCTTTTAGGAAGTTTTATTATAACTTGCTCACTTGTGTTCTACCATATTCTCCTTTCTAAAGAACATTCTACTCACTATATTCATCCTTGGAAGAATAAGAATCTTCCACGATTTTTTCAATAATCGGAGTAGTATGAATAACTTTCGATTCCAAATTATCTTTGAGGGTCATCTGAGGCCAAGTGAACTAGTGCTTCACACAATCATCCACACTTCAAACAGTGTTTATCGATCACAAAATGGAAACACCCTCCTTGCGTACATTAGGTGGCGACCTATTGTACCCGATCGTTAGTAAAAATAACGTAGTGTTTTGTAATGACTACATGCGTTACATTTCGAAACTATTGTCCCAATAAAATATTTCCCCTTATAGGGTTGTTCACCTCGACTTTTCAATAAGCTTGAATCACGCGAGGAGAAATGCAGTTGGCACAAATACTCAAGAATGCTTGATTTTCACAACTATTTTTCAGCGGTTGTCTGCGTAGAATCAAATAAGCTTAGACTTTTATCAACACTCGGACATCAATCGAATAATTTGGCGACTTAATTAACCTTCTTCATAATTTAAAAAGCAAAATTCTTTTAAGGCGTCATGATACCGTACTAGATTACGAGTCGTTAAGTTAAAAATCATTATATGACTTTATTCATACTACATCATACAAAATTGGTGACAATCTTTTGATCACAACCAACACTAGGTTCATTTGTATTGATGACTCCATCATTTATCATTTTTACACCATATCAAATGATGCACATAGTAAAAAATTCATTTTGAAAATTTTCAAATCATTTTTGTCTTAGCAGAAACAATTAGCATAGACATAAGAATAATGGTATTATTTTAAAACATCATTGGTTCAATCACAAGATCCAATGTTTTTCAAAAAAGCAAGTGCAAATATTAACGAAGTCGATAAATTTTAAAATCTAGAAGAGCTAGAAGACTTAGAAAATCCATGTTTCTCTATCGACTTCAATCTTTACTCTAATTCATTCTATCAATCTCTAACACCATCAATAACTTAGGTACCTAAATCTCTTAATTCATAACATATATATGCAGATATAGTTCATCAAACTTACCACACTTTGGAAGTTAGGGAACTTGCTACAATCATATGAGTTTAAGAACTTATCTGAGTCGGACCATAGGCATCCATTATTTGAGGGGTTCAAAAACATTTCATATGATTATGAGTCACGAACTTAGCAAAAAGTATGAGTTTTAGAACTTCATGACAACATTATATTCTCTAACTATAACCTATCTATTTGTTATACACATGAGGAAGATTCACCTTTTCAAGGTATATAGCAAATAAGCGCTTCATAAACATTTCAATGATTATCATTGCGAAACTAAGTGGTTTTTACACCAAGTACAATTTCCGCCCATAACAAGGAATTATACTGACTCATTTGACGCATGAGTCCTCAATTGAAATCCTTAACTCTATCTTACATAACTTGCTCTTTGCTCGTCTGAATTCTTACGTATCTCATCACTTATAACTCATCATGAGTTCACATCATTACCATTTCACGTCCATTATCTTATAGCATCAAGCTATCTGAGACTTAGTCATTCTGAGACTATTTATTACTTGTAGCTCAATCGATCACGTACGTGATCATTAATTTACTGAGGTTCTTTCCTATTATCAACAAAACTCCACTCGAGTTCATTCTTATTATCTTTGTCGTATAGACACCATCTTAACATTTTATTGCCAAGTTAGGAAACTCTTGAATTATCATTCTCTTAGATACTTGAAGATTCTTATTTGAATATTCACTTATATATTTTAATCTTTATCTTTTCTCTCTCTCAAGTTATAGCCTAAGGTACACTTACCTAAAGTTTATAACCTCTGACTTTGATACCAACTGTGGCGCTTCAAATTCGGGTTCCTTGAACCTCGAGATCACATAATATACTACTATCGTCGACTATTTATATATTTTATTCATAACAATGAATAAACTTTACTTATAAAAATTAGAATATAAATTCTTTCAAATTCGAGATCTAAGTAATGATCCCAAACTTTATAAGTTTCTGACTTGGTCATTTACTATTCTGTTTTACATTATATTCGATGTTATAAAAATATACGAATACTTTAAATTTTTCAATCTCCTTTGAAAATAAATCTTTTATTGATATCATAACTTGAATCGATTTACATCCTTGAATCAAATTATGTTATGATTCATTCTATTCAAATTATTGTATAAATCTTTTACATATCGATTAAATTCCTCTTTGTATTACATAGTACAACTTAACAACTCAACATGTATTACATTATGTAAACTACTTATCAAGTACATCTCCTAGAACCTAAACATGGTAAAAGAGTATATATTTAAATAAATGAATCAATCTCCTTGGATACTATTGAACTCTATCAATCAGTAGCACAAAATCTTTCTAGTGAGTCCTTAACTTTCTTTTGCAAAGTGGTTTTTGCAAGGGTGAGCTCGACGACCCATCAATTCTAACGGTTTCATGCAACACATAACATATAATAGCATACTCGACACATGCATTCATAATCCATTAATATTTACTATGTACATATTCTTCTCGCATATGAGCGTAAAATTTATATCCGCAAACATATCATCATGAATCGACTTTCACATTTTATACATATCTGTATGCATTTCATATATATACATCAACATTCTTATGGAATAATATACAACTCGACTAATAGTTATCAAATTCATATAACAAATAGGAAGTAGAAAGACTTGCAGTTAAGTGGTTTATCAACTATGACTTAGCGCTTAAAACTTATACGCCTTTCGTGTGTTCTACGTAGTTATATAATCATGGATTCATACCCATCAGATCATACATTCATTTATTCTCAATGAAATAATAAATTTTTTACATCGTTCTAGTTCACTTCTTGATTATACTTTTAGGATAGCTATGTTTGCTAGTCCATTTTACTCTCATACTTATTCTTTTAAAACAATCTATTTAGTCTTTTCACGATCTTTAAGTATATATATAGGCATACTCTAAATTCTAGATAGTTAGCAAACTATTCTTGACTACTCTTAACACAACAGCGGTAGCGTTACTCCTGCCGAACGAGGCGAAATTTTAAAAAGTCTAGTTCTCTTATTAGCACCTTAACATCTTTGAACAATATAAACATATAAAGACAAGGTTTAGGATACATTGGGTTTCCTAAACTCGATAACGTTGAGGCTAACTACAAAACTTTTAGTTTTCTTTTGAACTCATTTGTTCAACTAGGATTTACATGTTGAATAACCTATTAACCAAGTTACACACTCCTCATGTATCTAAAACAGACTTTTGAGATAAAACTCAAATCAAGCATCTGACTTCTTTTTCAAAACTCTTTAATCGAGACTAAAAGGTTTATTCAATAAGGGACTTGCTACATTAACCATTAAGTCACATAACGATACTAAACCACCCTTATTACGCATGCTTATGTGTATTTATATGATTAACATGGTTTATCACTTGAAACTTACTTTAAGACATGCATAGTTTATATTCGTCCTATCTAGTTGTGTGCACGTATCATTCATATTCAAAGGCATAGCGTCTATCATGTTTACACATATAGGCGATGTTTAAGACCAAAAATACTAGTATGTCATCCTACAAGTTCAAAAGTTTAAACAACACAATGCTCATGAATAATGTTTTCCAAAGCGTCTAAGTTTCTTTTCTTCAAATCTATGTCGACAACTTTAATCATGCAATGCAACTTGAATCATATGTCATATTTGTACATGTTTCTCTACGTGTCAAAATATAACCACTTCATGCTTTAATACTTGGTTTACAAAAGATAATGGGTTTTGCCTTTGAAATCATTTTATCATGAATGATGTAGTATAGCACATATAAGACAACTTTTAAAACTCTTATCATAAGTAACTAAAGTCGTATTAACATCTTCTCGAGTTCGAACCTACCTCATGTAGCCCTTCATTCTCCTTAGTTCTAATATATCAAGTTTTTCTTGAAAACTTCTCTAATACAAGGTCTAACAATTTTGATCATGAACAAGGACACTATAAACATCATATTATGCTCATTTATATTTGAACTCAATCGTGTATATAAACCACTAAGTTGGAACTTGTAGAACATAAGTTTCCACAAGGTTTGTTTTCAAAATCTTTAAGACTCTTTTCAAAACACATACTAAGTCATGCTAATGCTTTCTATTATGAACAAGAAAATCTTACATGTCTTGTCTATTATCATCCATTTTCATGTTATATCACTTAGAATAACATATTACGTAACAATCCGAATTTTAAATTATAATATTAAATATTTATTGAATCATATAAATATTTAATAGATGTGTTTATCGTTGAATAAATATTTGTTTAATTGATTTGATTTTATTTGGTTAATTATTTGTTAAATAAATAATTAATGAGTTAAGAAAATTATTATATTGATATTTCAATTTGATGGTTAATTATTTGTATTGTGTCATGTGATTAAATGATTTATTTAATAAATTTTTATTTGAATTAATTAATTAATTATGAAAACTTAATTAAATATAGTGTGACAAATAACTATATTATAAGGAGTATTAAAATAAATTAAAGTAGTTTTAATTGAGTTTACCCAAACAATGCTTAAGTATATTAAGTCTTTAATTTTAAAGAGTTTTGCCGAAAGCGAACCTTATGGCTTTTTGGATTTTAAAAATTTTGAGTTTATAATAATATAAATAAAATAAATTAAAATAATAAATATAATATATTTATAACATATCGTTATATTTATAATATTGATTTACTTAATATATGAATTAAGGCCATATCGGTTTATTTTGTTTTTACAGCATAAGGTTTTTCGATTGGGTTTTGGCCATTTGTTAGTCGAAGAAGAAATTGAGAGAACTTGAGAGAGAGATTTTGAGAGAATCTAAGAATTTCAAAAGAAATTCGATTGGTGTTAGTAAGGATTATCAAGCTAATTTAAGGTTTTTTCCATATATATATATATATATATATATATATATATATATATTTACTGACATGAATTTCATTCTGTGAATTCCACACTTTTGAATTGTTGCTATATATATAATTGTATTATCGCATTAGTATGTAATTTCAATGATAGAGTTTATGTTTAAACAAGAAAATTGTATGCTAATTTAGGATAACGATGAAAAAAATACGATGTATGTTTGTATGTATATTTTTCATATAGCTCATGTAAGTACCAATGTTAATGGTCGATTTGTATGTTAATGTGTGAATTGAGGCTTGATTATGCTAGTTCATTAAGAAAAGAAGCATAACGTAATTTGAACGAAGCAATTTGGACAAGAATTGAAATCACAGTGTTGATTTTCGTGAAGGATGTCAAAAATGGAGTTTTCATATGAAAATGAGAAATTTGAGAAATTAAAATATTAGAAGTGTTGTTAAATTGTTCTATGTTGATGAATATGTTAGAAATCAAATTTATGATAGTTTTATATTTATCTTATATGTTAATTTAACTTATTGGTGGGTGAAATTAGTGTTTGTTGGGCTAAAAGGCACTCTTCTTGTTCATAGCCACTCTCTATTCTTTATCTGTGTTGTTAGCAATTGCTTATTTACCGGTGAAAAGCTAAAATTAACGCTATTGCTATTATGTATGCCTTGTTGCTACCCTAATGATCTCCCGAGCCGAGCAGCTGCTTCTTCTTCTTGCAAATTTTGGGAAGCCTTACCACTTGGTCTAAGGTTATGTTAATGTGTCAAACATGTAGTAAGAAGGTTAAAACGCAGAACCATGATATGTAATTGATAAATTCAAAGTTTGAATGATTAGTAAGTGATGAGCGTGGTATATTAGAACTTAGTGAGCATGGTGATTAGTAAACAAGTTTTGTGAAGGTTAGCACTTGTAATTTACGATATTTGTATGGTAGCTTAAGACTTGTGCTAAAATAATAAGTCTAACTAGAAATGTGTGTTATGTTGGAATGTGAATGTTAGTATATCTAATAGATGGTGGTTCTAAACCTATATGTAGGTGAGCGTGAGTTTAATATTACGACTTACGCTCGAGACAAGTTTCTAAACTTATCTTTTTACATTAAGTTCTTTAACTCTACTTTTATAATAATTGTGCAAGCTTCTAAATCTCATCTATTTACATTGAGCATGTTTTAATCTTAAGTTATTGTAATTCTAATCATTGTTGGCTTACTCTAACTTGTTTATAGTTAAACAAGTTTCTCTAGTTCATTCTTTTATAATAAATGTTTCTTGAACCTTAATTCCTTGTGTTGAATGGTTCAATCACTTTGTATAGTTTATTACCATGTGGAGTAAGCATTGTTTCCGACTTGCTATATCAATTAGTGCATGTTCGGTAACTAAATTTCTAATTTGGCAAGATCACAGACCTAGCTTATTATTGTTCAAGCCAAGGTTTATCATTTTCTTCATTTTGATCAATACTTATGCTCTCTAGTTATTTTCAAGCATGAGTTTAGAATATAGTCAGTTCACCTATGATTCTCAAATGTTCTATGTTATGTTGTTATTAAACAACTATTGTGTTATCAAGCATTGTTGATTCAACTAGTTCCCTAGTTGATGATCGTTAAACTTCAAATTACCCTTGAAAGCTTATCCAAACCAAACTTTCTTTGGTGCGGACTTGTACTCTAAATACTGAGATGAACAACCCTATTATTAGGGGTTTACGCTTAGCGTTGAAATGTTTGTGCACAATACATTGTACTGAAGGGCTGATCCCCCAAGATGCGGTGTGAGTCCTTATAGTCATTATATTTATTAAAGTTAAAGTTGAAAGATTACTTATAAGCGTGGATATGGTTCGTGGTCATTAGACCCTCGTTAGTATATTTGGAATATTAATAGAACATATCATTCGATTCTATTGAACCTATTATTTGGCAAATGTTATAAAGTTTATTCATTCTTATTTCAAGTGAGATTTGTTTGCTCACTCTTGCTTATATAACTATTACAACTAAGGATGAGAAGGTAGATGTACCTACTTTTGATAAGGAAAGGGAAGATGAACAAGTATTGAGGACTTGTAATATGTTGTGATTATTTATCGGACTTTAATTTGATTGATGTAATGAATTATTTATTTAATTTCCACATTTGAATGATTGTACATAAAGGTTAGATAACCTGAGAAATTTTATTAATGTAATCCCTTAAGGGAAGGTTTATTATTCATTTATTATTATGATTAGGTAGTTAGATATGAATGTTTTGATTAAGTGAACACCAAATCTTGAGGTAATGAAATGCAAGGGATTTGGGGGAATCTAAATTAATATCAAAGCCTTAGGTTATGAACCTTAGGTGGGGAAAAGCCTTAGGAAGTAACCTTTGAAAAGATAGTGGTGATTAACTCTTATCTAGTTTTAAGGAAGAAGTAATGAAACACTTATGTGTTTATGTGTTTATATCCTATGTGCTCGTGAGTGTCGAGTAGTAATGATTAATAATTAAAACTTAAAATTTTGTTGTCGGGATGACTAATGTCGGAGAATCCAGTCGAAGCTAGGGAGGAGGACCTCGGATGCCTATAGAGGAGGAGCCTCGCAACATTCATGTTATTTGGGAGCGACTACGCCATGGAGTCGGCCCGTTGGTCACAAGTGGTTGAAGAGGAAGATGATGATGTGAAGCGGATGAGGAGGATCCGTAGAAATTCCTTATAATAGAATGAGGATGACAAGGGCGGGGAGGAAGAGATTCCACTAACCTCGATAGCACTTTCCGTATGTACGATGAAGTCTCTGGCCGTAACGTGGAACTTCGAGGATCTGATCGAGTAATTACGCAAGATATAGTAGGTGAACAATAGGCTATGAATGACACAAAAGGACGGCGAGATCCGGGATCGTGAAGAACGGTGACTAATGTCGAGGAGAAGCTAGTACACCTGAAGGAGAGAAAGAACAAGCGATCGAGGTGATCGGCTGAGGCGAAGAACAAACTAAAGGAAGAAGCTACTAAGAGCAAGAGCGAAGACACATCTGAGGAAAGCTTTTCAACGAACCGGAATAGCGACGAGAGCGCACAAGCAAAAGAGGATGAAGATGGAGGAGATGGATATAGTATTCAACGCCATGATTAATCGAGCTCAAGATTGGGTCGTGGGATATCCGATTCATTCGAGACTACGCCCATCGTGCGTGTTAGATCGATGAACAATGTTACGGGTTATGGAAGAAAAGCGTCGAAAGGCTATGGAGTATCTTAGTAGGACATCTTAGGGAATGTATCGACTAATAAAATTTTAAATAATGTGTAAATCCCAAGTGTTATATAACTATGGGATATGATAATGATGATGTTATCCTAAAACTTTTGTAGTTGGAAGGTTATATCGATAGCGAGAGATCTTTATCGTTTTAGATTTTCAAAGATTTTGAATAAATAAAAGTTATTATTTTATTCAAAGTGCTATGTGTTATGTGATTATTTCTTTTGGAGGCAAATTAAGTAGAAAGTACTTAAGAAGTTGAGTAATAATCTAATGAGTGTATTTTTAACTTAAAAATGCCTCCAAGACATCAACCACCAGTTAGGTTTGTAATATTCATGAAGCATGATCAAATTGCATAAAAGTGCGGAAAGCGATGTAAAAATCGAGTTTAAAAATTTTACAAACCATAAACCGGATCACCTTTATGCACAATTATTAATTAAGCGAAAAGGATAAAGAATAAAATCATACCCTTGAAGATCAAGAGCTTCCTCGAGTGCAAGTTCACCTCGATCCTTTTACGCGTTCAATTTGAATCCACGGGTTTGGTTCCTTCCTTTGATCAGCGTTAGCCACCCAGTGTTTGGCCTCTGAGGTGATCCACCAGGAAGAATAGAATTCAAGAAGATGGGTGTTGGCTCGAACCTAGTTTTTCTATCTCTATAGAAAAGGCGTACTCTCCAACAAATTGGAATTATTACGTATATTATAAAATCGACCACCCACATCACCCATAATAAGACTCCTCTTATTTATAGATGTAGGCAACCCTATATAACAATTAAGGAATTGGGTTTTAATTAATTAAATTCTTTTAATTAATTAAGCTCCCTAATCTTATTAGGGATAATTAATTAAACTCTTTTAACTAATTTTCCTTCCTAATCCATTAGGAATAAATGAAAGTACTTATATTAAATTAATTCCTAAACTCTTTTAGAAATTAAAATAATAATAATTGTAATAATATTAATAAGACTCCTCTTATTAATTTATATTTAATATTTCTAAAATATTAAATAATAAATATTAAGCTATTTAATTTATTCTATCACCATAGATTAAATTAAATATATAACTATATTATTACGATTATGCCATTAACTTCTTAAATAATTATTCTTCCTTTTATGGTGTGACCCTTTAGGTTCTCCATATTAAGCAGGTTGTGAATAAATCAATTAGAACAATTCTAATCTTATTTAAATAAATAAATTAAACAATTAATTTATTTAAATAAATAATATTTATTCTCTGATAGGGATAAGCCTCCTAGCGATCAACGACTTTCCGGATAATATAGATTTCAACATTAATCATTAAAGAACCTTTGAGTAAATAGTTCTTGTCTGATTCAATCCTTCCACCATCTGATGTCTCGATTAAATATAAGGCATGGAATTCTTTGTCAGAGTCTTATTTTATTTAATTATATGTATTTCGATCATTAAATGCACAACTCCAAATAATGCAAATTAGAAACTCCTTTCTAATTTCATTACGCCTTAACCCGAGGACTCTTTGGGTTGTCATTTATCGAATCACATAGGACATTTCTCTTCTTTTATTAGAAGTGGTAGATTCTTTATTGATCATACATTATCTCCATATACAACTTATTATACCCAAGCATACCCTTTGATATACCTAAGGGTCTTAAGGAATAAGTCAAAGTATAACTCATCATACACAAGATCTATGATGATCTCAAGTCCAGGATTACTTGTACTACTATCACTCTGAGAAATTCCTATTGACGAAAGTAAAACTCCATTAGGTATTCCTTAGCGAGCCACGTTCGATGAACTTATTCTCTAATAAGCACCTACATACTTGCTTTAGTGTCTCCACACAAATGATCATGAGATCAATCATCCTCATCGATGAGCAAACAGCGTATGTACCAATCTATCCGGATTCACTAATCCCCGATTTAGTAATCAATGATTGGGAACTATTTTAGTTTTAAGCTTTCTAAAATTTAGATCTCATTAGAATGATCATCATCATTATTCTAAAAGCATTGCTTAAAACTATGGGTTTATCACATATTATAAAAAACATCATGTAGATAATTAAAAGCCTTTAATAAATTAATATTTTTATTAATAAATGAATAAGATTATTACAAAGTATATGCTTTATCATCAAACATGATTTGCTTATGTGCATACTACTTTCAATCTCCACTTGCACTAAAAAGCGATGATCGTCATGGTATCTCATACTCTTCTTCTCTAAGTGGCGATTATCTGTTTGTTGGATAAGCTTTAGTTAATGGATATGTAATGTTGTTCATGAGAGTCCACTATCTACTATAGTGATTTCCCATCTTTCAATGATTCTAATAATCAAATGAAAATGCCACAACACATGTTTAGATCGAAGATGAGACTTAGGAACTATTCCTAGTTACGTAATGAACTTTTAATCCAAACAATCAACTTGCGACTTCATTTATAGCTATATACTTTGTCTTTATCACTAAACCGATAACTCTTTGTTTGTTTGGAACCTTTCGATTCAACGCACCTTTGTTCGAAGTAACCCTTTACCTTAAAGTGGATTTTTACATCGTCTTGGTGCATACGAAAAACTTGAGTGCATTAAGCCCTCTAGTTTTAATTTAGACCCACCATGAATATGATCACATCCTTAGTCTTGGGTTAAGCACTTTAAGATGTTTTCAACGACTCATAATGAACTTCTCCATAATATGGTGATCGACATCGGGTCTCGTACATTTCATTGCATACATGATTGTTACTCATGCGACCTCTCTTTTTTGAGTCTGGGGGACTATAAAGAGAGATACACTCTATGGCTCATCAACATGAGACATCTCTTGGAGTTTGCCATGCTAAACGACTTTAGCATCAAATGAATATACATTCCTTGGGTTAAGTTGAGCATCCTTTTAAATCTATCTATATAGATTTTATCCCCAATTAAGATACTCTTCCCAAATCATTCATGGAGGAATGTTTGAACAACTTTATCTTTCTTGATTGTAGCATTGGTATGTCATTCCTTATCCGTAGTATATCAACATATAATACTAGGAATGTCACGACATCTCCAATGACCCTTTTGTACACACTAGGTTCATTCTTGTTTTTGATAAAATCAAACTCTTTTGATTTGTTTCATCAAAACGAATGTTCCATTTTTGAGAATATTGTTTGAATCAATTTCTCACGAGTGTCTACAACTCTTAACTCATCGTATATAAGCTGGATCATCATCTTCTATGATGCGTACCTCATCATCATCATCCATGATGAATCCATACCTCCAGGTATCTTGGTGCTATTCAGATTCACGATTGATTGGTTGTGGTACAATAGAATACATCTACGAGTTTCTCTTATTTGACTTATAGTGTTTTGTGGTTCTTGAACTCTTCAAGATCTATTATCCTCCCACTAGCCCTTGATGATAAACACCTTTATCTTAGAAGGCGTGTGTTTCATAATAAACACCTTTTTTCTAAGTAGGATTATAGAACATATACCCTAAACTTACTTTAGGATGTCCCACAATCTGTACATGTCAAATCTTGTCCCAAGCTTATCCTTTGAAACCTTTTCATATAAGTTGGACAACCCTTATCTTAACATACTTAAGATTAGGAATCCTCCTGTCCATAACTTTTATGGAGTCTTGGGGTTTGGATTTTGAGGTTACCTTTTTAAGTAGATATGTAGCCATTTCTAGGACATGATCCTAGAAGGATCTTTGGGAATGTCGGTAAAATCATTTTGGGCCGTACCATGTTCAACAAGGTATGATTTTTCCTTCGGATACATCAATCAATTATTATGTATCGAGGGCGTCCATTATGAGAAAACCATTTGAGATGATCTAGAAACTTATTGCACAAGTATTCCTTCCTTGATCCGATCAAAGAATCTTAATACTTTGCCAATTTGTTTCACTTTTGAATTCTTTGAACCTTTCAAAATAATTCACACTTGTATTCGACAAAATACACACATTCGACTCTTTGAATGATCATCTCCTTTTCTTATACTAGTTTGTTCAATTTACAAAATAATTTTTTCACGTAAATCAAGTATACAAAATCCATTAAGTAATCTTCGGTTCTATCTGAAACATTATTATTATAAATAGAACAACAATTGTTCTTAATTATAATACCAAAATTTTTATTGTCCAACAATAAAATGGAAATAATGTTTCTAACAAGAATTGGAATCTGATAACAACTTATTGACTTAATAGATTTGCCGTAGTGCGATCTTCTAAACTATAAGTTTCTATAGCTAATCTGACAACCTTTGGTTCATTTTCCACATATAGGATTACTTATCTTTGTTTAACTTTCTACTTCTGCGTGGTCCTTCATAAATCTATATTTATGATAACCAAAGTCGGTATCCAATACCCAGTAGAACCTTGACTTAAAGAAAATTTATTTTAAATCATGAACAAATTTGTATTTATGGCAAAAAACTTCACTAAGCTTCTTTGGTTAGCCTCTGCAAGATGCTTCTCATGTTTTCTTTCCGATTATCGGGGCTTTATTGCGGTGAAAGCAAACTCCTTTGCTATCCATATCGGTTTTGTTCTTATTATCCTTTATTTTGCCTTTCTATTTACCTTCTTTGAATCTTTCTTCTTTTGGAAGATCCTTTGGCCCTACCCGGTAAGACTTGGTCTTTCTTGGTTGGAAAGTGACTCTCGACATTTTTCAACATGTTAAATCAATCAGAGGTGATATCTAAAACATTCATATGAAAAATTCACAACAATTATGAAAGAGTGCAGGAGTGAGTGCAAGATCAAATCTTGGCTCAACTCTCCATCCATGACAAAACCGGTTGTCCTAATTGATCAATCAAATTGATTATGTTAAGAACTTTTTATGCATCTTATAGTGCCATTGGCCATTCTAGATCGGAAGAGCTCCTTAGATGTCGATATCTATCGGTCCTACTTTCCTCACCATCAACTACTTGATGTGCGGGAATATAGTAGGAGCATCCATAGTTTCATCTTGTGGCTGAAGCTTCGTTACTCATGGATCTGAGCATGATGCGTTGAGCCAATTGTGCATCATTTTGCCACTTTCTAAAAGTAGCAATCTCTTCCTCGAGGCATTATGCGCAACCATTGCGAGGGTTAGGCGTATTAAGGACATAAGATAGCTTTTCAATTTATGAGAACTATTCTCAAATTCCTTAACCAATCCGTTTAATTGATTAGGTTAATTTAGCATCTAATATGCTTACCGATGATAGTAATTTTAGACATTGTAAAATTACGTAAATGAATTTGTAATTAACAACATTTTAACATACATTCTTTTATTAATTACCAAAATAATTTAGGTCTTGTTTTAAATTGGTATCTCCCACTATTTTCTTCAAACTATATTACCCTCACTTATATAGTTAAGGCAAAATCTAATTAAAGATTTGCTAGTGAGAATAAGGATCCCATTTCAAATGTATATAGCCTTGTGGTGACACAACAAACTATATATAAATAAATAGGTGAACAACTTTTCAATTACATCAACTATCTGAACTCCTTTTCTTTTGCCTCTTAGATTATTTTGATCAGTGGTGGCACATCCAGAATCAAAATTATCCAAGTTAAGTCAAACCTAGCACTCCATATATTCAAAAAAGAAAAATATCATCCTTGTGGTGACACAACAAAACAATATTGTTCAATTTTCTTTATAAGCATCAAATGTGATAAATTAACATCTTAAATACTTAATACTTGCCTTGTGGTGACACAACAAACTCATATTAAATATTTAATACTCTATTAATTTTATCATGCTTTGAAAGCGACGTTCGATATTCCAAATATCTTTGAGCGCTTAGGACTTAATATAAAAATTTGAGGGGTTTGTTATTAATTTTTCTCATCTTGTTTAGCATATGCATATATATATATAAAATACGCGTCGTATTAATGAACATCAAAAGCATGTTTATATATATATAATATATATAGTATAAGCATGCACATATAGTATATATTCTACTGGATTGATTATGGACTTTTATTCTAGTTTGGTTCACTAGAGCCACCAAGTGAACCAAAAGGTCAAACCCTAAGGGTGCGAAATAATATTTAAATATAACTATTACATTTAAACTTGGGCTCCATTACAAATGCGGGTCTTCAAGCGCTCCTTGTTCCTTGATCTCTAATTCTTCAAAATTAATTCTAATTATTCTTATTACAAAACTATTTAAAATAAATAGAAACCTTGATCGTGATCGAGGGAGGAAGTACGTAAGAGGAGTTAGAATTTACATTAAGAAAAAATTAGAGAAGGCAGTCTGCATGAGACCCATTTAATAAAACCCGTACATTCATGCATCCAACTAAAATAAAATCCATCACATTGGTCGATAGTCCATAATCAATCCCATTTATTATCATACGAGATCACCATATGCATCGATAAATAATATTCATCTTATGAATAATAAACATTTAATATATATATTGATATCATTTAATGGGCAAATTTAGTTAGTATAAAATCTATTTTGAATCAAAATAAACTCCTTTATTTTAATCAAATTTAAATCAAAATAAAACTATTTTATTTTAATTTATCAATTTTGAATAAAATAAACTATTTTATTTTAATCAAAATCTTTAATCAAAATAAACTCCTTTATTTTAATTAATTATGGAATCGAATTCCATGTAAAAAAAAAAAACTATTAAAGGAAACACGAATTCTTTTCTATTCACAAATAAACTTCTTTATTTTGAATAATATGAAATCTTATTTCATATTTAAATAAACTTCTTTATTTAAGAAAACACGAATTTTCTTTCTATTCACAAATAAACTCCTTTATTTTGAATAATATGAAATCTTATTTCATATTTAAATAAACTCTTTATTTAAGGAAATTAGGATTCTCTTTCACTATTCACAAATAAACTCCTTTATTTTAGGAAACATGGAATCCAATTTCAACACCAATTAGTTATCATGGAATCCAATTCCAACTCTAATTAGTTAGCATGAAATCTAATTTTAAAATTAAAATAAACTTTATATTTTAATATTAAAATAAACCTTTTATTTTAAAAATTAAAATAAACTTTTTATTTTAATTATAAAATAATTGAGAATATTATATATATATATATATATATATATATATATATATAATAACTATAATTATTATTATTATTATATATATATAATAAAGTAGTAGGCCTTTTTTTTAAAATGACCAAGTAATTACCAAAACACCTTTCTTGTAATCACTTGTAATCTTTAAATATATATATAATATATATATATACTACGTGAAGTTGCACATGAATTACTTGAAAGATGTGATAAAAGCGAGTGAATCATGATATCATATATAATATATATATATACTACGTAGTTTGCGTGATATCATGTGTATCACTTAGTGCATGATTAAAAAAAATAAAAAAAAATATTTGCCATGATAAAAATGCGTTAATCATATTGGCTTTTCTTATTTTTATATTTATTTTTATTTTTATTTTATTTTTATTTAATAAATTTTATCAATAAATTATGTCCAATTAAATTGTTCTAAACACATATCGATATACATATCAAATTAAAACAATTAATAATTTGCATAAAGGTTTGGCTCGATACCCTTTATTAGGTTTGTAATATTCATGAAACCTTGATCAAATTGCATAAAAGTGCGAAGCGATGTAAAAATCGAGTTTTAAAATTTACAAACCATAATCCGGATCACCCTTTATGCACAATTATTAATTAAACAAAAAGATAAAGAATAAAATCATACCCTTGAAGATCAGAAGCTTCCTCGAATGCAAGTTCACCTCGATCCTTTTCACGTTCGACTTGAATCCACCGGGTTTGGTTCCTTCCTTTGATCGGCGTCGACCCACCCAAGTGTTTGGCCTCTGAGGTGATCCACCAAGGAAGAATAGAATTCAAGAAGAAGGGTATTAGCTCAAACCCTAGTTTTTCCTATTTACATAGAAAAGGCGTACTCTCAAACAAATTGGAATTATTACGTGGTTGTAAAATCGACCACCCACATCACCCATAATAAGACTCCTCTTATTTATAGATGTAGGCAACCCACCTTAACAATTAAGGAATTGGGTTTTAATTAATTAAATTCTTTTAATTAATTAAGCTCCCTAATCTTATTAGGGATAATTAATTAAACTCCTTTAACTAATTTTCCTTCCTAATCCAATTAGGAATAAATGAAAGTACTTATATTAAATTAATTCCTAAACTCTTTTAGAAATTAAAATAATAATAATTGTAATAATATTAATAAGACTCCTCTTATTAATTTATATTTAATATTTCTAAAATATTAAATAATAAATATTAAGCTATTTAATTTATTCTATCACCATAGATTAAATTAAATATACTTAACTTATATTATTACGATTATGCCATTAACTTCTTAAATAATTATTCTTCCTTTTTATGGTGTGACCCTTTAGGTTCTCCATATTAAACCGGTTGTGAATAAATCAATTAGAAACAATTCTAATCTTATTTAAATAAATAAATTAAACAAATAATTTATTTAAATAAATAATATTTATTCTACATAGGGATAAGCCTCCTAGCGATCAACGACTTTCCGGATAATATAGATTTCAACATTAATCATTAAAAAACCTTTGAGTAAATAGTTCTGAAATGCTGATTCAATCCTTCCACCATACTGATGTCCCAATTAAATATAAGACATGGAATTATTGTCAAGTCTTATTTTATTTAATTATATGTATTTCGATCCTTAAATGCACAACTCCAAATAATGCAAATTAGAAACTCCTTTCTAATTTTATTACATTTAACCAAGGACTCTTTGGGTTGTCATTTATCGAATCACATAGGACATTTCTCTTCTTTTATTAGAAGTGGTAGATTCTTTATTGATCATACATTATCTCCATGTACAACTTATTATACCCAAGCATACCTTTGATATACCCTAAGGGTCTTAAGGAATAAGTCAAAGTATAACTCATCATACACAAGAATCTTATGATGATCTCAAGTCCAAGGATTACTTGTCTTACTATCACTATAGAATTCCTATTGACGAGTAAGTAAAACTCCATTAGGTATTCCTTAGGGAGCCCGCGTTCAGTGAACTTATTCTCTAATAAGCACCTACATACTTGCTTTAGTGTCTCCACACAAATGATCATGAGATCAATCATCCTCATCCAATGAAATGAAGCAGCGTATGTACCCGATCTATCCAGGATTCACTAATCCCCAATTTAGTAATCCAATGATTGGGAACTATTTTAGTTTTAAGCTTTCTAAGAATTTAGATCTCATTAGAATGATCATCATCATTATTCTAATAGCATTGCTTAAAACTATGGGTTTATCACATATTATAAAACGACATCATGTAGATAATTAAAAGCCTTTAATAAATTAATATTTTTATTAATAAATGAATAAGATTGTTAAAAAGTATATGCTTTATCATCAAACATGATTGGCTTGTGTGCATACTACTTTCAGCTAGGGTAGGGGATGATGAAAAGACTTCTTTTGCAACATTAATGTTGAAAGCAGATGCTAGTTATTGGTGGCAGGCCAATAAAACTCGAGAAGGGCCAGGGGTGATGACCTGGGATTAGTTTAAGGAAATATTCTTGAGACCTATTTCCCGGAGAGTTCAAGAGTCGACTAGAAGTGCGAGTTTTAGAACTAAAGCGAGGAACGATGGCGGTATTTGAGTATGCTAAAAATTCAACGAGTTGGCGAGGTTTGTGCCATATCAAGTCGACGCGAATGAATGCAAGGCGAAGAGGTTTGAACAGGATCAAGCCACGATTGTGCAGGAGGGTCTCCACATTCTAGTTGAAGACTTTCATAGCGATGATGGAGAAAGCAATACTCACTTTGAAGGTGAAAGGCGAAGCGATGACAAATTTCAATCGAGGAGCAGAAGAAGTGGAATGGAAGCAGCAACAACAACAACTTGAAGGCGAGTAAAATGGAAATGTGGATCTTTGAAACCAAAGCGGGGTAACCAAACAAAATAAGAAGTTAGAAGTATGTGTTACATGCGGGAAGTTTCATAAGGGTGTGTGCTTGATAAGGAAACAAGTATGCTTGAATTGTGGCCAAGAGGGTCACATCGCCCCAAATTGCACTCAACCTAAGAAGAACGTGTGCTTCACGTGCGGATCGAGGATCACATTGCTTGTGAATGGCCTAAGAGGAAGGCTATAGAGACAAACAGAAGCAATGGAGGTAACAATGGAGGTACATGGGCCATTGCTGGACCAACAACATCAAACAAACCCACAACCAGAACATTCAACATAACTGTGCAAGATGTTGTGCAATCAAAAGATGTGGTGTCAGGTATTATCCCAATCAATGATATAAATGCTTATGTATTATTTGATTCGGGTGCTACTTGCTTGTTTATATCTGATGAATTTGCTAAGAGGTTAGGATTGCCTAGTGAAGAACTGAATTTCCCTTTGAACATAGAAATTACGAATACGGAAGTAATCCCTGTTAGATTCGTATACAAGAATTATAGGGTGAACATTAAGTAGAATATCATGATGGTAGATTTAATTCCAATTAGACTTGGAGAGTTTGATGTTATTTTGGGAATTGATTGGCTATTCAAATATGGAGCGGTAATTGATTGCCAAAAAAAAATGTGAAAACCTTATGACTCCGTCAAAGGTAGTTGTAAGACCCCGAATTTTATGAAATGAAAGTATTCATTTTTCCTATAATTATTATTCTATTTAGTAAATGGTTAAATTTATAAAAGGTTAAAGTTAAGGTTGATATTTGAAAATTTTACAAAAGAAAGCAAGTTGATATAAAATATTAGATTTGTTGTGTTAGGGAATATTCGTTTTAACGGGGAATATTAGTATGGCGACCTGATCATTAGTGGAACTCTAGCGGAAGTATTGTAAGTATTTAGAACACGACAAAATTATTTTTTATAAAAATAACGGCGAAAGTTTTTCTGAATTAAAGCTGTTGAACTACGATAGTAAAAATGTACGATGTCTGGCGTTGGTTGCATTGTAGCACACGGTATTGATTATTGATGCTTTCGTGAAGTCACTTTCGATTATACTCAATTATTACTCACGATAATTCTTTGCATCATATCTTTCATATTATTGATTCAATTATTGTCACAGTATCATCTGCATAATATGTTATATTATTAAATCAATAATTGAGACGGTAAAGTTATTCATATTATTATTTACAATATTGACAATGTCTAGAAGTTCTGTCAAGGAGAGGTTTGGTCACCTAATTGCGCGGCAATAAGGAGAAATCCTTATCGGAAAGCCCCCTCTTTCCTGGGAACGACCTGGTTGTTAAATATTATGAGTTATAATATTACTGATGAATAAGTTCGCGTTGATTAAAGATGAAATTGATAGTTCCATTGTGTGAGAATTATTAATGTTAGTGGAAATTGACATTTATTTTGATAATAATTAATGTCTGGAGGTTATATTGACCAATCGGGTAATTCACCGGATAAATGAGCAATTAATTGCTATTAATTCACATGCTTATAACTATGTGTTCACATGTGTGTACTATTGATTCACATGCATGTACTATTAGGGAAGTTGGTGTAAGATTGATAATACTTGCATGACTAAATTAAAAATAGAGGTATAGATGAAGGTACTATACTGTAATTAGTTTTTTCACATGATTAAACTATTAAGTCACATGAATGAACTATTAAATCACATTATTTACTATTAGGGGAGGTGGTGCAAGTTTGATAATACTTGTAGGACTAAATTAAAAATGAAGAAAAAGAGGAAGGTATTATACTGTAATATTTTGAGCCCCAAAACGTGCAATTATCGAAACTATATTTTCCTATAAATTGAAGCTCATTCTTCATTCATTCTCACCATTTCACTAAGTCTCACAAGAGCAATTATTATAGAGAGAAAGAAGAAGAGAAGTCTGCTACCTTACTATTCCAGTATCCAGTTTCTTCTAAAGTAAATGGTATTATTTCTTTCGTATTCATGAAGAGAGTTATTTTCTTTCAATACTCGTAAGGGTTGTTATTCCATTCTTTATTATTACATTTGGAATAACTTTGTTTTTGTTATATCTATCGCATACACCGTGTGAATTCTTACATTATTACATTTCTTTATTATTACATTGGAATAACCTTTACATCTTGATCTATCGCATGCACGTGAATTCTTCTATTATTCCGTTCTTTATTATTACATTGGAATAATGCATGCATGTGGACTACCGCATGCTCGGTGAATTCTTTTGTTATTCCATTCTTTATTATTTTGTTGGAATAACTTTGTCTCTGCGTGAACTCTGCATGCATGATCGTGAATTCTTACATTATTCCATTCTTTATTATTACATTGGAATAACTTTTGTCTATGTGGACTACAGCATGCATGGTGAATGATCCTTCGTATTCATTCCTTATTAAATTATAGAATTGATGCATCTCGTGGATTCTTTGCATGGTGGGCAAAAATCCATTTGCGATTTCATATATTCTATTATACTCGATTGGTTAAAGTTTTGGCTTCTATACTCTATGAAATTAGTAGAATATCCTGGATATTTATGCATCATCCAATATCTTTTCATGAAAATATTCTTCTGAGCATTCTTGAATTTTACTCCACAAAGCAGTATCATGTTGACAATTTAGACGCTATTGATTTCTGAATTAATTAAATTATAAATCTTTAAAATTTATCTTGAACTTGTTTTTATTGAATTATTATGTCATTGTCATCATCCTCATGCTTATATTGTGATGAAAGTCCTCTATGGCTTACGTTCATAGATGGACATGGTATGATAATGACCAGGGATTATTCGGTATAATTATGATCGTAAAGTGATGAATGATGTGGTGAAAGTCCTCATTGGCCTGTAGTTCATTGATGGATAATTGTTTGTATGATTATGACAAGGGATTATTCGGTATAATCATGACCATTGATGATTACATGAATATCCTTGGCCGTGATGCAGGGATGATTTGATTTTATTTATTAAGCTGAGTCTCAGTGATAAAGTTGATGAAAAACTTTTTAAATCATAGAAGATAGTAGATTTTATGCCCTACTTGACTCTTCTAATGGATTGCTTATTCCGCTGCAGCTGTTGATCTAAAACTTGTTGTCTATTATATTATATTAGTTGTTATACTGTTGAAGGCTAATGATAATTTATTACGCATTATCTTAGTCATAATATTTCTTCTTTGGGCTAGTTGAGCTCACCCTTTCTTTCACCGTTCTCTTGAAAATGAGAATATAGATGGGACGCGAGTCGAGAGCAGATTTACGGTCCGAGATGATTGTTTTAGTAGTCCTCACTATTCTATAAAATAGTGTGACAATAAATGTAATGAGGACTCCATTGAGTGTGGATATTGTCTATATGATAATATTCTTATTAAAACTCTTAGATTATGTTTTGTCGTATTTTACACGACTGTTGTATAATTAAGTTGTATTTGAATTTTGTACCATGTATTTTGCGACTCAAGATGGATGATGTATACTTATTTTGGGGGTGTCACAGTTGGTATCAAAGCTTAGGGATATAATCCTTGGCTGAGATGTGAGACAAGAACTAGGAGGGGATAGACGGGGAATTCCTTCGCTAGTATGACCTACCTAAGTTTATTTGATATTTAATTGGTCGGTTAGAGTATAGGGATAATATGTGATATGTTAATTAACCCTTGTTTTGTGGCAGTATTTGAAAATGGCATCCGAAAATGTTGAGATAAGCAATGAAGCACATGAGACCGTTGAGTCACCAACGCTCAATACCTAGAATAATGTGCAACAGGAAGACAATAATCCTCAGGTAAACAATAACACTGATGAAATGGTGAATGATGGGATGTTCGGAGGCTTTATGCAATTCATGCAACATTAGGCAAGAGCGGCTCTATTCAAAATGCGGTGGAAACACCGAAAACTCTCGGACGATCACCGCTAAATAAGCGATTCAAGGAGCTAGGACCACGGAGTTTATTGGAGAGCCAAAACCACTTAAAGGCGGAGGCGTGGATAAAGCGAGATCACCATGATATTTGATGTTTTGGGATGCTCAGGAGCAAAAGTTTCCTTTGCCACCTTCATGTTGCGAGGAGAGCGGATTCTTGGTGGGAATCGTAAAAAGCGTGCTTAGCTGCGCAACTTTCAAAAATATTTTGGGAGAAGTTGCAAGAGCTATTCAACGACAAGTACTTTCCCGAAAGTATTCGTCACATGAAGGAGGTGGAGTTTATCAAGTTGGAGCAAAAATAATATGGTAGTGTCGCGATGCGAGGCTAAGTTTACCGAGTTGTCGGTTTCGCATCCCATTTGGTTGATAATGAGTAGAGAATGGCGAATGTTTCTAAGAGGTTTGAGACCCGAAATACGTCAATACCTCATTTCTCACAAATTGTGTTTATATTCAGATGTAGTGAATAGGGCTCAGTTATTGGAGCGCGATAATGATCCTGCCCAACCAAAAGGCAACGACCAACAACACGATAATAATTGTACTGGTGGCAACGGTCATCGGAACAATGATAACCATCATGGAGAAAATTATCATGCCAAAAATGGTAACCACTTCAGTGGTAATCATGGCCAAGATAATAGAAGAAATGATTCAAGTGGAAAATTCAAGAAGAGAAGATTTAACAATGATGGGAAGACGTCGGCAGCAACACCAGCGCCAACAACAAATTCTAGGGGAGGAGAACGACCACCAGTTAGATGCTATAAATGCGGAGAGGAGGGACACATAAGTCCAAACTGTTCACAGCCTTCCAAGGTATATTTTAGTTATGGAAAAGACGGTCACATAACTTGATTTTATCCTGTATCAAAATCTAGTCCAGCTGGGACGGTGGCACCAAAGGCGGATATGGACAAAACAAAGTTGGTGGTTTCAAGAAGAGCGTTTTTTGTGACTTCTGAAAAAGCGAGTAACCCAAACGAAGTTAGCACGGGTTAGTTAATTATAAATTCTTACGAAGCCTATACTTTATTAGATACCGGCTCTACAAATTCTTTTATCTCTCTTGCTTGCGCTCAACGTTTGAACTTGACCCCTAAGAAATTAGACTTTGACTTATCGGTTGAAACTCCGTTGGGAGAAACCTTCGTTACCTCCACTGTTTATAAGTCTTGTTTGATTTAAATCAGTAACCACAAGTTACATGTCGTTATTATCTCTTTGAAAATACTTACCTTTGATGTGATTTTAGAAATTGATGTGGTTAGCTACTCATCATGCTAAAATCGACTGTTTTCGTAAGGTTGTTAGCTTTCATATTCCTAACCAATCTATTATGCGAATTCAAGTGACCAAACCATTAAAATCAATCACGGTCATCTCAAGCCATAAAGCTATTCGTTTATTGAAAAACGGATGTCAAGCTTTCTTAGTTCATGTCACAGATTTAAACAAAAATACGTCAGATTTGAATGATATTTCTATTGTTAATAAATTTCCTGACGTATTCCCAGAAGAACTTCCTAGCCTACCCCAGAGCATGAAATCAAATTTTGTATCGACCTTGAACCCAGTACAAAACCCTCAAATATTTCTTCACCCAAAACGAACGTATCATGCGCCAAAGACGTTGGCTCGAGCTATTGACAATTACGATAATACGATTCAATACCATCCTAGAAAAGCGAACGTGATAGCTGACGCATTGAGTAGAAGATCGTATGCGTTTATGAGTGTGATATTGTTAACACAAAGACCCATTTCGTACGACATGGAGATAGAGTTAAAGACTCCAAGAACCTACATGAAGATAGCGAATGTACGAGTATAATCGACGTTAATCGATAAAGTTAAAACCGCTCAAGCTACACACCAGGAGCTGAAGAATGTGAAGAAGAAGGTTCAAGAGAACGTTATTCTAGAAGTAAGAATTGACGAAGAGATTAAATCTCAACCCTCGATTTAATTAGACCATTTGAAATCCTCGATCGAGTAGGAACTGTGGCCTATAGACTCGTTTTACCACCAAGTATGTTGTGTGTTCATAACGTTTTTCACGTATCGATGTTACGTAAATATGTGGATGACCCAAACCACATTATTGAATTAGAACTAGACGAGATAGCAGAAGATTTAACGTATGAGGAGATACGCATTAAAATCTTGGATAAGAAGGATATATTCTACACTCAAAGGTTATACCTCAAGAGTTAGAATTTGACGAGGTATCCTCACCTCTTCGGCATATCAGGTACGTATGTAAATTTCGAGGAAGAAATTTCATAAGGAGGGGAGATTGTAAGACCCCGAATTTTATGAAATGAAAGTATTCAATTTTCCTATAATTATTATTCTATTTAATAAATGGTTAAATTGATAAAAGGTTAAAGTTAAGGGTGATATTTGAAAATTTTACAAATAAAGAAAAGTTGATATAAAATATTCGTTGTGTCGGGGAATATATGTTTTAACAGGGAATATTCGTATGAGGACACAATCATTGGTGGACCCCACAGGAAAGTATTATAGTATTTAGAAAATGACGAATTATCTTTTAATAAAAATAACGGCGAAAGTATTACTTAATTAAACCGTTGAACTACCCAATGAGTAAAAATACGATGTCTGGCGTGGTTGCGTAGTAGCACCACACGGTATTGATTATTGATGCTTACGTGAAAGTCACTCGGTTATACTCAATTATTTCTACGATAATTCTTTGCATCATATCTCTCATATTATGGATTCAATTATTATCACAGTATCATCTGCATAATATGTTATATTATTAAATCAATAATTGAGACGGCAAAGTTATACATATTATTATTTTCAATATTGACAATGTCTAGAAGTTACATCGATGAGAGGTTTGGTCAATCTAATTGCGGCATAATAAGGAGAAATCCATATCGAAAGCCCCTCTTTCACAGGAGCGACACGGTTGTTAAATATTGTGAGTTATAATATTACTGATGAATAAGTTCGTGTTGATTAAAGATGAAATTGATAGTTCCATTGTGTGGAAATTATTAATGTTAGTGGAAATCGACATTTATTTCGATAATAATTAATGTCTGGAGGTTATATTGACCAATCGGGCAATTTACCAGATAAATGAGCAATTAATTGCTATTAATTCACATGCTTATAACTATGTGTTCACATGTGTGTATTATTGATTCACATACATGTACTATTAGGGGAGTTGGTGCAAGATTGAGAATACTTGCATGACTAAATTAAAAATGGAGGTATAGATGAAGATACTATACTGTAATTAGTTTTTTCACATGATTATACAATTAAGTCACATGAATGAACTATTAATTCACATTATTTACTATTAGGGGAGGTGGTGCAAGTTTGATATACTTGCAGGACTAAATTAAAAATGAAGAAAAAGAGGAAGGTATTATACTGTAATATTTTGAGCCCCAAAACGTGCAATTATCGAAATTATATTTTCCTATAAATAAAAGCTCATTCTTCTTTCATTCTTACCAATTCACTAAGTCTCACAAGAGCAATTATTATAGAGAGAAATTATAGAGAGAAAGAAGAAGAGAAGTCTGCTACCTCACTATTCCAGTATCCAGTTTCTTCAAAGGTAAGGGGTATTATTTCTTTCGTATTCATGAAGAGAGTTATTTTCTTTCAATACTTTCGTAAGGGTTGTTATTCCATTCTTTATTATTACATTGGAATAACTTTTGTATGTCTGATCTATCGCATGCACGATGAATTCTTCTATTATTCCATTCTTTATTATTACATTGGAATAACTTTTATGCATGTGGTCTATCGCGTGCACTGGTGAATTCTTACATTTATTCAATTCTTTATTATTTTGTTGGAATAACTTTCTGTGTGGACTACTTATGCATGCACGATGAATTCTTTTGTTATTCCATTCTTTATTATTACATTGGAATAACTTTTGTCTACGGCTGCTACAGCATGCGACTGATGAATTCTTCTTCCATTATTCCAATCTTTATTATTCTGTTGGAATAACCTGTCTATGTGGACTACCGCATGTATGGTGAATGATCCTTCGTATTCATTCCTTATTAAATTGTGGAAATGATCTATCTACGTGGATTACCGCATGGCGGGCAAAAATCTATTTGCAGTTTCATATATTCTATTATACTCAGTTGGTTAAAGTTTTGGCTTCTATACTCCATGAAATTAGTAGAATATGCTAGATATTTGCGCTTTATGCAGTATCTTTTTATGAAAATATTCTTCTGAGCATTCTTGAATTTTACTCCACAAAGCAGTATCATGTTGACAATTTGGATGTTATTGATTTCTAGATAAATTAAATTATAAATCTTTAAAATTTATCTTGAACTTGTTTTATTGAATTATTATGTCGTTGTCATCATCCTCATGCTTATATTGTGATGAAAGTCGTCTCTGGCTTACTGGCATAGATGGACTTGGTATGATTATGACAAGGATTCGGTATAATCATGACCGTAATGTGACGAATGATGTGGTGAAAGTCCTCATTAGCCTATAGTTCATTGATGGACAGTTGTTGGTATGATTATGACCAGGGATTATTCGGTATAATCATGACCATTGATGATTACATGAATATCCGTGGCCGTGATGCAGGGATGATTCGATTTTATTTATTAAGATGAGTCTCAGCGATAAAGTTGATGAAAAACTTTTTAAATCATAGAAGATAGTAGATTTTATGCCCTACTTGACTCTTCTAATGTATTGCTTATTCCAGTGAAGTTGCTGATCTAAAACTTGTTGTCTATTATATTCTATCAGTTGTTATACTGTTGAAGGCTAAGGATAATTTATTCTGCATTACTTTAGTCATAATATTTCTTACTGGGCTAGTTGAGCTCACCCTTTCTTTCACTGTTCTCTTCAGGAAATGAGAATATATCTGGGACGAGTCGGGGAACGATTTATGGTCCAGATGGTTGTTTTAGTAGTCCTCACTATTCTATAAAATAGTGTGACAATAAATGTAATGAGGACTCCATTGAGTGTGGATATTGTCTACATGATAATATTCTTATTAAAACTCTTAGATTATGTTTTGTCGTATTTTACACGACTGTTGTATAATTAAGTTATATTTAAATTTTGTACCATGTATTTGGCGACTCAAGATGGATGATGTATACCTATTTTGGGAGCGTCACAGTATTATTCTATGGTAGCAAGTCGCCTAGATAAATGAAATGTCTGACGATTATGCAGGCCAAGAAATTGTTGAGTCAAGGCTGTGTAGGCTATTTAGCTTACATAGTCGATACTTAGAAGAAGGGTGTGAAACTGGAAGAGATACCAGTGGTGAGGGAATTTGAAGATGTGTTTCCAGAGGATTTGCCAGGACTCCCGCCTGACAGAGAGATTGAGTTCGTGATCGACTTAGCGATAGGAACAACACCGATATCGAAAGCCCCGTACAGAATGACTCTAGTAGAGATGAAGGAATTGATGGTACATGTAACAACCCGATATTTTCTATATAAATAAACCAGAAATTTTGCGTATAATTTTTTTTTTATTTAAGGATGGGGATTTGTACAAGATAATGTGTATATTTATTTATATGGTAAATAAAAATATATTTATTACATAAATATTTACGAATAAATTTATTTTAGAATTATTGATTATTATAAAGTATATTCTTATAATAATTACTTTTATAGCGAAATGTTTTTATTAGTTATTTTCCATGAAAATATAATCATATATTATTTAAATAATATATGGAGTGATTTTAAGAATAATTATAATAATTATTTTATTATATGAATTTTGTACAGATTATTAAGTAAATTATTTTACCTTAATTATTAAGGTTAAATATGAAGAATAAATCGAGATATGGAATCCAAACCCTAATTTTGGATTATTATCAAGGAATGTGAATAATAATATAATATTAATTATATTTTGATTTTTCAGTGCTATAAATATGTACTATATGTACGTAGTGAGGATGGTTGGTCAATTATGGTGTTTAATTTCAAAACCCTAATATTAATTGGTTAAACCCTAGTTTTACTGGGGGAAACCCTAATTTCAAAATAAATTATGAGTTTAAAGGCATTTATATAACTATGTTATATGTTTTATGTTGTGTATTATATAATGATTTGATTAATTAGGTAAACCCTAATTAAAATCTAGAAACCCTAATTAATTTTTAGAAAACCCTAATTAATATTTCTAAAACCCTAATTTTTGAAAGGAGAAACCCTAATTGGAAACTCAAATTAAAGTTCGAGATTGTTAGTAATTGTGATAAGTTGATTAATTTACAAGTATTAGAATTATAATTGTTAATCATGAAAACCCTAATTACTAAATTAGAAACCCTAATTTTTATATTTAGTAACCTTAATTAGTAATTTTACAACCTAATTACTAATTGTAAACCCTAATTGTTAAATTAGCAAAATTAATTATAATTAGAGATATTAAACCCTAATGTTCCTGTATAAATTAATTAGAAAATTAATCATAATTAGGAAACCCTAATTTCGAAATTTTAGAAACTAAAATTTATTTAATTTTATTTTTGTGCAAACCCTAAATTGGAAATCCTATATTTGATTTGTGCTAAACCTCAGGGTTAAACCCTAAGGGTTTTCCAAATAACAAGATTGCCATTAAAATTCCCAACCAAATGACCAAAATACCCCTCTTGCATTATTGAATTTTGCCAAGTGTTAGAGTTGTTGGGGTTGTTAGCCAACCCTTGACTTCTTAGTGTGACTGAAATCTAACATAAATCAGACAACATGTATCAGCCAATACATTACAACAATATATATATATATATATATATATATATATAATATAAATTGGAGAGAGAAAGAATGCATTTGCTAGCTCAAATTTTTTCAAACACTCAACATTTTCTCTCAAGCTCCCCACCTACGAAATCCTTTGCTCAATATGTCCCCAAGATCAGCCCCACGAAATCCCTTAACCAAATCAGTAGCCTTGAATCATCAATTGATCAAAGAAGGTATAAACCCTAGCCATGATTTCTGTCCATAAATCTTTTGTTAGATGTTAGATTTTTTTTGTTAAACATGTTATAAAAGGTGTCTAATGATGATCTGGGTTGCTAGATGTTAGATCCATAACATCTAGAGGCTCGGATGTGAAGATTTCAAAAATCTGGAAAAAAATTTGTTGGTGGTCTGACAATGAATGTCAGTGGCTGTAGATCTCTGTATGTTGTTGGTTTTTGTTGTTTAAAGGTTTACATATGTAGTCTAACACCTGTGTCAGACTACATATGTAAAGGTTTTTTATGTTTAAAGGTTTTCTAAGATAGCCACTCCGCTAACAAATTTGACAAGGAAATCGGTAAAATTTATTTGGACGGAGAAATGTGAAGAGAGTTTTCAAGATTTGAAGAAGAAATTAAGTGTGGCACCTGTGTTGTCATTACCAGATAATACGAGAAACTGTGTGGTGTTTAGTGATGCCTCACATAAAGGGTTGGGTTGTGTTCTTATGCAGAACGACAAAGTTATTGCATATGCATCAAGACAACTGAAGGGTTATGAGAAATGTTATCTGACTCATGATTTGGAATTGGCTGCAGTAGTATTTGCTTTGAAGATATGGAGACACTATCTCTATGGAGAAAATGTGAGATCTACACGCACCATAAAAAGTCCAAGTATATTTTCACCACGTAAGGACACGAATATGCGTCATAGAAGATGAATGGAATTGATAAAAGATTACGATTGTGAGATCTTTTATTATTCGGGCAAAGCGAATGTGGTTGCAGATGCTTTAAGCAGAAAAGGTTGGGAAAATTGATATTGTTGACCAACCAGGAAGAGCTTATTTCAGATATGGCAAGGCTAGAGTTGGAAATCAAATTTCCAAAAGAAACTGACGAAAAATTATACCAAATAGAAGCTAGTCCAACTTTGGTGGACAAAGTGAAGAATGCTCAACTATAAGATAAAGAATGTGAAACGATCAAAGATAAAGTGGTTGAGGGTAGTGATGTAAAATACAAGATCGATACCGAAGTACTACTACGGTTCGAGGAAAGAATTTGGGTTCCAGCAGTACCAAAGCTTAAAGACAAAATCTTAACCAAAGTACACAACACAAGATATTCGATTCATTCGGGAAGTACAAAAATGTATCAAGATTTGTGGTGACATTTTTGGTGGCAAAATATGAAAAGAGACGTTGCAGAATGCGTTGCTAAATGTTTGACATGTCAAAGAGTCAAGGCCGAGCATCAAAGACCAAGCGGACTACTTCAACCATTAGAAATACCGGAATGGAAGTGGGAAAATATCACAATGGATTTTGTGTTGGGTCTTCCAACTACTCAGAGAGGATGCGATGTGATTTGGGTGATAGTGGACCGACTGACAAAATCAGCGCACTTTTTACCAATAAAGATTAGGTTCAATCTTGATCAGTTGGCAATGTTGACGTTAAAGAGATCGTTTCGAGGCATGGAGTACCAGTGTCAATTGTGTTAGATTGAGATCCGCAATTTACGTCAAACTTCTGGAAGAGACTACAAGAATGTATGTGAACACAATTGCGAATGAGTACAACATACCATCCGCAAACAGACGGGAAAAGTGAACGAACAATCCAAACGTTGGAAGATATGCCGAGAGCATGCATTATGGATTTCAAAGGGAGCTGGGAAGAACATTTACCGTTTGTGGAATTTGCCTACAACAACAGTTACCACGCAAGCATCGGCATGCCACCTTACGAGGCATTATACGGCAGAAAGTGCAGAACTCCACTATGTTGGGATGAAGTCGGTGAACGCCAGCTATTAGGACCAGAACTGGTTCAAAAAACTGCTGAGGTTGTCAAACTCATCAGGATAAGATTGGTAGCAGCCCAAGACAGACAGAAAAAGTATGCCGATCAACATAGGCAGAATCGCAAATTTGAAGTAGGAAATTTCGTTTTCCTAAAAGTTTCTCCTTAGAAGGGGAAAATTCGTTTTGGCAAGAAAGAAAAGCTCAGCCCAAGGTTTATTATACCTTTTGAGATACTACAAAGAGTTGGGGAAGTGGCTTATGAGGTAGCCATACCTCCAGAGTTGGAAAACGTTCATAATGTTTTTCACGTTTCCGTATTACGACCATATAAACCCGATTACAAGCATGTGATCGAGTATGAACCGTTGCAGTTCAGTAAAGATTTGTCTTATGAAGAGATTCCTATCCAGATAGTCGACACAAAAGAACAAGTGCTCAGAAATAAAGTAATACCTTCTGTGAATGTGATATGGAGAAACCACAATGTCGAAGAGGCAACGTGGGAACTCGAAGCTGAAATGATAAAAAATTACCCAGAGTTATTTGTTTAATCTATGTCTTCGATTCTGGGGACAGAATCTTTGTAAGAAGGGAAGTGTCGACGTTGGGATTTTTGGATGTCCCTTTCCGTTACTTGTTCTTTGGTGTTCTTATTTTAGGTGAGATTTGTTTAAAAAAACAAGTGAAAAAGGTCCGACATGTATAATGTCGACGATGGAATGTTAAGAGTCGCCAGTTGGTTTTTTAAATGGTTGTACCAACACAACCGAGAAAAGGTTTTCACATTTACCCAGTGATGTGACACTGCTATACGGGTCTGTGAAACCAAGATTTATTAGGGTCCGAGGACTTGTTTATGCGGGGGGAAGGTGTTAGGCACCCCCCGACATCCGTGTTACCACGGTGACCGCCTCTTTTCAAGAAACTATTATCTGAATATGTGTGTGTGGGTCAATGTGCTGTTATTTGGAAGTAGTGCGAGGCATCGTTCGAACCTATATACAAAGGGTTTGAATTTATGTAAAAATTCAATTTTTAGCAAGATATAGCAATGATGTTTTATTAAAAGTTTTTCAAACCCTGATGCTCAATAGTAATTGAGACCTTTTACACTCCAATTTGATTAAGTGTTCAGCTTGATCGATTTTATTTTACGAATGCGAGGCATCCGTACGAAAATAATGTACAAAATAATGCCGACTTTCTCATGGGTATGGAAACCATCTGAGGAAATTCGAATAACACGTAATAATTTATGTCGCTTACTGTTAAATGTCCATCACGAGAACCTAATCTAGATTCAATGGGATGAATCTATGATCACATGATTCCTAAAGCATGTAATAATACGGTATGAAAGCGGTTAGGTATATATATATATATATAAATATATATATATATATATATATATATATATATATATATATATATATATATATATATATATATATATGATCATGATCCCAACCATGAAGCACCTCCATGGGGATCGAAATGTAAATAAAGCTGTAAAAGCTATCAACCGCCACGGAGGAAACTATAGGCGGGACGAAACGTAAATAAAGCTGTAAATACGATCAACCGCCATGAAGGAAACTCCAGGTGGGACAAAATATAAATAAAGTCAGCATGTAAAGCGATCAACTGCCATGACGTAAACTACAAAAGGCGTGATTTAAACGTAAAGAAAGTCAGAAAAGCAATCAACCACCATGAAGTAAACTCTAGGTGGGACGAAATATATATATATATATATATATAAAAGCAAGAAACGCACTGATGTAAAATCCGTGCTTATCGAATGTAGTTCACCACGATTCATATATATAAGTATATATATATATATATATATATAAGCGAATAAACGCATACTTGATATAAAATCTGTGCTCATCGAATGTAGTCCCACACACGCTTAATATAAATAAATGTATATATATATATATATATATATATATATATATATATATAGCGATAAACGCACTGCATCAAGTTTAGGCTCATCGAACAAAGTTCGGCCACGCTAATATATATAAATAAATAAATAAATAAATAAATATATATATATATATATATATATATATATATATTTATCTTATAAGAAACGCACTGCATCAAGTCTAGGCTCATCGAACAAAGTTTGACACATACGCTTAATATATATAAATGTATATATATATATATATATATATATATATATATATTAAAGCAATAACGCCGCATCAAGTTCAGGCTCCATCGAGGCATAACTCGATAATGTTAGTCAATATATATATATATATATATATATATATATATATATATATATATATACAAATTGAAATGAAACCACGGACCAAAGTCCGGGCAAAAGCAAGCAACACGACTCTCAACGTGTAGAAGGGTGTGTGCAGAGATGAAGAAAAAGACTCTAACGTGTGTGAGAAGGCTTATAGCTAACTGCCAAAGAAGACTTCTATATCTTTATAGTGGGTAAACACTGGCTTTTGTAGGTACAAAAGGGCTATATATGAGCTCACAGGTGTTTAAAAGGGGAAAATACACTGCATGGGGTGAGTGCAGAGAAATTTGTCAGGGCTACCTCGCCTTTTTTTTCAAAATGGGCAGCCCAAGCCCTCTATTTATAGGCAATTTAGCCGTAGGTGTACCAGAGACAACCCGGGTGGGCCCAGGTTTTTTGGGTCGAGTCGTCTCGAAGTACGTGCACTCAGGCACTGTAATGTCCACTTGAACTTTAAGTAGTGCAATCTGGGCATCCGTTTGAGGTATACAGAACCTATTTCGGACCGCCGTTGTCGAGAGTTGTACAATGGCATGGGATTATAGCTTGTACGAAGTCATTAAAGATGGGACGATGCCCTCCGGTCTTTAAGCTTCAACTTTTATCCGGTACCCAGTACAATAGTCACTCGGGATTGATTAGTCTTGTGGGACATTGTTGCGTAGAGATGTTGAGACGACGTGGCATGGCATCGTGTTGGTGAGATGATGATGTTGCCCCTCACCGGTGTTATCGCCGGATTGGGCTGATAAAGCAGACGTTGCTCAGGCTTCACTGAGATTGGACTGCTGCAATTTGTTGAAGATCCTCATTGTCATCTTTGTGGTGTGCCTGTCTTCCCGATGTTATTGCCGGGTTGGTGCAGTGTATCTCATTGTGAGCGCCGAGATTGAAGCTGATTGCATTTGAAACAAGCATTTCCGGGGTTATCGCTGAAATTGCATTCCTTAGGGTTATCACCAAGGTTGGTGGCTATTCCAATGGTTGGGACTGAGACTGGATATCTCGGGGTTATCTCTGAGATTAATCGGTCTTCTCCGGTGTGTTCCCAGATTGATCTGCAGCCTCGGGGTTATCTCCGAGGTTGAATTGTTAGTCCCGCATTGCGATCCGGTTGTTGATCTTTGAACTTCCGTGGTATCCTAGATGGATTTGGATTGTCTTTCGTGGTTCCTCTTAAAAGACGAATCACCCTCCTCCCGCAATGTTTGTGACAGTAGTACAGAAAATTTTGAGTATCTACAGATGCCCCTCTTTATCATACTCATGCATGGCGATGCATGGGTAGGATAACGAATCCTAGATACTTGAAACGTAACAAGACAAACATGGTATTGTATGTAGCAACATGATGCAAATGTATGATTTATGTGTACGGGGTTGTAGCCCAACATCTTTGGGATGATTCTTGCCTCCTGTTGCTTTCGACCGGGATTGGCAATGATGACCAGATTTGATGTGTAATTCGAATCAGTTAGGATGTTGATGTTGGAGTTATCACCAAATTCCTGTGTCTTTGATTATGACTTAATCCTGAAGATGTACCTCTTATCTGTAAGAGATCTGTGGGGATAAAGCTTGATCTATTTGAGGATGTGTATAACATATTCCATCATCTATCCTCTTTGATAACATTGACTTTTTCTGGTTAGTATCGCCAGAGTATGTCAAGATCCTGTTGGATTTACTGCCAACAGCAAATGTTGTCAGGGATGCCTGAACTTCGTCGACGTGTGAATCAATGGCTGAAACTCTGTGGGAAGATTGTCAAGTTTGCTTGACATCCACTGTCGTGTAGATTACCGAAAAATTGCGTTGTGACCCCCGTCGGGAATATGCTGGGGAATACGAGCGGTCGGGTGTGAAAACCTCGAATGGCTCTAGAGCTTTGATAGGTTTAATCGTTATCAGCTGAAATAATGTCAAGGCTACTTGACCTTCATTGATATGTGTGTCAACGACTTGAATGTACATTGTAATCCCCTACCGGGACTTCACGTTGTAACCCCTGTCTGGGACTCACGTTGTAACCCCCGTCGAGGACTCACGTAGGGTAACGACCTGGAGTTGGCAGCATCGGACCTGTATAAGGTATTGTCGTATGTGATTTATGACAACTGAGATCATCGGCAGGGTATACCTTGTGTTCAGGTGACTACCAATGAGTGATGTACAGATTCAAAGTCTTATCTGAGAAGACCAGGATTGTATGCTGTTTTGCTCAATTGCATGGCATTTTTATTTCCGATTTGACTTTTCTAATCCGTAAGAACTCCTTTGCAACTCGAACTGGACCGAGCCGGAGGGGTGGGACCCACATAGGGGTGCCGCAGGTGCACCTGCTTCTGCCGTAGGTGGGCCTGCGGCTAATCGCGGATGATAGATTCCAGTAGGTTGGTCTCACAAGTCATTTTCAGCTTGTCGCGCGAAGGAAAATTCGTGAGCCTCTTTCAGATCTACTGAGTTCGGGCTATTTTTTGCAAATTCTGTCATCGTACAAGTGTTCTACACTATCCTGGTAACGTATGCATGTATTTTTTCCAATTTTTATCCGTTGGATTGTGAATTATCGCATGAAATGCATCTAAACACATAGTAGTCATTATTGTATGCACAAATGACTTGCTAAAAAATATTCAACACAGTAAATGTTAGTATTAAACCATGCTGAACATAATGATGTGAAAAAATTTAACTTTTGAGATAGTCAAATTGACACCTTTTTCTGCTATTTTTTGTCCTATTTGAGGTCCAATGAGCAAAAGGTAGAAAGACAAAGTACTCCTAGTATTGAGGTTGACCTTATGTACGATGATTTTAATTTTTAATGCATATATTATGTATATGACTTTGGGGTAGGTGTGCTACTGAATGGCCACCTAGACATGCCTATGTGCATGTGGATAGTCCTATTTTCAAAGCGGACTATGGCAAAAATTTTCTAAATGTAAGCATTGGGTAGTCATGCATTTTAACTCTAGTATATGTTAAGGTAAATGCATGCATGCATATAGTCATAAATGCATTTTGGAATGCTCTAGGTAAGGAAATACCACACCCTTTCTGAGGTGATTTGGTGACTTGTTGTCCAGATATCATGGATCCGGATTAGCCGAGCAGTTCCCATAGGACCTCTTCTGGCATACGACGGAGGGCTTCCGAAGTACCTCGTCTCCGTTCTGTCAGACAACCTTGTTGGTTGGTGGAGGCCGTGATTCGCCCTGTCCGGGTAGATGTTCCAGGCGTTGATGACGATGAGGCGGATATTCCGATTGAGGATCCCGCTCTCGCTGCACATGTCCCTCGTAGGGAGATTCTGAGTATTCAGGTGGCAAACCCAGAGTTGCTGGGTGATTTGAGCAGACATCCATCGATGTACTTGCGTGTTAATGAGGTATGGCGTTAGCCTTTGATCTTCCTTCTTTCCTATTAATGAGGATTAAAGGGTTTTGATGTTGATCTGCATTTCATGCAGGTTCCTGGTTTTACACAGCCTCGAGGGAACTGGTTCAGTATTCATTCCATGTACCAGGCGCTTCATCCTGACTATAGAGCGGTAGTGCATGAGTGGGGATTTGGGGCATTTTTCTCCATCCTTCCCCGTCGTTGTCCCTGGGGTTACCTCAGGGCATTGTCTGAGCGATGGTTTCATCAGACTCAGTCACTCCATCTATCGGATCATTGCGTGATGATGACGCCTTTATGGATTGGCGATTTATCACGGTATGGGGTTTGAGGGGAGCCAGTGCCTTGCATGGCGAACATTACCCCTACTGCCGTCAGATCCTTGTTAGGAGTTCCGACGGAGGCGCTCAAAGGCGGGGATCGTCTGCTCGTGTCCTTTTCGAGTGTAGATGCTATGAGCGGCTTTTGAGTGAACCCATGCCTCGATGATGTCGGATCGTGGATCGCGTTCTGCGACGATTGTTCTTGATGATCCTTTGAGGCTGCTTGATAGCAGATAACTCTTCTACGGTATCTTTCGCTTTGATCAGCGCTACACGTTATGTGGACCGTATTGGAGAGTATGATTGGGGCTCCTATACCTTTGCCTATTTCCTCCGGGGCATGCGTATGCGCTCACAGGATTTGACCGAGGCTTGGCTAGGGTTTTACCCATTTCTGCTGGTGAGTATTTCTCTTGTCTTTTCCTATTTATAGGTTAAGAGTGTTTACTGATAGCAAATGTGTTGCCATTGTGTTGGCAGTTTTGGGCATACGAGAGGTTCCCATGTTTGCGTCCTGTGAGTGTGTTAGGTATAGATACCTATCCACGAGGACGACGATGGCATGATTCTATTTTGCCAGAGGTCCCTGTAGCTGAGGGGTTCACTCAACGCCAGAGTGTCACCGGAGTTGTCGACGGTGATACCATTACATGGATTCCCTACTCAGGGGAACATTTGGCCACCGGCTTTGAGGATGGACACCCGAATGGAGTCGAGTACTTGATTTCCACCAGGAGAGTTCTTCTCTTCACAGATGGAGGCTAGGAGCTCTATTTAGGAGAGCGTGCTATTAGGAGCACCACAGGGGAGATCCGTATACCGATCTTGCCTCCTGTCAAGCGCCATCGGCGTGTATCACGACCACCACCACCAAATCCCATTGTTGGGAGTTGACAGTTTTGCATTATCAGAGGGTCCATGTACTCAGGAGATGTTCTAGCGGTGGTGGTCCCCTCGCACTATTGGAGCCTAGTCTCACACCACACAGTTTATGGGGGATATGGTTCCAAGATCCTTGATGATGACGGATTGGGTAGCTTGTGTCTGAGCTCTGACTCATATGACCCAGATTGATAGTTTGACCCGACAGTTGGACCAGACACATATATTTATCCGGCATTTGGGTAGAGATCCAGCAGAGGCGGAGTCATTTGTTCCTTCCAACTCAGGCGCTGGCCCCTCAGATGACCCATTTGGTTTTGATGGTGTAGATCCTCCTCTTTATAGGCCTGACATCCCTGTTGATAGAGATCCAGTGACTCAGGAGGAGTTGCATCAGGTGGACAGGATTGATGATGTGGACATCGACACCATGGTCTTCTTCTGATGTGTATTCTCGTTATATCTTTTGATAGGCCTCTGTTAGATATTGGGTGGCTGTTCCCCATTCTTGCTATATCTTTTGATAGGCCTATGTTAGTAGTATGGCGGATGTGCCCCATTTCCCTGTATTTGTAGCTGTACAGAGCTGATGTATTAGATGATGATATACTTAGGAATGTATGCACCATTTTTTCCATTCCCTATATCATATTGCCATCCATTATTTGTTATGCATATATCATGTTATGTATATGTATGTATGTCCAGAGGTATTCGGCATTGACCCCTGGATGGTCTTATGACACGACCCGCACAGATGTCTTCTTCGACAGTTAGCCGTATAGATCATACCCCACCGTCAGTGGTGGTATTGGGTATGCGATCGTGGTATGATAACATGGCACCACCAGACAGGGTGACTATAGTTCAGCTGTTGCAGCATACCATGACTTTATTGCCTTTTCAGGATGGGATGCTAGAGCATTTGCTACCGGATAGGCAGGTATTCTAATTCGGCACCCATGAGTTGACTCCTACTCTGGAGGAGTATGCACGGTTGACGATGCTGCCTTTAGACAGACCTTGCATGCATCTGGCTTTGGGAGAAATGAGTAGACGGTTCATGGCTCTCACAGGATTGCGGCACAGAGTAGTGCAGGACGAGCTGACATCTGGCCACGTGATATCCCAACGTTTTCTGTATGACAGATTTGGCTCGGAGGATAGCTATTCACGACATTCCGGGGATTTCACCACACCAGAGGACCGTTGGCGTTTGGCCAGGGTTGATGTACTGATGCTATGCGCACTGTCATATGTCTATATGCCGTATTACATGGATGAGATAGACATTGGTGTTATCATGGCCGTGCGAGCTCTTAGAGAGGGTTGCACCATTGTACCTATGATTGTAGCAGAGACCCTGCGATCAGCATCCTACTGCTATACTTATCCTACAGGAGTGTTCACTGGGAGTTCGGTCATGCTTTACGTGTGGTTTATGTCACACTTGAGACCGGTTGGTACCCTTAGACGGCATGGGTATTGGTTCACCAATGATGTAGCCATGTCATACTCCTTTCATCCATCGGAGTGTATAGATGCTCTGTGTTGGTCCACATTTTTGGCAGATATCAAAGATCCATTTAGCATATTGCCGTGCTCGGGGCTTTGCTCACCATACAGCTTCATTACTCACGCTTCGGGCATGGACTTCCTCCCTCTGGCTGGCTTGAGGGGCTTGACTACTTATCACCCACTGGCCGTGATGTCGCAGTTCGACTAGTTCCAAGATTTTCATCCTTTCGAGGGGGCGATAGGTCAGCATTCAGCTTCTCGATATCTCTCAGCAGAGGACCGATCCCGTGTGTATGCTTGTTGGGATCGGCGTGAGATAGCTGCTTTTTCTGTCAGTCATCCCGATTGTTCTGCAGAGTATTCCGCATGGATGGAGACAGAGATTTTATTGGCTGCAGCAGTATCTGCAGTACCGGATAGTGAGTCAGATGATGTAGAGCCCATAGAGGACATCGATACCTACATCGAGGAGGAGCCCGTTGCTGGGTTACCAGCATTTCTTCCATATTCTCCTAGTACCAGTACTATTATGATTTAGCACTCGGCACAGTACTTTGAGCAGAGTATTTATCTAATGACCTTTGAGAGAGATTAGGCTCGATCTATGACGTTGACTGCCCTTGATGGGAGGGACGCAGCTCTGTTAGAGAGAGACGAGGCATTAGCTCTCCGAGATGCCGCTGTTGTTGAGCGAGATGAGGCCAGATCAGCCAGAGACGCAGTGATAGTTGAGCGGGATAGTGCCATATCTGCCCGGGATGTAGCCATAACAGATAGTACTGCAGTGAGATCCCTTACCACTGGCATAATTGCAAAGATGAGCGCATATATTAATGATCATATGGTCACCATGCAGATGGCTGTAGATCTGTTGGGTCGTGTGGATATTCTCGTACAGGAGACCACAGCCTCGCCTCCGTCTTCTGAGAGGGATGCAATGTTGGGCTTGTTAGCTCGCATATACCCTGACTTGTAGATGAGGTTGTATTTACCTGCACAGACTAGTTTAGCCATTTTTTCATGTACAATTTACATTGTATATATATCAAACAACATTATATATATGACAGGGAAATATATTTTTGAATCACTTCCCTTTTAGATATGCCTTGCTATTTGCTTGATAATTTGACTGCTGCTTCAAGGCTTGTGGTCTTGATGTATTCTGAATTCCTCCTAGGTGGATGGACATTGAGTTGTCTCTGGATAGTTCTGAATGGATCATCGATCTATGTGTAGGTGGATGGACATTGAGTTGTCTCTGGATAGTTCTGAATGGATCATCGATCTATGTGTATCCCTACCATCTTTGGTGTCTTGGGACTGGTTTCTGTACGGAAATGTGGAGAGGAGTGTGGCTTTCCTCTCTGAGATTGACCGCACCACAGATGGTCACCAAAGATTTATTTAGGAGAAGCCTAGTTAATTCCATCTCTGATGGATTGGTGTTGCTCTTCAAGGTATGACCGCAGCTTAGATGGTCGCCGAATTTCCTATTTGGGAGGAGTTCAGGTAATTCCATCCCTTTTGTCTGAAGACAAATGAAATGTAGTGGATTGAAGTTTGATCCCAGTACCAACTGACAAGGATTTGTGTTTTCGTAGAGGGTGACACCGCACCATGAATGGTTGCCTACGTACTCCTATTGAAGAGGAGATCAGGTATGCGTAGTTCGAACCTGGTGTAAGAGGATCAACGTTGTATATGGCTGAAATGGTGTAGGAATGTTTTTTTTATTGTTTTTGTGAGGAGAAGATGGTAGAAATGTTTTTGTTGTTTTTGTTTTATTGCGACCGGACCATATGAAATGGTCGCCTACGTACTCCTATTGAAGAGGAGATCAGGTCGACGTAGTTCGCCCTTAAGGGCGAGAAGAAAAGCGTAATCCCATGTGCAGGTCAGAGTGCGGGGAAGAGAAAGTTTAATTCTAGGTTGAGGATAAACTATAGGAATGAGAAGTTTGATCCCAGGTATGGGTAGCCAAACTGCAAACGCAAGAGATTCAATCCATGGTGGGATGACCTAAGTTGTAGGAACGCAAAGGAGAAAGCCAGGCTGCTGGCTTTGAAAAGTATGTTTCCCTGAGGGGCAAAGTGTAGAGAAGTTGTATGTGGTAAAGGGTTAAAGAACCGGAATGACTGGTGATCTGATGGTTCCACACCAGGGTGTTTGCGAATTACTTCAGATATAATACTGTTTCACGGTGTCCAAGTTGAGTAGTTGTGGAAATTCATCGCCGTCCATTTCTTGCAATCTGAAAGCGTCCCCTGTCAATACTTCCTTGACAATAAACGGGCCTTCCCAGTTAGGAGCGAATTTTCCCTTAGATTGATCTTGGTTGTCAAGGATCTTCTTCAAAACCAAGTCGTGTTGTTTGAACCGACGTAGGCGGGACTTTTTTGTTGTAGGATCCGCGATCCTTTGTCGATATAATCGACCATGGAAGATAGTCGCGGTTCGCTTTTCATCTATTAGAGACAATTGGTGATACCTGTCTTGTACCCATTGGTCTTCATCCAGCTGAGCGTCTATCAACACTCTGAGGGATTCCATTTCAACTTCTATGGGGAGCACTGCTTCCATCCCATAGGTTAAAGCGTAGGGGGTTGCCCCAGTGGAAGTGCGCATTGAGGTTCTGTAGGCTAACAGAGTAAGAGGTAATAGGTCAGGCCAATCTTTGTGGTTGGCGGACATCTTTTGCATAATCTTCTTGATGTTTTTGTTAGCCGCTTCAACAGCACCGTTCATCTTCGGACGATAGATGACAGAGTTAAGATGTTTGATGTTGAATTTAATGCATAATTCCTCCATCATTTTGTTGTTGAGGTTCTTGGCATTGTCTGACACAATCACCTCTGGTTGTCCATATCGACAAACGACATTGTTTCTGATGAAAACAATGATGACTTCTTTAGTAACCCTGGGGAAGGAGGCTGCTTCTACCCACTTGGTGAAGTAGTCGATCATGGTGAAGATAAATCTATGACCATTACTGGCTTTAGGCTCAATGGGCCCGATAACGTCCATTCCCCACATTAAGAAGGGCCATGGTGAACTCATATTGTGGAGTTCCCGTGGAGGGGCGTGTATAGCATTCCCATGAATCTGGCACTGATAGCATCTCCTGACGTGGTCATTGCAATCAGCTTTGAGAGATAGCCAATAATGTCCCGTCCTGAGGACTTTCTTGACAAGGAGGGGTCCACTCATGTAGGGGCCACAGACTCCACCATGGATTTCATCCATAAGCCTTTGGGCTTGATCTTTGTCTAAACATCCGAGGAGACCTAATCCTGCATCTCTTTTGTAGAGCGCATCTCCACTCAGGTAGAATTTCATAGCAAGTCAATGGATCTGCCTTTCTTCAGTCGGGCTCGCCTCAGCGGGTGTAGATCTATCTCGATGATATTCCTTGATATGCTGATACCAAGGATGTTGGATGGGAGGTAGCTCATCCGATACTTCTCCAACGTAATTCCCATAGGCTGGGGCCTTGTACAGGGAAATTGTGACGCTTGGCAAATGTTCCTTGTCTGATATACGAATCAGGGAGGCCAAAGTTGCTAACGCGTCCGCAAAGTCATTCCTACTACGAGGAACATGTAAAAATGAGATTTTTTTAAACTCCAAAGCCATCTTCAAAACCTGCCGATGGTAAGGCAGCCAATGTAGTTCCTTGGTTTGATAGATTCAGGTGGATTGTCTGATTACCAACTCCGAAGCTCCAAAGACAGTTAAACGTTTAATGCCCATTGAACGGGCATGTTTTAGCCCCATGAGACAGCCTTCATACTTAGTCGTATTATTGGTGCTGCCAAACTTTAACTTGATGGCAACGGGATACTGCTCCCCCGTACCAGATATTAGAACTGTTCCAGCTCCAGAACGTTCTATATTAATAGCTCCATTAAAATACATCTTCCATGATTGGCGCGTATCGTACTGATGGTGTTGCTGCACTGTCATTACTTCTTCATCAGGGAAATATGTTTCCAAGGGTTTGAAATTCCCTGAAGGTGCGGCGGCCAGTTGACCCGCGATTCCTTGACCTTTGATGGACTTTTGAGTCTTATATACGATGTCAAATTGTTGTAGGATCAACTGCCATCTGAACAGCCATCAATTTAACATAGGTTTGTTGAACACGTACTTGAGAGGATCCACGCGGGATATGAGATGGGTTGTGTGACCATGGAGGTAATGCTGTAACCTCATAGAAGCCCATGCTAAAGCATAACACGTCTTTTCGATCAGAGTGTACTTGTGTTCACTGTTGCTGAGGTAATAGATAGCTCGTTCTTGGCCTCTATCATCCTTCTGTCCCAGTATGCAGCCCATGGAATTGTCACTTATGGACAGGTACATGAACAGGGGAACATCATCCATGGGTGGTACCAACACAGGAGCTTTGACTAGCTGTTCTTTAATTGTAAGGAAGGCATTCTGGCACTCATCATTTCATTTCATGGAGGAGTTCTTCCTTAATAGCTTGAAGATTGGTTCACGGGTTATTCTGAGTTGAGAGATAAACCTGCTAATGAAGTTGATTCTTCCCAAAAATCCCCGTATTTCCTTATTTGTCTGAGGAATGGGCATTTCCGTGATGGCTTGGATTTTGGCAGGATCCAGCTCAAACCCTTTGTGGCTGACTAGAAATCCTAGCAACTTGCGCGATTTAACGCCAAAGGCGCATTTAGCTGGATTCAACTTCAAGTTGTACTTATGCAAGTTGTTGAACAATTTTCTGAGATGGTCTAGATGGTCATCCTCCTTCCGGGACTTGACAATGATGTCATCCACGTAGATCTCGATCTCTTTGTGCATTAAGCCATGGAAAAGAGCCATCATAGCTTATTGATAGGTGGCTCCGGCATTGATGAGGCCGAATGACAACTGTCTATAGCAAAAGGTTCCCCAAGGCGTGATGAAAGCGCTTTTCTCACGATCTTCCTCAAAGAACCATGATCCGATGGTACCTCGCAGCAATCAAGAAAGGAGTACATGTCCTATTACGCAAAGATTGTCAATGAGAATGTGGATAAATGGCACGGAAAGTCGCTTTTAAGCAAGCTTTGTTCAAGTCCCTTAATCCACGCAAACTCGCACCTTCCCTCCAGGTTTAGGCACGGGCACGATGTTGGATATCCACTCAGGATATGTAGACATCATGATGATGCCAGCTTCAAATTGTTTCATAATTTCTTCTTTCACCTTTAAACTCCACTCGTGTTTCAATCGCTTTGAGCTTTTGCTTCGACCGGCTTAAATCCCTCTTTAATGGGAAGGCGATGAAGGACAATGTCAGTGGACAAACCCACCATGTCTTCATGAGACCATGCAAACACATCCTGGAATTGGGTTAATAACGTAACCATGTCATTCCGTTGGTTTGGGTTAAGGTCTGAACCAATCTGGATTAACTTAGGGCTTTCTAAGGTTCTGAGATTGAAAGAAGTGGTTTGATCAAGGTTGGGTTTGGGTTTGTCTTTGACCCATTCTTGAATTTTTGGAGGCACCTCAATGTCATCTTGTATGTCCACCAAGGCTGAATTCATCTCTACATCAAATGTACAATCCTTGTGGAGAAGAGGCATCAGACGTTAAATATGATACATCTAAATTCACAAATTCTCAAACAAAAAATATACTTTCACTTAATATATATGAAATGTGTTGATCATACACAGTGTTAGCATATACTGGCAAAATAAACTGCTAATACTGTACAGAAAAGTAAGCAGTTATTATATCTACAGGGCATAAAGAGTTTCTGCCCGCTTTACCCTTGATGACCAATGCAAGAAATGTTGTTCCAATTGGCAAGGGCAAAGTCCGGGTGGATCGCAGTGATGGAGGGATTGTCATCATCCTCCCTATCCCGAATGACGGTCATTACGTATGGGCAATCATCGTCTAGGGTGTATCTGTTGGTATGTTCATCATGAACGATGATGTGTATGCCTGACATCATTCAGATGACGTCTTGCTTTATTCTTCGTTCCTCCTCTTCCACTGCGGGATTTGGAACAAAGACTTCTTTCTCCTTTATCGGTATCAGCTTGGGAAATAAAATAGCCATTACATTGGCTGGCACTTTTATTGAAAGTTGTGTGGACTCAGAGTTTGAAGACGAAGATGAACACTGCATAGTTGAAGCTGAAGGAATCTGCTGATGCTTATGAGGATTCCTATGACTAGAACTGGCAGAATAGCCTAGCCCAATTTGCTCCAGTTGCACAGTTAATTGGATTGGGTACTTGATACCCTGGCAATCTTTACCCAGCCCTTGTCCCGTCTTATGACCCAATGACATCATTTCTTGAGTAGCCAACATTACCTCAGCAGAAACTTGGGTTCGGGCAATGGCGTTCCAATAGCATGGTATTGGGTATTGCTTATTTCCAAAGCATGAAAACTGATTGGCTCAACATCTGCATTGGCATTGATGAATGGTATGTCTCCGTGCTGAGGACACTCTGGTTCAACGTTGACCGTGACCAGGCTATTGTTGATAATGTATTTCAATTGTTGATGAAGGGTGGAGGGGACTGCCCCAGCCATATGAATCCATGGTCGTCCCAAGAGCAGGTTGTATCCCGAATCTATCTTGAGAACATGGAAAGATACGCAGAATGTGTGAGGACCAATTTCGATTGGCAGCTCAATTACTCCGACCAAATTTCGCCGGGTTCCATCAAAAGCTTTGATGCTAGTATAGCTACTCTGAATTCGGTTGAGATTGATATTCATCTTAACCAAGGTAGTGTATGGGCAGATATTTAGAGAGGAACCTCCATCTATTAAGACTCCAGCTACCATATATCCGGAGGACAAGCCCGCAATGTGCAACGGCTTGCAATGACCGGTCCCTTCGGGTAATATGTCATCATCAGTGAAGGATATCACATTGTTGTTGAAAATATGATCAACCAGATGTTAAAATTTTTATGTATCAACTGATGTCGGTAGATAGGTTTCTTCTAAAACCTTCAGCAAGACCTTCTGGTGATTCTCGGAAGTTAGGACCAACTCCAAAATTGATATTTGTTGTGGAGCTTCTTTCAAGCTTAAAACCACCATGGCTTCGTTATGACCCATAGCGCGGAGGAATTTTTCAATCTTCTCCATGGGTATTTTCCCCTTTGATTTGATGGTAGGCTCCATCACTCGGTGGGGAAGATACAGTGGATTTTCCTTTGACACTGTAGCAGTTGTATGTGAGGTGGCTCCTTCACCTTCTCCATAATTCCACGGAACTGTGCGAAAGCTAAAAATAGGATATTGTGCTCTGCACGGTAAGTTGATTGGCTCGGGAGCGGCCACTTTCAAAGGGTGGTTTATTCCTTTGAGTTGAATTATTGGCATTGCGAGTGATTTGCTAATCCCATCAGTTTCATTGGATATGACTGCTACCACACTCTTCCACTTAGTAGGGGATGCATCTTCACTTGTATGTAACACAGTATCGTTGTCTGCTAGGCGCAGTACACCACTGTCAATTAGATTTTGGATAAGGTGGCGGAGTGCCCAACATTCTTCTATGCTATGACCGCGAGACTGGGAGTGAAATTGACATATTCCATCAGAGTTGTATCGTCCTGAACGGGGGTTGATTGGAGGTGGAAGGGAACTGATCCTTCCTTCATTGATTAACATATGAAGAATTTCCCCCATAGGTTGGCCCAAATAGGTGAATTCCCTTTTGTTGGCGAAATCCCGACGAGCTTCGGCATTTGCTCTCTTCGTCACTTTGTCTTCCAGCATTTCATTTTCTGAAAGTGACGAGGGAATATTCATGACAAGGGGTAAGAGAATGGCTTTCTCCTGGCTGATTAACTGACGTGTCACTTGATGCTGATAAGTCACCAGTTCCGCCAATTGCTCAATTTTCTTGCAGAGAGCTTTCATCTTTCGTTCCATTGTGAACTGGAACTTGGCATAATCCCATCTGTCATCACCGTCTTTGAGGGTCTGGGAAGATTCACAGTTGAAATTGGAACTCTGTCCACTGCTCCAATTGATCATGTTGACCTCTTCTTCTTTGTGTTGAGGAAGAGGGTTGTCTTGTACGTGAGGCTGATCTGGTTTGGTGACCACGATCTCCCCGTTGTCTATCAAGTCCTGGATCTTGTGTTTCAAGGCCCAACAATCCTGAGTATCATGTCCAGGTGCCCCGGCATGATAAGCACATTTCTTAGCAGCATTGAAACCCCGTCCATTAGGGCTGGCTGGTGGAAGAAGATGCGTAATTTTCTTCTGTGTTGTCAGAAGATTTAAAATGTTCTCGAGGGTATCCCCTAAGGGTGTAAACACTCGAGGGTGTTTGACTTCTCCACCTTTTAGTATTGGAGGGTTTACAGACTGTGCTTGAAAGGGATTGTAGTTTCTCCTTTGAATAGGCATGTTCTGATTGCCTTTTTGCCCCTGTAGTATCAGGGAAACATCTTCTTCTTTCTTTTTATGGACCCTCCGGGGGTTGTTCCCATAATTTCCAGATTGGATGTGATCAGCAACAACTTTGAGTGCAGCTAGGTCTTGAATCTTTCCGGACTTCAATCCCATCTCAGCCATCTCCCCATGTTTGACCATTTCAGAAAATGGTTTGCCGATGCCGGCTAAAACTCTCTCATAGATAGGAGCTTCTTTTATATCTATGAACGTCATGACCATCTCTGATTCTATCATGGAAGGACTAACTTGGGCAGCCAGACGTCTCCACCTTTGAGCATACTCTCTGAAAGACTTGTTAGACTTTTTCTTGATCTTGGTAATTTGATACCGATCAGGAGCCATATGAGACTGAAAGCTGTATTGAGTGAAGAAAACATGTGCTAGCTCTTCCCAGCTATGGATCGTTGAATTGTCTAATCTTGTGTACCATGAAAGGGCTTCTCGGTTAGACTCTTTTTGGAATAATTGCATTCTCGAGTTTTTCGTCCTCTCCGCATATAAGATCCAAGTTCTCCAATAAACACATTTAAATATGTGTAAGGATCTCCTAACCCGGCCATATTTTTCAATGTCGAGTTTTAAATTTTTTGGATAATGAACACCGTGGAAAATACAAAGATCAAAGATATGAAAACCTCCCGTGTGTTCCAATTCCTTTGATAAAGACGAAGGGTCTCTTCCATTTGAGGACTTTCTTTTGATGTCACCAAAGGTCGGGTCTCCATTGGGATGGGCAAGATCATGAGTTTTGTTGGTCGATTGAACTCAGTAGTTCGTATGGTAATGACCGGATTCCTCCTTGTGTGGAGGATTCAACATGTCGACGGTATTTTGGACCCCGATTAGACTGGTGTAATTCTTTGAGTAGAACAACCAAATCAGTAATTTGCTTTCTTAATTAAATCGAATTCTTTAGAAATCGGATTAAGTTCACTCTTGTCGAATGACGACATGATTATTGTGGGCTGTTGCCTTTTTGGACTTTAACCGTAGTAGGTCCGATTGATTCCTCTGAAAAGAATTGCATAGTTTAGTCTTTAGGGAATGTAGATAATAACATGCTATGTGATGTGTCCATTTTAGGAATTTTATCCTCACATAACGGATGTCATTATTTGTAGCATGTTAATTAAAATATGTATGTGTACACACTTTTTCATATTTCTCATTACATAGACATGAAATGAATTTATAAGTAATTGTGTTTACAAGTAATTTTGAAATGAGAGAGCATGAAGAGACTTTCCTCCGTTTTGGGTTTATCAGAGGCTGACCTATCTTAGGTTACTCTCGTGGCTTTTTGGCATGAAGGTTCCCAAATCATCGCAATCTACTTCACGGGAAGTTAATCCGGTCTTTCAACTAGAGGGAATTTGGGTGGTGCCTTTCCTGAGCCTCGGAGAATTAGTCTTCTCACGAGTCCAGTAATCAAACACCGACGGGATAGCCTCCTGGTGGAGGGACCACACAACATACATTCACTTACATCGCGTCTCACCGTATGAAAATGATGACATGTGCGAAGCACTAATATCACAAGAAGATATGGTGCAAAGCACTAATATCATAAGTAGTTATAGTGCGAAGCACTAAGTGCAAATAAGGAAATTCATTCGTACACATTCATCATATGTAAATACAACATCCACACACAAGCAGATAACAATTTTGAAAAGATTGAAATAGCGGCTTAAGTCCTCTTACTGGAGTCCCCAGCTGAGTCACCACCTGTCGACGTCGGGATTTTTGGATGTCCCTTTCCGTTACTTGTTCTTTGGTGTTCTCATTTTAGGTGAGATTTGTTTGAAAAAACAAGTGAAAAAGGTCCGACATGTATAATGTCGACGATGGACTGTTAAGAGTTGCCAGTTGGTTTTTAAATGGTTGTACCAACACAACCGAGAAAAAAGTTTGCACATTAACCCAAAGATGTGACATCATATACTGGTCGGTGAAACCGAGATTCATTAGGGTCCGGAGACTTGGTTATGCGGGGAAGGTGTTAGGCACTTCCAGACATCCGTGTTACCACTATGGACCGCCTTTTCAAGAAATTATTATCTCAATGTATGTGTGTGTGGGTCAATGTGTTTGTTATTTGGAAGTAGTGCGAGGCCTCGTTGAACCTATATACAAAGGGTTTGAATTTATGTTAAAATTCAGTTTTTAGCAAGATATAGCAATGATGTTTTATAAAAAGATTTTTCAAACCCCTGATGCTCAATAGTAATTGAGACCTTTTACACTCCCATTTGATTAAGTGTTCGGCATGATTGATTTTATTTTACGAATGCGAGGCATCCCGTACGAAAATAATGTACAAAATAATGCCGACTTTCTCATGGGTATGGAAACCATCTGAGGAAATTCAGAAAACACAGAATAATTTACAAGCTGCTTACAGCTGAAAAAATGTCCATCACGGAAACTGAATCTAGATTCAATGGGATGAATCTGTGATCACATGATTCCTAGGCGCACAGAATACGGCAATTTCTATGAAAGCAGTAAGCTGGTATATAAATAAAAGCTATATATATATATATATATATATATATACAGACATGATCACCAAACACGAAGCACCTCTATGGGAAATCAGAAATGTAAATAAAGCTGTAAAAGTTATCAACCGCCACGGAGGAAACTCCAGGCGGGACGAAACGTAAATAAAGATGTAAATACGGTCAACCGCCACGAAGGAAACTCTAGGCGGGACAAAATGTAAATAAAGTTGTACAAAGCGATCAACTGCCACGAAGTAAACTCCAGGCAGGACAAAACCTAAAGAAAATTGTAAAAGCGATCAACCACCACGAAGTAAACCCCAGGTGGGACGAAATATATATATGTGTGTGTGTATATATATATATATAAGCAATAAACGCACCGGATGTAAAATCTGTTGGGTTTTCGGCACAGAAGCGCATATAAAATTTTTAAAGCAATTTTCGAAACCCTAAAACAGGATCCATGCGAAAAATTCAATTAATTCAGAGGTTAGAAATTATACCGATTAAGAAACTGAAATTGATACGATCGAATCTCCAACGCAATCCACGAATTAAGAAACTGGAATTGATATGATCGAATCTCCAACGCATTCCAAACGAAATGCGTCTCTACTAAGATTCACACGAACGCTTCCCGCTGAATCGTCTTACGATCTGCGCAGAAGAAGGAACCGCAGATTAGCCACCAAGGATGAGGATTTTCGAAGCTATTTTCTCTAGTCTCTCTCTAAGAGCGGCTAGGTTTTTGTATTTTGACGTAAAACCTAAAGTGACCGATATATATCATATATATAGCGCTTAGAGGAATTAATCAAAACCTAATATTATTAAAATCCGAATTTATATATATCTTAATTAAGTCTTACTTAATTAATATACCTATATATAATTATCCTATTAATTTAAATTCATAATTTAAAATTCTATCAATCATATCGACATATTTAAATCTTTACAATTTAAATTAATTTCCTTTTAATTACGTACGTTTTGTGTGTGACCTCATAGGTTATTATTACGTTGGAAATAATTTTTAAAATCATATTATAAAATTATAAACAAAGTGGAGCTGCATCTAGTAATGCATCACCGCTACCCAAGTAATAATAAGATCGATGATTCGATGCAACCTTTTCGTGACCAATGTTTCAATGTAATTTAATCCTTTTAACCTTAATATCATAGATTAAACTCGAGTCATGGAATGTGTCATACTCTTCATAATTCAATCTGAGTTTTGTTGATCAATGAGTAGACTATATGAAACAAATCACTATTTGAGCATGACCATGCATTTCATAGTCCTACTCAATCAAGAGGCCTATGGATATCACCCATAATATATAGGATGGTTAAATTCCATCTAGATCACTCATATTTCTCACACGATTCATGATGAACCCAATAATCACCTTTATAGTCCACCCTATTAAAGGTGACATTTGATGATATCAAAGTACATAAATTCTCGTGTAGTAATATAGCGATTTCAGGTCGGAAGACCATTACATCATTGTCACTATGAGAATTGCTAATGACACTTCGTATAATGCTCCATATAGAATTCTCATGGTTGGTCTGTCCAGTACATCGTTCTCTATCATGTACCTATGCATTGACTTAATATCTCATATATTTATGACCAATGAGATTTGGTCATCAGTCAATCCACATACTAGTCTCAATACATCATTGTTGTCCCATTAACAATGATACTCGACTAGGGACATTTAAGAACAATGATACTAATTGTAATTATATAATCTCATGTTCAAGTCACATACTTGAAACTATATAATTTGTATCACTATTCTAAGGAATTTTATTATGTTAACAATTATATTACGCAAAGAAATAAAACCATAATAAAATCATATATTTATTCAATCAAATATAATATCAAAACGTTAAGCAATTATATCAAATAATTGGCCTCTAGGCATAAACTCTAACAGCCTCCCACTTGCACTAGAGCCAATCACTCATGTATCTAATACCCATGGAACTATTGTGACCGTCGTGGCTTCTCGTCGCGACAAAAGCCTCGTCAAATGGATCCGCAACATTATCATCTATCGGCACTCTTCCTATATGTGCATCTCCTCTATCAATGATTTCACGGATGAGATGGTACCGCCTAAGTATATGCTTGGATCATTGGTGAGATCTGGGTTCCTTAGCCTATGCAATGGTTCCATTATTATCACAGTATAGAGCAACCGGATTAACAATGGTTGGAACAACACCAAGTTCAATGGTGAACTTTTTAATCCATTACACCTCCTCCTCGCCGCACTAGAAGCAAAGAATATACTTAGCCTCTCAGAAATCACCATCGCCTCTCGCTTCAAACTTTTCCAAATAATGTTACCACCATTAAGGCAAAACACAAAACCCGATCGAGACTTATAGTCATCATTGTCACCGAAACTAGCATCCGTGTAACCTTTACCGCCAAATCATTTTCACATCCATATACCAAGAATGAATCCTTAGTCCTTTTCAAGTACTTGAGGATATTCTCGATCATCATCGAGTGACCTTCACCGGATTCGATCGGTATCTCTCATCATACTCAAAGCATATGAGACATCCTGACGAGTACATATCATTGCATACATGATAGATCCAATTGCCGATGCATAAGGGATCTTTCTTATACACTCCTCATCATCTTGTGATTTAGGACATTGGGCCTTAGAGATCTTTACACCATGAGTCACGAGTAAGTTTCCTCTTTTCGCCTCTTGCATGCTGAACCATTTCAACACTTTATCAATATATGTACTTTGACTTAGGCCGAGCATTTTTCTCGATCTATCTCTATAGATCCGGATACCTAAAATGTAGGCAGCATCGCCCAAATCTTTCATGGAGAAACATTTTCCTAACCATGTTTTTACAGCCTGTAAGGAAGGAATGTCATTCCCAATAATTAATATGTCATCAACATATAATACTAGGAATACAATGTGACTCCTACTAACCTTCTTATATACACAAGGTTCATCTTCATTTTTAATAAAGCCAAATTCTTTGACTGCTTCATCAAATCAAAGATTCCAACTCCGAGTGGCTTGCTTCAATCCATAAATGGATCGCTGCAGCTTACATACCTTTCAAAGATCCTTTGAGTGACAAAACCTCGTGTTGTGTCATATACACATCCTCAAGGAGATTTCCGCTTAAGGAAAGCAGTTTTGACATCCATCTACCAGATTTCGTAATCATAAAAAGCTGCAATAGCAAGTAAGATCCTGATGGATTTAACCATTGCCACTGGAGAGAAGGTTTCATCATAGTCAACACCTTGAATTTGTTTGAAACCTTTTGCTACCAAATGCCTTTATATAGTTTTGTACATTACCATCCATGCTTGCTTTCTTCTTGAAAACCCACTTGCACCGATTGGTTTTACCCTTCTGTGTGGATCAACCAGAGTCCATACTTGGTTAGTATACATGGAGTCCATCTCGCATTTCATGGTTTCAAGCCATTTCTCGGGATCTGGTCCATTCATAGCTTCTTGGTAGGAAGCAGCTCATCTTGATCTATGAGCATCACATCGCCGCTTTTGAGTCACAAGATATCCATAATATCTCTCGTGCTCTCGTGTCCTACCAGATCTACGAATGACTTGTGTAATTTGAAAGCAGTTCACTTTCCACAATTTCTTGTGGTTCCCGCCATGCTCCAACTCAAGTTCAATGATATTTTGTGGTTCTCGAATTTCTTCGAGTTCTACTTTCCTCCCACTCGCTTCCTTTAGAGACAAATTCTCTTTCTAGAAAAATACCGCCGAGCAACAACCACTTTGTTCTCGTAAGGTTTGTAGAAATAATACCCTTTTATTTCTTTCGGGTATCCCACAAAATTTTATTTGTCGATTTGGGTCCGAGCTTGTCGTAATCCGCACGCGCTTTAATGAATGCCTCGCAACCCCAAATCTTCATGAACGACATACTAGGACGCTTCCCAAATTCACATCTCAAATGGTGTCTTCTCGAACCATCTTTGTAGAACACTGTTAAGTGTAAATGCAATTGCCTCAAGGCATGACCCCGTAAGCTTATCGAAGATCAAGATGACTCATCATTGATCGTACCATGTCCAACAAGGTTCGATTCTCTCCTCTCGATACACCATTCCATTGCGGTGTTCCAGTGGAGTGAGTCGTGATATAATACCACACTCCTTTAGAAGGTCATCAAAGTCTTGGCTTAAGTATTCACCTCCTCGACGGATCGAAGGGCTTTTATGCTTTTGCCAAATTGGTTTTGAACTTCATTCTTGAATTCCTTGAACTTTTCAAAGGATTCGGATTTGTGTCTCATAAGATACACATATCCATATCTACAAAAGTCATCAGTAAATGTAATGAAGTAATAAAACCTACCTCTTGCTAACGAACTCATGGGTCCACATACATCACTATGTATAAGTCCCAATACATAGCTAGCCCGTTCAGTGTGTCAAGTGAAAGGGGCTTTAGTTATCTTGCCTAATAAACAAGACTCGCATTTCTCATATGATTCAAAATTAAATGAATCCAAGAACCCATCTTTATGGAGTTTGGATATGCATTTCTCATTTATATGGCCTAAACGACAGTGCCAGAGATATATCAGATTTGAATCATTTGATTTAAATCGTTTTGTATTTATGTTATAGATAGGCATTTCTAAATCAAGAATATAGAGACCATTAAACAATTGTGCAACACCATAACAAATATCATTTAAGTAAAAAAACAACGATTGTTCTTTTTTATTATAAATGAAAACCTTTCTCTTGTCAAACAAGAAACAAAAATAATGTTTTTGCTTATAGCAGTACAAAATAACAATCTTCTAATTCTAAAACTAGCCCAAAGGGGCAAAGATAAATGATAAGTTCCTACGGCTAGTGCAACAACTTTTGCTCCATTCCCAACTCGTAGGTCAACCTCTCCTTTCGCCAAAGTCCTACTCCTTCGGAGTCCTTGCACATTAACACAAATGTGAGAACCACATCCAAAGATCCAATACCCATGATGTAGAAGTAGACAAGTTGACTTCTATAACATATATACTCCAATCAAGTCGATTTCCTTTCCTTTTCTTCACTTCTTCCGTATAAGCACGATAGCCCTTTTCCAAAGGTCCAGTTTTCCATGTAAGACATTCACCTTCTTTAGCCACCTCACCTTTAGGTTTTAAAGCACTGCTTGGTTTTGAATCGGGTTTGGCAAAAGATTTAGATCCTATCTTCTTCTTGCTTTTCCAATTTCCCTTAGCATTCCCCTTTTGCACCATTATTATGGGAGCGGGTCCCGCTTTTTCATGTTGTTCTCGGCAGCTTCTTAACATGCTCAACAACTCAAGAAGGGTTTCTCAATTTCATTCATAAGATAGTTCATAACAAATTGAGAGTAGTTGTTGTTCAAAGATTGCAAAACAAGGTCATTTGGGCTTCCTGAGTGATTGAAAAACCCAACCTATCAAGGTACTCAATATACCCAATCATTTTCAAAGACATGTGGACCAACCGGATCACGCTCACCCATTTTGCAAAGTTGATACAACGCCTTGATTATACCTCTCCGTCGAGCATGCCTTCAACAATTTATCGAGATGCTCGATCATCTCATAAGCATCCATCAACTCATGTTGCTTCAAGCTCAAAGCGTCATGGTTGCTAGCATGACACAACTCACGCCCGTAGCATTATCTTGATGCTTCTTGTAAGCATTATGCTCCGTGACGTGGTGCAAATGATACCGGTGTCGCAGAATGGGCCCATCAAGGACATATAGCTTATGCGCTCTTGTTTGAGGACATTCCTCAAGTTCCTATGCTAGTCAAGGAAATTAATTCCACTCAGCTTGTCCTTTTCAAGAACTGATCGTAATGAAAGACTATTTGTGTTGTTGTTGTTTGCCATTTGATATCTACAATTTATAAGTGCAAAAATAATAAGTCAAATTGCAGAGTTGATATTATATAATTGATAATAGTACATTCAAAATATACCTCCCACTATTTTATTCAAATTAATAGCCCTCACTATTAATTCGAAAAGCATTTTCTATTAAATCTTTCTAGTGAGCCAAGATCCATATTTCACTATTCCTTAAGTTAGCTTGGGCTAATCTCTTAAAACACAATTATTTAGGTAGACAACCCTTTGTCAATTATATCATATATAACTCCTGGATAGTTTGGTAAACAACAATTGTTTCTAGTCCATCTAATGGAACCTACCAAACTCTATGCCTCTAAGTCCACAATCCTATTGAGATAACTTAGTTATTTCAGCCCAATGATTTTAACAGCTTGATATCACAATTATCCTATCGCATCTTACCTAGATAAATAGGGTACTTTGCTTTGGCAAACCTACATCTATCGATCAAGGTCTTGATGAGTGTTATTCATCGAAGGCATCCGATTTAGACTTAATAATTTAATGAGGATTTTATTAATTAATTTAGATCTCACCAATTTTAATCTTATTAAGTATGCACATTATTTATCATATCATATCGCATACAAGCATAAATAAAGTGCAAAATTAAATGTGTCACGCTTATGGCTCAATCCATCGTCAATCTTTTCAAGCTAATGAAAGATCAAGGTCAATCTAAGGTGGTAAAAGATCTTAAGATAAATAGCTTCCTTGATCTTCCTCAAGCATGTGCCTCCTCTCCATCATCATCTTTCCATTGTGTTCTCCATCTCGACATCTTCATCAATTACTGATTATTACATGATTAAAGAAACCTAGTTACATTCGAGGGGATTTAGATGAGAGAATATTACATTAGAATTTATAGAAAGACACGACATGCAAGTCGTATTTCAAAACCAAAACCACTAACCTATGGGTCAAAAGGCCATAATCAGGCACCATGCATATCACAATAAGCACATAACAATTTATATATAATTAAAGAAAACTATATATAACATATAGGGGACACGACCATCATGCGCTATGACGGGGGGTCCAAGGGGGTCTCCCCTCAAGGCGGTCCCACTTGAAAGCAGCTTTCAAACTACAATCAGATTTTGCAGAATTTTTCTATACTGAATCTTCAAATAGCTTTAAATCATACATTTTAATCCACCAAAACACCCATAATAACAAATCATATATGTCCAGTTTCGATTTAATCATATTAAAACGAATAACGGTACACCCAGAATTTATCATATATGTCAAGTTTAGATTAATCATATTAAAACGATTCTTCATGCTTCTATTTCTATTAGAACAGTTATATTGTTATTCCACCGATTAAAGATACGATTAACAGTATCATCATATATATTACCAGAATACACATACAACGGAATATCATATATTCAATTTCATATCGGTAAACATACATCATCATATATCATATATATCGAATACAATTAAAACACGTAATCTGAATTAATCTTTTCCCAAGTAGCTCTGATACCACCGCTTTGGGTTTTTAGCATGTAAAACGCACAAATAAAATAAAATTTTTAAAGCAATTTTCGAAACCCAAAAACAGGATCCATGCGAAAAATTCAATTAATTCAGAGGTTAGAAATTATACCGATTAAGAAACTGAAATTGATACGATCGAATCTCCAACGCAATCCACGAATTAAGAAACTGGAATTGATACGATCGAATCTCCAACGCAATCCAAACGAAATCAAGGCTCTACACAGATTCACAAGAACGCGCCGCCGAATCGTCCTACGATCTCGTAAGAAGAAGGAACTGCGGATACTAGCCACCAAGGATGAGGATTTTCAAGTCGTTTTCTAGTCTCTCTCTAAGAGCGGCTAGGGTTTTGTATTTTGACGTAAAACCTAAAGTGACTGATATATATCATATATATAGCAGTTAGGAGGAATTAATCAAAACCTAATATAATTAAAATCCGAATTTATATATATCTTAATTAAGTCTTACTTAGTTAATATACCTATATATAAATTATCCTATTAATTTAAATTCGTAATTTAAAATTCTATCAACCATATTGACATATTTAAATCTTTACAATTTAAATTAATTTCCTTTTAATTACATTCTTTGTGTGTGACCCTATAGGTTATTATTACGTTGGCAATAATTTTAAAATCATATTATAAAATTATAAATAGTGAGCGGCATCTAGTAATGCATCACTGCTACCCAAGTAATAATAAGATCGATGATTCGATGCAACCTTTTCGTGACCAATGTTTCAATGTAATTTAATCCTTTTAACCTTAATATCCTAGATTAAACTCGAGTCATGGAATGTGTCATACTCTTCATAATTCAATCTGAGTTTTCTTGATCAATGAGTAGACTATATGAAACAAATCACTAGTTGAGCATGACCATGCATTTCATAGTCCTACTCAATCAAGAGGCCTATGGATATCACCCATAATATATAGGATGGTTAAATTCCATTTAGATCACTCATATTTCTCACACGATTCATGATGAACCCAATAATCACCTTTATAGTCCACCCTATTAAAGGTGACATTTGATGATATCAAAGTACAAAATTCTCGTGTAGTAATAATATAGCGATTTCGTGCCTGAGGACCATTACATTATTATCCCTATGAGAATTGCTAATGACACTTCTTAGCATAATGCTCATAGAATTCTCATGGTGGGTCTTTCCATATATATCGTCTCTAACATGTACTATGGGACTTAATATCTCATATATTTATGACCAATGAGATTTGGTCATCATCGCTACTACTAGTCTCAATGCATCATTGTTGTCCCATTAACAATGATACTACATTTAAGAACAATGATACTAATTGTAATTATATAATCTCATAGTCATACTTGAAACTATATAATTTGTATCACTATTCTAAGGAATTTTATTATGTTATTATCATATGTATAAATACCATAATAAAATCATATATTTATTCAATCAAATATAATATCAAAACGTTAAGCATTATATCAAATAATTGGCCCATCAAACTCTAACAAAATCTGGGCTCATCGACGAGTTAGGACATTTAATATACATATATATATATATATATATATATATATATATATATATATATATATAATATCACATACAAGTCTGAGGCTCATCGAACAAAGTTTGACACACAGTTAATATATATACTATATATATATAATTTATATATATATATATATATATATATATATATATTAGCGATAAAGCTCGCAAAAGTCTAAGCTCATAATAAAATCATATATATATATATATATATCAATATATAAATATCACGGAAAATCGTTAAAAAGCAAGCAACACGACTTATATCAAATAATTGAAGAGAAAGACTCTCTAGAAGGCTTACATAAACTCTAAAAAGACTTCTATATCTTTAAAGTGGGTAAACACTGGCTTTTGTAGGTACAAAAGGGCTATATATGAGCTCACATGTGTTTAAAAGGGGAAAATACACTGCATGGGGTGAGTGCAGAGCAAATTGGGCATGGCTTCCTCGCCTTATTTTATTTTCAAAATGGGCAGCCCAAGCCCTCTATTTATAGGCAATTTTTTTTTTTTTGCTAAGTTTGTTTATATATAAAGAGTAAAAGATACTACAATCGCAAAGGGGCATACCCCAGACGTTTGGGAAGGATCATCATGGGACCCATGAGGAAAGCCTAAAGACTAGACTAGAACAATCAAGGAACAAGCCTTTATCCACCATATTAGAAAGCAAAATATAAAAGTACAACCATACAAAGAGCCAAAGCCAACAACAAGGTCGGGAGAAGAAGGCACCCAAGAACAATAACCCGTGACTCTCCCAAAACAACCCTGTAGTCAGCAACCCATGTCGAAAGCGTTGCGGTCCTTACCAAAAACCCATATTCCGCTATAACCATGTGTGATAGATGGTGGAGGTATGGGCAAATTGGAACTTCAAAGAGGAAGAAAGATTTGCCTTGATCACAAAATAATAATATCGTAAAGCTAACACCGGGGAGGCAACTTTAAGTTATAATGAACCTTAAATTCTGTTAGCCCAGATTTTATAGATGTGAGTAAAGAAAAGGATAGCTTTAAAATATCAATCAAAGATAGAATCCCCTTGAAATTTAAGATGTATTCCACCAGATTGTCCCAAGCGGAGGAAACCCACCAATTCCCAATGAAAAAACCAAGAGAGGATTTGGTGGTGGAGAAGGGACAGCAAAGAAGAGATGGGGAAAGACTCAACGAAAAGCTCACATAAGGGACAAATCGGAGGAGGAAGCTAGAGTAGGTGAGAATAAGTCATTGGTTGGGAGTCTTCTCGTGAAGGGCCACCCCATAAGGTAAAGGAGAACCGGGAACATGCAAGGATGCCATAAAAGATTTGCCCAAGGGACGGGGGAGCTCTTGAACGGATGGAGTCCCAAATGGAAGAGGCTTTTAAGGAAGTAATAGTTTTGTTATCCCAAAGGATAAGGTCACCCCATCGAGGGAGAGGGATGTCGGAGAAAAGATTACTGAAAGGTTTGGACCTCATGGTGATTGCTAGTGGGGAGGGACCAGAGCCCATATCAATGATGCTAGAAACACGAGTAAAATAGGGATCCTACAGCTTAGATAAGAGAGCCTCGGAAGGGTTAACTAGGTTGGCCAAGGAGCCGTGGATCATGCCAAAGATCAAGGTGGTGCCATTGCCAACCTTGTAGGTAAGGAATTGGAGGGTGATAGGCCTAAGGTTGAGAATTTTTCGCCAAATCCAAGAGCAATTTGAGGGAGTTGCAATATGCCGAAATTTCTAAGCTTTAGGACGATCTTTTGAATCCATCTAGCCCAAGAAGAGGAGGGGGATGGGGAAATGACTTTAAGGTGTGGAAGAGAATGAGAGCCGAGTTCCATTCATTGAAGGTTCTTAAGGCCAAGACCCTTTTACGAGAGGGCGGAGATAAGTTTTTCCAAGAAACTCGGCACCATGAGATTGGAGGAAGGCCCTTCCAAAGGAATCTACAAAGGATTGACCGAATAGATCAAGCACCGACTTGGGAGAATGAAATGGGCACCCAAAGAGATTGAATGGCAAAAAAAACAGATTTGATTTGTTGAAGCCTTCCTGGAGTAAGAGAGAGACCAGGCGGTCCATGAGGTAACTCTCGCCGTGATCCTATGGATTAGGGGCATGCAATCCAATGAGAGAGCTTTGAAGAAATAAGTGGGACCCCAAGAAATTTGATAGGCGGTACCAAGGGGAAACCCAAGCAAGGAGCAAATGTCATCCTTCACCTCATCATTAACAACATTTGACGAAAAAATAGTGACTTTTCAAGGCATTCGGGATTAAAGTAGGAGAACATGGAGAAGGATTGGATACAAGAGTGAATGATAGACACCGAGTGCAAGTCACCTTGGGAGAAAACAAGAGGTCATCAATGACAGAGGGTGGTTTATATTGCAAGGCTCGGATCTCCAAAGTGGTATTTGAAATTAGGCGATGAGTTTCCTTATTCGTAATCATAGAGAAGGCTTCCATGGCTAGAACGAAGAGGTAGGGAGAAAGTGGATCACCTTGTCTCAAATTTCCGGGCACCTTTGAAGTAACTTGACAGTACACCATTTACTTTGATGGAGAACATTGGCATGGTGGACGCAAGAGTGGACCCAACTGATAAAAATAGGAGGAAATTTGAGGAGACGCAGCAGATCAAAGAGAACCCCCAAAGAGTGTCAAAGGCTTTCCGAATATCTATCTTAAGGGCACATCGGGGAGGCCCCGGGTCCTATGGTAATTACTGGAGAAGCTCTTGGGCAAGCAAAATGTTATCACCGATACTCCTACACGAGATGAAGGCAGATTAGGCATGGTCAATGAGAGAGGAAGAATCCTTTTGAGCCTATTAGTAAAAATCTTAGAGATGCACTTGTAGACCGTGTTGCAGCAGGAAATGGGTCTAAAGTCCGACATTTGAGAGGATTATCTCGATTTGGGGATGAGAGTAATAGTCGTGGAGTTGATCCCACGGGGAGCCGGCTGAATTGAAAAAAATAGTGAACAAATGAGGTGAAATCCCACCAATAGTATCCCAACAAAGGAGGAAGAAGTTGACGTTAAAGCCATCAAGGCCCGGTTTTTTCTTCTTCTTCATGGACCGAGAACCATAAGGATCTCTTGAGTCGAGGATAGGGGCGGTCGGTGAGGAGGATTGCATAAAGTAGATATGCTTGGTGATGAAAGGTTTAAGCTCATCATAACCCGTAAGAATGCGGAGAGGAGCCTAGCGACTCCACGAAAGTAGGATACAGCAACATTCTGAATGCCAGCTTGGTCCATAACCATTTCACCTGAAGTATTGTTTATGGCCACGATCTTGTTGTGGTTCCATCTACTCTTGATGATATTAGCGAAAAACTTAGTGTTTTTGTCGCCTTGGGCAAGCCAGATGGCTCTAGATTTTTGCATCAACAAGGATTCTTCAAGAGTAAGAGCTTTCCAAAGGGACTTGTTGCATATAGATTCGCTGTTAAGCAGAGAAGCGTTCAAGGGGTCATCATGGAGAGAAGACTGAATGGCATCCAGTTCTTGTTGAAGAGTGTACACATTGTTAGAGAGGTTGCCAACAGAGGAGTTCAGGGCAATGAGGGCCTTCTTAGTTCTCCTTAGCTTCTCTGAGAGGACGAACATAGGATTCCCACGAACATTGACACTCCAGCAGGAGGAGATAGTAGAGTCGAATCATTCCAGCTCCAGCATAAAATTAAAAAATTGGAAAGACTTTTTGACTCTACGAAGTTGTAGTCCAGTGTTGAGGATAATAGGGCTGTGATCCGAAAACCCGCGAGGCCCAAACACAGCATGAGAGTCAGACATGGAGCAAAGCCAAGAGTGGTTACCCAGAGCTCTATCAAGTTTCCTAAAGATCGGATTTGTGGTCTGACAGTTCCACCAAGTGAATTTAGGACCCATGGCCCGGATATCCTCGACCCCAATATTGGCCAAACAAATATTGAAATCGGTCCATACCACGGTCCCAAGGAGGAATCACCCCCATCGGATTCATGAGGCTGGGAGATTGAGTTGAAGTCACCAAGGATGCACCAAGCAGAGCAAGAAGACAAGGTAGAGAGATCGTGCCATAACTGCCTTCTTTCAACAGCAGTATTTCAACCCATAGACAATTGAAACAAGTAGGGGAGAGCCTCCATGGACAGAGGATAGTTTGTAGTGAGATAGCTGGGCTGATTGAAAGCAAACTTCCACCCTCCAAATAAGGGGATCCCATCCGACCCAGATTCTTCCATTCGGATGATGGTCATAATTGAAGATCCATTCCCGATTCATGACAGAGATAGCTCTGAACAACCCGGCGCATTGGAAGCCTTGACTCTGGTCTCGATGAGGCCAGCAAAAGAGATATGGTTGGACACCAAAAAGTTTCGGATAAAGGCCTGTTTAGGCTTCTTATTTAGTCCCCTGACATTATATGAACAAAAAGATGTCATGGATAAGATGGGGATTTACTTTGGGAGGGGAGACCCCCTAGGACCCTTGTTCCTTTTCTTTGAACTGTTAGTAGATTCCTTGCCGGGTCGATTTTTTTGCTTCAGATCTCTACATTCTTTTTCGTCAACTTGCTTGAGTTTGTCGACAAGGGGATTGGGAGGGATGGGAGATTCAAACTCTGAGGCATCAGGGGCGGTTGGATTGGAGAAGGGGGAGAATGCATTAGCAGTATGCGGAAGGGAAGAGGGGATAGGGGACAAGCCCTTAGGTCCCTTCCGAACTGAGGTCCAGTCATTGTCATGAGGAGGGGAGGGGGCAAGGTCTGCAGGAGCAGGGGTAGAGGAGGTAGGAGGAATGCCCATCTGCTTGGAATAGGATCCAGAGGAAGTCTTAGGGACCCATTGGTAGTTAGATTTAGGACATTTAAGATGTGAGTGACCAAAGCATTTGCAGTCCGGACAAGAAGGAGGCCTACTCCAGTATTCAATATTAATAGTGGCAAATTCTTCGACCATGGAGTTCCCATTGAACACCAAAGCATTGATGGACGAGGGGAAGGAGGAGGATGCATTCATTTCAATGCATATTCGAGCAAAGCTCAAGGGCTCAAGCTTAGATGTCATGTCATCAGCAAAAAGAGGACGGCCCACTGCACTGGCTATGTAGCTAAGGCCCTCCTTTGTCCAATAAGAGAGAGGAATATTGCTAAACTTAACCCAAGGGATCGAGTCCCGCCTGCCTCAAGTGTGAGAATTCTTTAATTCGTGTGGCCACGGACCTGGGCTGGGCTTAGACCCGGAACAACCCACGAAAGCCTTGTTCGGGGTGGGGGGATTAGTCGGGTTGCGATCCGAAAACCCCACATTATCAAAAATAAAAAAAAAAAAAATAAAAAATAAACTTAACCCAAATTGGGATCTTAGAGTAATCTGTTTTGAGAAGGTCCATCCCCTCTTGCCAAGGCTGAAGGATAAGAAGCTTGGAGGCAACATACCAAGGACCGGATGCTAGAATATTGTCTCTGGCCATTAGAGAATCAAACTTAAAGACAAAGAGACCTCTGTCTTGGAGATAAACTTTAGATAAACCGAGGTTACCCCAAAGTTTCTTGACAGTTGCTTCAACTAACTTAAAGGGAAGCTCGGAATGGATGAAGTGACCCACAAGGCTAGAGGACCAGATATTGATGCCCTTACCAGAACACCTCGTTGGTGGTTTAACAAAGAATGGTTAGGAAGATTCCAAGGGAGGAAAAAAATTCAAGTCCAAATTAACACTACCAGAGCCATCAGATCCTGACTGCGCCACCACTAAGCTCCAAGTCTTGGGGGGGGGGGGGGGGTTTCCTCGCTTGGCAAAAGCATCGGAGCAGATGGAGAATGAGGAGCTGGTGAGGCATCAGCCACTACCACCGCGGGAACAACAGAAGGGCCCACCTCTATCTCTGCATAAGACGAGGACGGACCAGGGACATTCTGAGGAGGAACAGGCGGTTCTTAGGCGGTAGACACAGTACCAGAGCGAACGAAATCGTTCAGGTCCTTTACAGAATAGCCATGAGCTTTGATGAAATCCAAAAGATCTTGGTTTTTCTTACGTTCAGAGACTGCATTTAAGCGATCTTGCTGAGAGAGATGGGTGGCTGCTCTGAAGATGTCCTGCACTTGGGTAGGATCCAGGTGGTTGCATAGACTGTCATTATCAGACACCGAGTCATCAGAGCCGGTCAGGGCAGGAATGGCCATAGCATCAGATTCCACCATGTCCTCCACCGGAGTGACAGAGGGGTTGGAAGAAGGACCGGAGACCCCAAACTCAGAGAAGCCGGAGCGGGAGCAACTGCTCTCGGAGTTACTCGCGGAGAGATGAGAGTAGTCAACCATAGAGTCTAGGAAAGAACCTAAGGAAGAGTGGAAGGATGCGAACGGGAGTGGGAGAAAAGAAAGGACGTGCCGGAGAGATGTGGAAAACAAAGGAGGAAAAGGGGGAATGACAAAAGAGGAAAACAGAGAAAGTAGGTAAGAACCGAGATATTAGGTGGGTTTGGGCGGGAGTAAAAAAGAGGAAAGAAAAATTAACGGTAAGAGGGAAATTTAGCTGGGAGTGAGTGGGTGGGGGGGGGATTTAGAGAGAAGGGAGAGAGACACCCTAGAGAGATAAGCTAACCCATGAGGAGATGATTTATAGGAAATTTAGCCGCAGGTGTACCTGCGGCTGATCCGTAGGTGTACCAGAGGCAACCCGGGTGGGCCCGGGTTTTTCGGGTCGGGTCGGGTCGTCTCGAAGTACGTGCACTCAGGCACTGTAATGTCCACTCGAACTTTAAGTAGTGCAATCCGGGCATTCGTTTGAGGTATACAGGACCTATTTCGGACCGCCTTTGTCGAGAGTTGTACGATGGCATGGGATTATAGCTTGTACGAAGTTATTGAAGATGGGACGATGCCCTCCGATCTTCAAGCTTCAACTTTCATCCGTTACCCAGCACAATAGTCACTCGAGATTGATTAGACTTGTGGGACATCGTTGCTTAGAGATGTTGAGACGACGTGGCGTGACATCGTGTTGGCGAGATGATGATGTTGGCCCTCACCGGTGTTATCGCCGGATTGGGTTGATAAAGCAGACATTGCTCAAGCTATGCTGAGATTGGACTGCTGCAATTTGTTGAAGATCTTCATTGTCATCTTTGAGGTGTTCCTGTCTTCCCGATGTTATTGTCGGGTTGGTGCAATGAATCTCGTTGTGAGCGCCGAGATTAAAGCTGGTCGCATTTAAAACAAGCATTTCCGGGGTTATCGCCGAAACTGCATTCCTTGGGGTTATCACCAAGGTTGGTGGCTATTCCCATGGTTGGGACTTAGACCAGATATCTCAGGGTTATCTCCGAGATCAATCGGTCTTCTCCGGGGTGTGTTCCGGTATTGTATCTGCAGGCCTCGGGGTTATCTACGAGGTTGGAATTGTTACTCCCATATTGTGATCCGGGGTTGATGCTGAACTTCCGGTGGTATCCGGTATGGATTTGGGTTGTCTTTCAGGGTTCCCTCTTAAAAGACGAATCTGTCCTCCTGCAATGTTAGTGATAGTAGTACATAAAATTTCGAGTGTCTACAGGAAGAATGTGACGATTTGATTATTTGAGTTGTGATTCTGGGGACAGAATCCTTGTAAGGAGGGAAAGATATAACAATCCGGAATTTCAAATTGTAATATTAAATATTTATTGAATCATATAAATATTTAATGGATGTGTTTATCGCAGAATAAATATTTGTCTAATTGATTTAATTTTATTTGGTTAATTATTTGTTAAATAAATAATTAATGATTTAAGGAAATTATTATATTGATATTTAAATGTGATGGTTAATTATTTGTATTGTGTCATGTGATTAAATGATTTATTTAATAAATTGTTATTTGAATTAATTAATCAAGTATGAAAACTTAATTAAATATAGTGTGACAAATAACTATATTATAAGGAGTATTAAAATAAATTAAAGTAGTTTTAATTGAGTTTACCCAAACAAGGCTTAAGTATATTAAGTCTTTAATTTTAAAGAGTTTTGCCAAACGGAGCCTTCTGGCTTTTGGATTTTAAAAAAAAAATTGAATTTATATTAATATTAATAAAATAAATTAAAATAATAAATATAATATATTTATAACATATACGTTATATGTAGTAACTGACATACTTAATATATGAATTAAGGCCATATCAGTTTTATTTACGCATAAGGTTTTTCAATTGGGTTTTTGGCCATTTGTTAGTCTGAGAAAGAGAGAATTCAGAGAACTTGAGAGAGAGATTTTGAGAGAAATCTAAGAATTTCAAAGCAATTCTAGTGGTGTTAGTAAGGATTATCAAGCTAATTGAAGGTATTTTCCATATATATATATATATATATATATATATATATATATATATATATATATATATATATATATATATATGCATATTTTTACATCATGAATTTCAAACTCTGTGAATTCCATACTTTTGAATTGATGCTAATATGGTATATTATCGCATTAGTATGTAATTGCAATGCTAAAGTTTATGTTTAAACAAGAAATTTGTATGCTAAATTTGGATAACAGTAGGAAAATACGACAGTGTATGTCTGTATGTATATTTTTTTCATATGGCTCATGTAAGTACAAATGTTGATGGTCAATTTGTATGTTAATGTGTGAATTGAGGCTTGATTATGCTAGTTCATTAAGAAACGAGCATAACGTAATTTGAACGAAGAAATTTGGACAAGAATTGAAATCACAATGTTGATTTTCGTGAAGGATGTCAAAAATGGAGTTTTCATATGAAAATGAGAAATTTGAGAAATTAAAATAGTTAGAAGTGTTGTTAAATTGTTCTTTGTTGATGAATATATTAGCAATCATGTTTGTAAGACCCCAACTTTTTGAATAAAGATTAAATTTTCTCGAAATATATTTTTGAATATTATGGTGTGGATTTGATATAATGTTATAGTTGTGGGTAATATTTACAAATTTTGCAAAGTACGCAAGTTGTTATATAATATTCGATTGGTCGGGGAATATTCGTACAACGGCACAATCATTGGTGGACCCCCACAACGGAATTATTGTCGGATTGAGAAAACAACAAAAATACTTTATGAAAATAACGGCGGAAGTTTTACCGTTAACTGTTGAAACACCCGGTGTTAAAAGTACAGTAATACGCGTGGTTGCATAGTAGCACACGTTATTGATTATTGATGCTTACGTGAAGATCTATTAAGACTCTGTGTCCTTGACTTCAAGGGAAGTTGGGATAAGTTCCTACCATTGGTGGAGTTTTCCTACAACAACAGTTATCAAGCAAGTATTGGCATGGCTCCATTTGAGGCATTGTATGGAAGAAAGTGTCGTTCTCCAGTATGCTGGGATGAGGTGGGTGAAGCAACGTTGTTGGGACCAGAGTTGGTACGTATGACTATGGAAAAGATTCAAACGATCCGACAACGTATAAAAACCTCACAAGATCGACAAAAGAGTTATGCTGATCTTCATCGAAAGGATGTGGAATTCGATATTAGAGATCATGTGTTATTACGTGTTGCTCCATGGAAGGGAGTTATGAGATTTGGAAAGAGAGGAAAGCTCAACCCTCAATTCATTGGACCATTTTTAATCCTCGATCGAGTAGGAAATGTGGCGTATAGACTCGCTTTACGGTCATGTATGTCTCGTGTTCATAACGTTTTTCACATATCTATGTTATGTAAATATGTGAAAGACCCGAACCACATTATTGAACTAGAACCAGACGAGATAGAGGAAGATCTAACGTATGAAGAGTTACCTATTAAAATCTTGGATAAAAAAGATCATATTCTACGCTCCAAGGTTATACCTCAAGTCAAAGTTTTGTGAAGAAACCACGATGTGGAAGAAATGACTTGGGAGTTAGAATCTGAGATGAAATCAAGATATCCTTACCTCTTCGACATACCAGGTACGCACCCTAATTTCGAGGAAGAAATTTCATAAGAAGGGGAGGTTGTAAGACCCCAACTTTTTGAATAAAGATTAAATTTTCTTGAAATATATTTTTGAATATTATGGTGTGGGTTTGATATAATGTTATAGTTGTGGGTAATATTTACAAATTTTGCAAAGTACGCAAGTTGTTATATAATATTCTATTGGTCGGGGAATATTCGTTTTAACATGGAATATTCCGTACAACAACACAATCATTGGTGGACCCCCACAACGGAATTATTATTTGATCGAAAAACGATAAAATACTTTATGAAAATAACGGTAGAAATTTTACCGTTAACTGTTGAAACACCCAGTGTTAAAAGTACAGTAATACACGTGGTTGCATAGTAGCACACTGTATTGATTATTGATGCTTACGTGAGAAGTCACTCAGTTATACTCAATTATTGCTACAGTAATTGTTGCATCATATCTCTCATATTATTGATTCAATTATTGTCACAGTATCATTTGCATAATATATTATATTATTAAATCAATAATTGAGATGACAAAGTTATTCATATTATTATTTGCAATATTGACAATGTCTAGAAGTTCTGTCAAGGAGAGGTTTGGTCACCTAATTGCGCGCCAATAAGGAGAAATCCTTATTGGAAAGCCCCCTCTTTCCTGGGAACGACCTGGTTATTAAATATTGTGAGTTATAATATTAATGATGAATAAGTTGTGTTGATTAAAAATGAATTTTGATAGTTCCATTGTGTTGAGATTATTATTGTTAGTGCAAATCGATATCTATTCCGATGATAATTTATGTCAAGGGGTTATATTGTTAAATCTGGTAATTTATCGGATAAATGAGCAACTATTTGCTACTAATTCACATGCTTATATAACTATTTGTTCACATGTGTATACTATTGAATCACATTATTTACTATTAGGGGAGTTGGTGCAAGATTGATAATACTTGCATGACTAAGTTAAAAATAGAGGTATAGATGGAGGTACTATACTGTAATTCGTATTTTTCACATGATTATACTATTGATTCACATGATTGAACTATTGATTCACATTATTTACTATTAGGGGAGGTGGTGCAAGTTTGATAATACTTGCAGGACTAAATTATAAATGAAAGAAAAGTTGGAGCTATTATACTGTAATTTTTTGAGCCCCAAAACGTGCAATTATCGAAACTATATTTTCCTATAAATAGAAGCTCATTCTTCCTTCATTTCTCACCAATTCACATAAGCTTTAGAGCGATTATTATAGAGAAATTATAGAAGAAGAAGAAGAGAAGTCTGCCTACCTCACTATTCCAAAGATCCGCTTTTTCCAAGGTAGGGAGTATTATTTCTTTCTTATCCATGAAGAGAACTTCTATTATTCCATTCTTTATTATTCTATTGGAATAACTCAGATACGCTGAGCTACCCTATACTTGGTGAAATTTTTTTATTATTCCATTCTTTATCATTCTCATTTGGAACATCCTCATGCATGCGTTTACACGGACTGGTTCCATTATTTATCATTCGCTTGGAACATCACATGCATGCGTTCTCACGCCGGACTTACTTCGTTCCGCTCTTTATTATTCTTTTGGAATATCCTCGTGCATGCGCGTTTTACGCCGGACTGATTCGTCTTTATTATTACATTGGAATATCCCGTCTGCATGCGCTTTACTGCCGGACTGATTCCGTTATTTATTATTCTGTTGGAATAACCTGCCTGTGCGGTCTATCGCATGCTTGGTGATTTCTTTTGTTATTCAATTCCTTGTTATACTCAGTTGGTTAAAGTTTTGACTTCTATACTCCATGAAATTAGTGGAATATCCTTGATATTTGCTCTTCATCCAGTATCTTTTCATGAAAATATTCTTCTGAGCATTCTTGAATTTTACTCTACAAAGCAGTATCATGTTGACAATTTGGACATTATTAGTTCCTGTATAAATTAATTCTTGAACTTGTTTTATTGAATTCTTATATCATTGTCATCATCCTCATGTTTATATTTTTTTGAAAGTCATCTGTGGCCTATAGTGCATAGATGAACTTGGTATGATTATGACCAGGAATTATTCGATGTAATCATGACCGTAATGTTACAAATGATGTGGTAAAAGTCCTCATTGGCCCGTAGTGCATTGATGTACAGTTGTTGGCATGATCATGACCATTACTGAATACACAAATATTCTTGGCCCGTAGTGCATGGATAATTGTGGTCGTGATACTAAAGAATATCCTTGGCCGTAGTGTAGGGGTGATTCGATGATGTGGATTATTTTTTAAGCTGAGTCCCAGCGATAAAAGTGATGAAAAGCCTTTTAAATCATAAAAGATAGTAGATTTTATTCTCTACTTGAATCGTTTAATGGATTGCTTGTTCCGCTGCAGTTAAACTTGATGGTTGTTATATTATATCAGTTTAACATTGTTGAAGGCTAACGATAATATATTCTGCATTATCTTAGTCATAATATTTCTTACTGAGCTAGTTGAGCTCACCCTTTTACTTTCATTGTTCTCTTCAGGAAATGAGAACGTAGCAGGGATTAGTCGGGGAACAGAGTGATGGACCAGATGATAGCATTAGTAGTCCTCACTATTCAGTGAAATAGTGGGAAAATAAATGTAATAATATTGAATTTGAGTTTGTATATTGTCTAGACTAAAATATTTGTATTAAAACTCACAGCTTATGTTTTGTCGTACTTTGCACGACAGTTGTATAATTCAGTTGTATTTGTATTCTGTACCATGTATTTGGCAACTCAGAATAGGTGATGTATACCTGTTTTGGGGGCGTCACAGTTGGTATCAAAGCTTAGGGATATAATCGCTGGCTAAGATGTGAGACTGGAACTAGGAGGGGAGAGACGGGAAATTCCTTCGCTAGTATGACCTACCTAAATTTTTTGTATTTAATTGGTTGGTCAGAGTATAGAGATAATATGTTGCATGTCAATTAACCCTTGTTTTGTGGCAGTATTTGAAAATGGCATCCGAGAATATTGAGAATAGCAATGGGGCACAAGAGACCGTTGAGTCTCCATAGATCAACAATCAGAATAATGTGCATCAGGAAGGCGACGATCCTCATGCAAACAACAACACTAACCAAATGACGAACGCAGAGGCTTTATGCAATTCATGCAACATCAGGCGAGAGCGGCTCCTGTTCAAAATGCAAGTGGAAACACTGAAAACTCTCGAACGGTCACCGCTAAACAGTTCAAGGAGCTGGGACCACCCGAGTTTATTGGAGAGCCAAAAGCACTTAAGGCGGAAGCGTGGATAAAGCAGATCACCAAGATATTTGATGTCTTGAGATGCTCCGAGGAGCAAAAGGTTCCCTACGCCACCTTCATGTTGCGTGAAGAGGCAGATTACTGGTGGGAATCTATAAAACGTACCCAGCCTGACGCACTCAAGATGTCTTGGGAGAAGTTCCAAGAGTTATTCAACGACAAGTACTTTCCCGAAAGTATTCGTCACATGAAAGAGGTGGAGTTTATCAAGTTGGAGCAAAACAATATGACCGTATCGCAATACGAGGCTAAATTTGCGGAGTTATCCCGGTTTGCATCCCATTTGGTCGATAATGAGGAGGAATGACACGAATGTTTTTAAGAGGTTTGAAACCGGAGATACGTCAATATCTTATTTCTCATAAACTGTGTTTGTACTCAGATGTTGTAAATAGGGCTCAGTTATTGGAGTGCGGTAACGAGTCAACGCAACCAAGAGAAAGCAGCCGGCAGCATGAAAATACCAGTGGTATCAGTCATCGAAGCGGTGACAACAAACGTGGAGGGAATCAACATGCCAGAAATGGTAACCACTTCGGTGGTAATCATGGCCAAGACAGTAAAAATGGATATTTCAAGAAAAGGAGATTCAACAATGATGGAAAGACGTCAGCACCAGCAACCGTGGTTAAGGAAGGAGAACGACCACCTATCATATGCTTCAAATGCTGAGGGGAGGAACATATCAGTCCAAACTGCGCGATGCCATCCATAGCGTGTTATAATTATGAAAGAGAAGGTCACCTAACCCGATTTTGTCATTCACCGAAGACAAGTTCAACTAGGATGGAGGCACCAAAGGCCGTCCCAAAAAAGTTAAAGCCGGTGGTGCAAGGGAGAGCATTTGTTGTGACCTCCCAGAAAGCAAGGAACCCGAACGAGGTCATCACGGATAAGCTTATCATAAACTCTAGCGAAGTCTATACCTTATTTGATACCGGGTCTACCCATTCTTTAATTTCTCCTGCTTGCGCTCAACGATTAAATTTGACTACGGATAAATTAGACTTTGACTTATCTGTTGAAACTCCGTTGGGAGAAACCTTCATTACATCCACTATTTATAAGTCTTGTTTGGTTCAAATTGGTACCCTCACAATATCTGTCGATCTTATTTCATTGAAAATACTTGCATTTGACGTGATTCTAGGGATTGATTGGTTAACTACTCATCATGCAAAAGTTAATTGTTTTCGTAAGGTTGTTAGTTTTCATATTCCTAACCAACCTATTATGCGAATTCAAACAACTAAACCATTAAAATCAATCAATGTCATTTCAAACCATAAAGCTATTCGTTTATTGAAAAACGGATGTCAAGCTTTCTTAGCTCATGTCACGGATCTAAACAAAAATACGTCAGTTTTGAATGATATTTTTGTTGTTAATAAATTTCCTGACATATTCTCCGAAGAACTTCCTGGCCTACCCCCAGAGCGTGAAATTAAATTTTGTATCGACCTTGAACCCGGTACAAAACCCATTTCCAAAGCCCCATATCGAATGGCTCCTATTGAACTTTAGGAGTTAAAGACCCAATTGCAGGAATTGTTGGACATTGGTTTCATTTGTCCTAGTACGTCTCCTTGGGGTGCTCCTATTCTATTCATGAAGAAGAAAGATGGGAGTATGCGACTTTGTATTGATTATCGGGAGTTGAATCATGTCACCATAAAAAATAGGTACCCATTGCCACGTATTGATGACCTGTTTGACTAGTTGCAAGGCGCCAAATTCTTTTCAAAGATTAATCTTCGTTCAGGATATCATCAATTGAAGATTAGAACCAATGACATTCCAAAGACGGCTTTCAGAACTCGGTACGGGCATTATGAATTCCTAGTCATGTCCTTTGGATTGACTAATGCTCCTGCTGCCTTCATGGTTATGATGAACCGAGTATTCAAGGAATATTTGGATCATTTTGTGGTCGTCTTTATTGATGACATCCTCATATATTCCAAAAGCCGTGAAGATCATGAGCAACACTTGAGGCTGATACTCCAAAGGCTTCGTGAAAACAAGCTATATGCCAAGTTGAAGAAATGCTAGTTCTGGCTTGAGGAAGTTGCATTCCTTGGGCACGTGATATCAAATCATGGGATATCTGTTGACCCGGTAAAAATTGAAGCAATTCAAAGCTGGGAGAAACCTAAATCGATGACCGAAGTACGTAGCTTTCTCGGCTTAGCTGGTTATTATCGGAGATTCGTAGAATGGTTTTCTCGAATCGCTACTCCATTAACTCAGCTGACTCGAAAAGTTACAAAATTCGGTTGGAGCGTGGAATGTGAAAAGAGTTTTCAAGAACTCAAGAGGAGACTCATTTCAGCACCTGTTCTGACAATACCATCTGGCTCGGAGGGATTTGTCATCTACAGTGATGCTTCGGGAAAAGGGTTAGGATGTGTTCTCATGCAACATGGGAAAGTCATAGCCTATGCCTCACAGCAACTTAAAGAATATGAGAGGAATTATCCTACTTATGATCTAGAGTTGGCAGCTGTCGTTTTTGCGCTTAAAATTTGGAGGCATTACCTGTATGGGGAGAAAATGGAGATCTATACGGATCATAAAAGCCTCAAATATTTCTTCACTCAAAAGGAACTCAACATGCGGCAATGACGTTTGCTCGAACTGTTGAAAGATTATGATCATACTATTCAATACCATCCTGAAAAGCGAACGTAAGTAGGCGATGCTACCGAGTAAAGATCATATCGCGGTACGAGTGTAATATTGTCAACGCAAAGGCCCATTTTGTATGACTTGCAAAGGATGGAGTTAGATATAAAGACTGCAGGGACCCATGTGATGATAGTGAATATACGAGTAGAACCAACTTTAATCAATAAAGTTAAAGTCGCTTCTAGCTACTGAGACACGAGCTAATGCGTATGAGGAAGAAAAAGTACAAGAAGGTGCTATCTTTAGGACAAAGAATCGATGAAGAAGGAATACTTTGAGTCAACTCCAGCCTTTGTGTTCCTAACAACGCTGATTTAAAGTATAAAATCATGATGGAGGCGCACAACACACCGTTTGCAATCAATCCTGGGAGTACCAAAATGTATCGTGATCTTCGACATACATTTTGGTGGAGCAATATGAAGAGAGAGATATCAGAATTTATCTCAAGGTGTTTAACTTGTCAACGAGTCAAGGCGGAGCATCAAGTACCAAAAGGTCCATTGCAACCACTTGAAATTCCAGAATGGAAGTGGGAACACATTACCATGGATTTCGTTACTGGTCTTCCCAATGTTTCTCAAGGCATAGATGCAATTTGGGTTATTGTTGATAGATTGACCAAGTCTGCTTATTTCCTACCTATACGAGAAACTTATACACTTGAACATCTTGCTCGTATGTACATAAACGAGATTGTAAGACTGCATGGTATGCAAGTATCCATAGTTTCTGATCGAGACCCAAGATTCACTTCAAGATTTTGGGTTAATTTGCAAAAAGCTATGGGCACGAATTTACGATTTAGCTCAGCATATCATCCTCAGATGGACAGATAGTCGGAGAGGACCATTCAAACTCTTGAAGATCTATTAAGACTCTGTGTCCTTGACTTCAAGGGAAGTTGGGATAAGTTCCTACCATTGGTGGAGTTTTCCTACAACAACAGTTATCAAGCAAGTATTGGCATGGCTCCATTTGAAGCGTTGTATGGAAGAAAGTGTCGCTCTCCAAAGATATCTTTGGGATGAGGTGGGTGAAGCAACGTTGTTGGGACCAGAGTTGGTACGTATGACTATGGAAAAGATTCAAACGATCCGACAACGTATAAAAACCTCACAAGATCGACAAAAGAGTTATGCTGATCTTCATCGAAAGGATGTGGAATTCAATATTAGAGATCATGTGTTATTACGTGTTGCTCCATGGAAGGGAGTTACGAGATTTGGAAAGAGAGGAAAGCTCAACCCTCAATTCATTGGACCATTTTTAATCCTCGATCGAGTAGGAAATGTGGCGTATAGACTCGCTTTACGGTCATGTATGTCTCGTGTTCATAACGTTTTTCACATATCTATGTTATGTAAATATGTGAAAGACCCGAACCACATTATTGAACTAGAACCGAGATTTAGATAGAGGAAGATTTAACGTATGAAGAGTTACCTATTAAAATCTTGGATAAAAAAGATCATATTCTACGCTCCAAGGTTATACCTCAAGTCAAAGTTTTGTGGAGAAACCACGATGTGGAAGAAATGACTTGGGAGTTAGAATCTGAGATGAAATCAAGATATCCTTACCTCTTCGACATACCAGGTACGCACCCGAATTTCGAGGACGAAATTTCATAAGAAGAGGAGGTTGTAAGACCCCAACTTTTTGAATAAAGATTAAATTTTCTTGAAATATATTTTTGAATATTATGGTGTGGGTTTGATATAATGTTATAGTTGTGGGTAATATTTACAAATTTTGCAAAGTACGCAAGTTGTTATATAATATTCTATTGGTCGGGGAATATTCGTTTTAACATGGAATATTCGTACAACAACACAATCATTGGTGGACCCCCACAACGGAATTATTATCGGAGAGAAAACGACAAAAATACTTTATGAAAATAACGGTAGAAATTTTACCGTTAACTGTTGAAACACCCAGTGTTAAAAGTACAGTAATACACGTGGTTGCATAGTAGCACACTGTATTGATTATTGATGCTTACGTGAGAAGTCACTCAGTTATACTCAATTATTGCTACAGTAATTGTTGCATCATATCTCTCATATTATTGATTCAATTATTGTCACAGTATCATTTGCATAATATATTATATTATTAAATCAATAATTGAGATGACAAAGTTATTCATATTATTATTTGCAATATTGACAATGTCTAGAAGTTCTGTCAAGGAGAGGTTTGGTCACCTAATTGCGCTAAATAAGGAAAAAATCCTTATCGAAAAGCCCCCTCTTTCCTGGGAACGACCTGGTTGTTAAATATTGTGAGTTATAATATTAATGATGAATAAGTTGTGTTGATTAAAAATGAATTTTGATAGTTCCATTGTGTTGGGATTATTAGTGTTAGTGGAAATCAACATCTATTCCGATGATAATTGATGTCTAGGGGTTATATTGATAAATCGGGTAATTTATCGGATAAATGAGCAATTAATTGCTACTAATTCACATGCTTATATAACTATTTATTCACATGTGTGTACTATTGAATCACATTATTTACTATTAGGGGAGTTGGTGCAAGATTGATAATACTTGCATGAAAAAGTTAAAAATAGAGGTATAGATGGAGGTACTATACTGTAATTCGTATTTTTCACATGATTATACTATTGATTCACATGATTGAACTATTGATTCACATTATTTACTATTAGGGGAGGTGGTGCAAGTTTGATAATACTTGCAGGACTAAATTATAAATGAAAGAAAAGTTGGAGCTATTATACTGTAATTTTTTGAGCCCCAAAACGTGCAATTATCGAAACTATATTTTCCTATAAATAGAAGCTCATTCTTCCTTCATTTCTCACCAATTCACAAAAGCTTTAGAGCGATTATTATAGAGAGAAATTATAGAGAGAAAGAAGAAGAGAAGTCTGCTACCTCACTATTCCAAATCCAGCTTTTTCCAAGGTAGGGAGTATTATTTCTTCTTATCCATGAAGAGAACTTCATTATTCCATTCTTTATTATTCTATTGGAATAACTCAGTGACATGCCAAGTTACCCTATACTTGGTGAAATTCTTCTGTTATTCCATTCTTTATCATTCTGTTGGAACATCCTGTGTATGCGTTTACGCCGGACCTAGTTCCATTATTTATCATTCTGTTGGAACATCTTGTCTGCATTCTCGATTCTACTTGGAACTTGGTTCCGTCTTTATTATTCTCGTTAGAATATCCTATCTATCGCTTTTACTCCCTACCTGATTCCGCCTTTTATTATTCTCGCTGGAATATCCATCGCTGCATGCTTTTACGTCGGACCGATTCCGTTATTTATTATTCTATTGGAATAACTTTTGCATGCGATCTATCGCATGCCCGGTGATTTCTTTTGTTATTCCATTCCTTATTATACTCAAATGGTTAAAGTTTTGACTTCTATACTCCATGAAATTAGTGGAATATCCTTGATATTTGCGCTTCATCCAGTATCTTTTCATGGAAATATTATTCTGAGCATTCTTGAATTTTACTCTACAAAGCAGTATCATGTTGACAATTTGGACATTATTAGTTCCTGTATAAATTAATTCTTGAACTTGTTTTATTGAATTCTTATATCATTGTCATCATCCTCATATTTATATTTTTTGAAAGTCATCTGTGGCCTGTAGTGCATAGATGGACTTGGTATGATTATGACCAGGGATTATTCGGTGTAATCATGACCGTAATGTTACAAATGATGTGGTAAAAGTCTTCATTGGCCCGTAGTGCATTGATGGACAGTTGTTGGCATGATCATGACCATTAATGAATACACAAATATTCTTGGCCCATAGTGCATGGATAATTGTGGTCGTGATACTAAAGAATATCCTTGGCCGTTGTGCAGGGGTGATTCGATGATGTGGATTATTTATTAAGCTGAGTCCCAAAGATAAAAGTGATGAAAAACCTTTTAAATCATAAAAGATAGTAGATTTTATTCTCTACTTGACTCTTTTAATGGATTGCTTGTTCCGCTGCAGTTAAACTTGATGGTTGTTATATTATATCAGTTTAACACTGTTGAAGGCTAACGATAATATATTCTGCATTATCTTAGTCATAATATTTCCTACTGGGCTAGTTGAGCTCACCCTTTTACTTTCATTGTTCTCTTCAGGAAATGAGAACGTAGCAGGGACTAGTCGGGAAACGGAGTGACGGACCAGATGATAGCATTAGTAGTCCTCACTATTCAGTGAAATAGTGGGAAAATAAATGTAATAATATTGAATTTGAGTTTGTATATTGTCTAGACGACAATATTTTTATTAAAACTCACAGCTTATGTTTTGTCGTACTTTGCACGACAGTTGTATAATTAAGTTGTATTTGTATTCTGTACCATATATTTGGCGACTCGGAATAGGTGATGTATACCTGTTTTGGGGACGTCACAATGTTTATGATAGTTTTATATTTATCTTATATGTTAATTTAACTGTTTGGTGGGTGAAATTCGTGTTTGTTGGGCTAAAGTCGGTTACTGTTCATAGCAACTATGCTACCTTACCACATGGTCTAAGGTTATGTTAATGTGTCAAACATGTAGTAAGAAGGTTAAAATTGAACCATGATATGTAATTGATAAATTCAAAGTTTCGAATGATTAGTATGTGATGAACGTGGTATGTTAGAACTTAGTGAGCATGATGATTAGTAAACAAGTGTTGTGAAGGTTAATAATTGTAATTTCTGATATTTGTATGGTAGCTTAAGACTTGTGCTAAAATAATAAGTCTAACTAGAAATGCGTGTTATGTTGGAATGTGAATGTTAGTATATCTAATAGATGGTGGCTCTAAACCTATATGTAGGTGAACATGAGTTTAATATTATAGCTTACGCTCGAAGCAAGTTCTTTAACTCTACTTTTATAATAATTGTGCAAGCTTCTAAATCTCATCTATTTACATTGAGCATGTTTTAATCTTAAGTTATTGTAATTCTAATCATTGTTGACTTACTCTAACTTGTTTATAGTTAAACAAGTTTCTCTAGTTCATTCTTTTATAAAAATGTTTCTTGAACCTTAATTCCTTGTGTTGAATCGTTCAATCACTTTGTATAGTTTATTACCATGTAGAGTAAGCATTGTTTTCAGATTACTATCAATTAGTGCATGTTTGGTAACTAAATTTCTAATTTGTCAAGATCACAGACCTAGCTTATTATTGTTCAAGCCAAGGTTTATCATTTTCTTCATTTTGATCAATACTTATGCTCTCTAGTTATTTTCAAGCATGAGTTTAGAATATAGTCAGTTCACCTATGATTCTCAAATGTTCTATGTTATGTTGTTATTAAACAACTATTGTGTTATCAAGCATTGTTGATTCAACTAGTTCCCTAGTTGATGGTCGTTAAACTTCAAATTACCCTTGAAAGCTTATCCAAACCAAACTTTCTTTGAGTGCGGAGACTGTACTCTAAATACTGAGATGAACAACCCTATTATTAGGGGTTTACACTTAGCGTTGAAATGTTTTTGCACAATACATTGTACGAAGGGCTGATCCCCCTAAGTACGTGGAGTCCTTATAGTCGTATGACTGTTAAAGTTAAAGTTGAAAGATTACTTATAACCGTGGACATGGTTCGTGATCATTAAACCCTCAGCAGTATATTTCAGAATGTTAATAGAACATATCATTCAGTTTTATTGAACCTATTATTTGGCAAATGTTGTAAAGTTTATTCATTCTTATTTAAAGTGGGCTTTGTTTGCTCACTCTTGCTTATATAACTATTACAACTAAGGATGAGAAGGTAGATGTACCTAGCACTAGTAAGGGAAAGGGGAAGATGAACAAGTATTGAGGACTTGTAATATGTTGACAGTTATTTATCAGGCTTTAATTTGATTGAAGTAATGAATTATTTATTTAATTTTCACATTTGGACGATTGTACTTAAAGGTTAGATAACCTGGGAGATTTTATTAATGTAATCCCTTAAGGGAAGGTTTATTATTCAATTATTATTATGATTGGGTAGTTAGTTATGAATGTTTTGATTAAGTGAACACAAAAGTTTGAGGTAATGAAGTACCGGGATTTAGGGGTGTCACATATTCCATCGTTGGGAGCACTATACTTGCGTATGTGCTCGTTCGACGCCCCCTCTCGAATCGCCTCTCCGAATACGTAATAGTCACAAAGATGACTATTTTGACCCTTCCTAAAGACCTCAAATTGAAAAACGTATAAAACAAAAGTTGTAGGTCTATTCTTGCTCGTTCCGGATCATTTTGAATCACCTCAATCGGAGTTTGTATGAAAACATTATGGTCGTTTTACCAAAATAGGTCAAAGCAGGTCATAAATCAAGACACACATGGGCGCCATTGTGCCCTTTTCCTCACCATTACAGTGCACCCGCGCCATTGTCCAGCCCCAGCTGCCTGCCAACGCGCACGGGCGGTGTGCCCGTGCGCACGGGCGGAAGCGCTTGCGCGTGGCTTCACATAGATAACAGTTTTAGACATAACTTTCTCATTTTAAGTCTGAATTAGTTGGTTTTCAATTTGTTGGACTCATTAAACTCTTAGCTACCCATCTACAGAGTAATTATAACACTTCAAAATCATTAACTAACCAAAAGATTAATCCAAAACTCATATTCATACTAAATTTTCATGTTTTTGAAAAGTTTAGCGAAGTCATTCACCACGAATCGTTTCTCAACCAAATTGGTTCGTTTAACTTCCGTTGTTTTCGTATTTGACTAAATTAACAACATTTAATAGAAAACTACTTCCGACAAGTTTTAGCCATCAAATTTGTGAATCAAAAGCAACTTTTTCATGACATTTCTAGTAATTGAAAACTTAGGAAATCAAAATCATCTAAGTTAGCATCATTACCTCTTGATTGTTCCAATTTGCTATCTATAGCTCTCCCAATCTTTCAATTCTACTGACTCTTCATTTCCACTAACTTCCAATAGCAAAACTTAGACATTTCAAAACAACGGATAAGGAGAAGAAGAAGGCTCTATTTATAGAGGATTTGTTGCCCAGTTTCTAGCTTTGCATCGAAGGTTTGATTCAATGGGAAATGGAAGAAATCATTTGAAGCAAGAAAGAGTTGGCCAACTGCCATACTCCATAGCCATCATTTGTCTCCTTGTTTATACGCAATAGAGGGGGATAGGTCATTGGCCTATTACACAGTTGTTTAATATTTGGGACAATAAATTTGGGACAAGCTACATTACTTCCGTAGTTATTAGTAAAATGATCCCCATTCTACTAAAGTTAATTCCTTTTGGGCTTATTAAATCAATTATAATGACTTAACATTACTATATTAAATTATGTTATGGGCACATATACACATATATATGTACCTACCCCCATATAGGAAGTATGCTTATATTTTAAATACACAACAATATAATCTTGTTGTAAGACCCCAACTTTTATGAATAAAGATGAATTTTTCTATAAATATCATTTTTGAATATTAAGGTGTGAATTTATTATAATGTTATAGTTGTCGATAATATTTATAAATTTTGCAAAGTAAGCAAGTTGTTATATAATATTCGATTGGTCGGGAAATATTCGTTATAACAAGGAATATTCGTGCGATGGCACAATCATTGGTGGACCCCACAACATAATTATTGTGAAATGAGAAAACAATGAAATATCTTTTTATAAAAATAACTACGGAAGTTTTACCGTTAAACCGTTGAAATACCGGTGTTAAAAGTACGATAAAAGCGCGTGGTTGTATAGTAAACACTCTGTATTGATTATTGATGCTTACGTGAGAAGTCACTCAGTTATACTCAATTATTGTTACAGTAATTGCTGCATAGTATCTCACGTTATTTGATTCAATTATTGTCAATATTTTATATTTTATTAAATCAATAATTGAGATGACAAGTTATTCTAATTATTATATGCATAATTAAAAATGTCTAGAAAGTTCTCATAGAGGAAAGGGTTTGGTCACTAAATTGCGCGCCAATAGAGAGAAATCCTTATCGAAAAGCCCCCTCTTTCTTGGGAACAATCAGGTTGTTAATATTGCGAGTTATAATAATGATGAATAAATATTGTTATAAATATTGAAGGGATTTTATGAAATATTTGTTGTAAGTTTTGCTTATTATTTGGATTCTCATTTACCCATTTTTCAAAATAATCGGTGAAAGTTATTCATTATAAGAGGTGGAGCCCACATGTGATAATGACTTGAGGTGGGGCCCACATGAAGAAAATGAAAATTTGGGGGAGGATTCACGGGTGGTTTACTGGTGATGTTGATGTTTTGTTTTATAAGTTTTGTTTTTTATGAAAAATAAAATATATTATATTTTATTTGCATAGTATTTTACTATACAGTGCACAGTAACATTATATGAATCAGTTAGTACGCCCGTGAATTCGTTTAATTTCAAACACTGTGCATCCGTGATTTTCTAATTCAAATAGTATCCTTTCCATTCTCCTATAAATAGGATGCTTAGTTAGAATTGAAAATCACACCAAAATCAGAGAATTCTTCTTCTATAATATTGAGTGTATTTCTTTCGAGTTTAAGAAAGCTTTGAGCGTAGAAAACAATGAAAGTTTTCTTCAAGAATATCCCCACTATACCAGTTGGAATACTCTTCTTTTCAAGGTAAGGGATGTTATTTTTGTTCAATATTCATATGAAATAATATTTTCTTCCATACTCTATAGTATGTAAGTAATATTATTTCCTTTCAGATTCCGAATTCTATACTCATTTTGTTAAAGTTTTCGCTTCTATACTCCATGAAATTAGTAGAATATCCTTGATATTTGCGCTTCATCTAGTATCTTTTCATGGAAATATTATTCTGAGCATTCTTGATAAGTTTTAACTTTTTCATGCTGGGGTACTATTCACGGGGTTACTATTCCCGAAGTTTCTATTCACGGGTACTATTCACTCGGTTACTATTCACCCGAGTACTGCGAAGACTCAGAGAAGTCGCGTACGAGGTAACCTTACCTCCAGCACTCGAGAATGTCCACAACGTCTTCCATGTTTCTGTTCTACGACCCTACAAAGCCAATTACAAGCATGTAATTGAATATGAACCCCTACATTTTGAAAAAGACTTATCTTATGAAGAAATTTCTGTTCAAATTGTCGACAAAAAAGAGCAAGTTCTCAGAAATAAAGTAATGTTAAGGTAATTTGGAGAAACCACAACGCTGAAGAAGCTACGTGGGAACTCGAAGAGAATATGACGAAGAATTACCCTCATTTATTTACTTAAATTATGTATGTGTTTACGAGGGTACGAAATCTTTGTAAGGGGAGGAGAATGTAACAATTGAAATTATTGAGTCGTGATTACGGTACGTAATCCTTTTAAGGGGGAAAGATGTGATGAACGAGATTTTTAATTTAATTCTTAATATTTATTGAATTAAATAAATATTTCGATGATTTAATTATTAGATTAAATAATTAATTAATGAAGTTGTGATAGATTAATTTAATTATATGTGTTATATTTATTAAATTAATGTAGAGAATTTTATTATTTAAAGTATGTAATTATATGAGTTTATTAAATTAAAAGAAATATTTAATAAGCATAATGTTATTTTAATTAATGTAATAATCAATTAGAGATTTAATAATTTGACATTATTAATAAATGAGAATTTAATTATTTGACTATGTGAATTAATGAGAAATTATTATATTTTATTTAATTAAATTAAATAAGATATTTGATTTATTTCATAAAGGAGTGTGACATGATTTAAACTATAGTATAAGAGATTTATTAAATTAAATAAGAATGAGTTTTTAAAGCTAGCCAAACATGGCCTTAGTGGGAGTTGAGGACAGTTAACCCATGATTGGGTAACTGACCACAACGCATCAGTTCCTCTCCTTTATTATTATACGTATTCTTTTCTTTTCATTATCTGCTAAGCCTGGAAAAGCAAAAACAGAGAGGGAGAGAAAGAGAGAGTTGAGAACTCACAAAGAATTCAGAGGAATTGTTTGGGGATTGTGATATTGAAGAAGAATCAATAGGGACTTCACTCTTATTTATGTGTAATAGGGTAATCTCTTCTTCCCAAATTCTAAATTACGTTGTTTAAGTTTTTATAAAAAAAATGGCTTTCAAGTTTACTGTAAAGTCTCTGTAAATGGGAAAATGATATGATTATGGGTTGTGTATAAATTAAGATGTATCATATCGTATTTGATTATATATTATATAGGTTTCCATATCATCAATTTCATGAAAATACATCGATATGATTGCTTCAAAATTTACAGAGTATGGGTTATGGCCATACGACCCTTATACGTGATTTTAATATGCCAAACATAAATCGTTTTGTAAAATTTAAACTTGAATGTTATTATGCATGTTGATACGAAGAGACCAAACCTTAAATGAACGGATTCGGTATTATAACGAATCCGTAGTGTTAAATTTTATGTTTTTGTTCAAAATCTTCAAGAACACAAAGAACAGTAAAATTTTATATTTTAATTCTGTAATTATGTGTTTTAATTGGTTAAAATCACTCTATAAACGTTGGGTAATGATTATATATGAATTCTAGTATATGGGTACGTCAAATTACATGTAAGAAATAACAAATTGGTAGAAATTGGCATGTTCTGCGATTTTTCATGAATCGCCATCTCTCAATGTCTGATACGCCACACCGCAAATGTACGGCTTGAGCATAAGAGTCACGCCATTGTGTGAACCACGCCAAGAAGATGCCATTGACCGTGTCATGATGAGCAGGGCCGTGCACAAATGTAGAGAATTGTGACAATGCAAAGGGCGCCAAGATCGCCACTCTCCGGAAGGTTCAGAAACGAAAAATTTAAATTGTTTAAGTCCATGAATGTGATGTTAATATAATCTAATGAACATAAAAATATGTTAGAAGTATAATGAAATGTTAAAATAGATTCTTAACATGTAAATAACATAATTGCATGTGGATTGAATTATTGAATACATAATTAGCTTGTTATTCGCGAAGTGTAAATTGTGTAACATTATGTATGATAATTTGACTAAGTATAGTCATAAGTCGAATTAGACAAAAGAAATGATATTATGATGACTAGTTACATTATAATTAACTATAGTTGTGAATGGAAATGATATGTTGGATTAAATCCAAGGAACGTGTTTAATTAACATGTAATCTACTCACGAGACAAGTTTCCTAACCCTACTTGTTATCGTTATATAAGTGATTAATTCACCTTTCTACATTGAGTAAGTTCTCATTATTATTGATCAAGTCTATTTTGTTATATTAAAGCCTATTAATCTTTCAAGCATGGTGATGTTATACAATACTTATTCTATTGTATACCTTTTGAGATTTTATTCAATTTAAATATTCAGTTACTTTTAAATCTTGTTAGACTAGCGAACCCTTTATGATTCGACTAGTCCATAGTTGATGAGCGTTCTATATTTCAGAATCCCTGATGAATTATCTAAACCAAACTTCCTTTGGTGCGGACTCAAATGTCAAACTGAGATGAACAACCCTGCAAAGGGATTTACTTATGTGTTAGCGTTAAGATATTGTGCACAATATGGTACTAAGGGCTGATCCCCCTAAGTACGAGTAGAAGAGTCCATAGTCTTATGACTGTTAAAGGTTTCAAGTATAACCCTTGATAACCTAGGACATAGTTCAAGGTCTTATGACCCTCAGAAATCTTTTGAATTCTTGTTATTCATTCTTGATTCAAAAGTTGAGCTTTTATTTTAGAAGTCTTTGATTCACTCGCATGTTATTATATATTGTTATTTCATTTTTATACTTGTGGGCAATCATGTTCACTCTTGCGTAATAATAACATTGCAGTTAAGAACGAAAGGTACGATGAGCCTTCTACTAGCAAAGGCAAGGGCAAAGTTAATAAGTGATGAAAACTTGTTATTTAATTTTTAAGAATGTTATTGTTAAGACTTGATGTTCTTTAAGACTTATTTTTTGTTTATGTTTCCGCACAGATGTTTAAGGTTAGTTTGACCTGGGATTGTATTTATTATTCAGATGTTGTAACCCCATAAGGGGAGGATTTATTTCTATCTATTGCATTGTTTGCATTTATTATGGATAGATAGATAGATGATATTTGTACAGTGAACACCAAATCATGTGGAAATTTAAGTACCTGGATTTGGGGGTGTCACAGACAACCCCTTATCTTAACTTACTTAAAATTATGAATCCTTCCTATCCATAACTTTTATGGAGTCTTGTAGCCGGATTTTGAGGTTACCTTTTTCGTAGATATGCAACCATTTCTATGCCATTATCCCAGAAAGATACTGGAATGTTGGTAAAATCATTATGGACCGCACCATGTCTAACAAGGTACAATTTTTCCTTTCAGATAAATCAATCAATTATTTCGTATCAGGAGGCGTCCATTGTGAGAAAACCATTTGAGATGATCCAGAAACTCATTGCACAAGTATTCCTTCATCTATCCGATCAAAGAATCCTAATACTTTGCCAATTTGTTTCACTTCTGAATTCTTTGAACCTTTCAAATAATTCACACTTGTATTTCAGCAAATACACACATTCAACTCTTTGAACGATCATCTCTTTTTCTTATACTAATTTGTTCAATATGCAAAATTATTTTTCAGGTAAGTCAAGTATACAAAATCCATTAAGTAATATTTTAGTTCTATACAAAATATTATTATTATAAATAGAACAACAATTGTTCTTAAATATAATATAAAAGATTTCATTGTCCAACAACAAAATAGAAATAATGTTTCTAACGAGAATTGGAATACAATAACAACTTATTGACTTAATATATTTGCCCATAGGCAATGCTAAACTATAAGTTTCTATGGCTAATCCAGCAACCTTTGCTTCATTTCCCACACATAGGATTACTTATCTCTGTTTAGCTTTCTACTTACATTGGTCCTTCATAAATCTATATTTATGATAACCAAAGCCAATATCCAATACCTAAGTAGAACCTTGACTTACTAAGCCAAAGAAACTATATTTGTAACCATAACTTTACTAAGCTTCTTCTAGTTAGCTCTGCAAGATGCTTCTCGCAGTTTCTTTCAGTGGAAGTAAACTTAATTGATATCCGTATCAGTTTTGTTCTTATTATCCATTATATTTACCCTTTCTATTTACCTTCTTAGAATCGTTTTTCTTTTCAGAAGATCCTTTGGCCCCTACCAATAAGACTTGCTTTTTCTTGGTTGGAAAGTGACTCTCATCATTTTTCAACATGTTAAGCAAATTAGCGAGGCTGATATCTAGCTTTTTCATATGAAAAATTCACAACAATTGTGAAAGGAGTCCGAGAGTGAGTGCAATATCAAATCTTGGCTCAACCTCTATCCATGACAAAACCCGTTGTCTTAATTGATCAATTGAATTGATTATGTTAAAGACTTTTATCTCATCTTGTAGTGTCATCAATCATCATTTTAGATCTAAGAGCTCCTTAGATATCTCGATATCAATGTGACGCCCCAAAATTTGGTATACATCACCCATCTTGGGTCGCCAGATACATGGTACAAAATTCAAATATAACTTAATAATACAACTGTCGTGTACAATACGACAAAACATAAACTGTGAGTTTGAATACAAATATTGTCTACTAGAGAGTATACAAACTCAAAAGGAGTCCTCATTACAATTATTATCACACTATTCCATAGAATAGTGAGGACTACTAATACAAATATCTAGGATCATCACTGCTTCCCGACTAGTCCCAGCTACATTCTCATTTCCTGAAGAGAACAAAGTGAAAGAAAGGGTGAGCTCAACTAGCCCAGTAAGAAATATTATGACTAAGATAACGCAGAATAATTTATCATTAGCCTTCAACAGTGTTAAACTGATAAAATATAATAACTATCAAGTTTAACTATAGCGAACAAGCAATCCATTAGAAGAATCAAGTAGAAATAAAATTTACTATCTTCTATGATTTAAAAGGTTTTTCATCACTTTTATCGCCGAGACTCAAACAATAAATAATCCACATCATCAAATCATCCCCGCACTACTGTGCCAAGGATATTCTTTAGTATCACGCACCACGAATTATCCATGCACTACTACTAAAGATAATTATGTTTTCATCAACTGTCTGATCATGCCATAAAACAATTCATCTTTGCACTACTACCAAAGAGAATCCATAGCCATAATCATACCAAAACTCATTCATTAATGCACTACGGGCCAATGAGGACTTTTTCCACATCATTTGTAACATTACGGTTATGATTATACCGAATAATCCCTGGTCATAATCATACCAAGTCCATCTATGCACTACAGGCCACAGATGACTTTCAAAAAAATAAACATGAGAATGATGACAATGATATAAGAATTCAATAAAACAAGTTCAAGAATTAATTTATCTAGGAACTGATAACGTCTAAATTGTCAACATGATACTGCTTTATAGAGTAAAATTCAAGAATGCTCGGAAGAATATTTTCATGAAAAGATATTGGATGAAGCGCAAATATCAAGGATATTCCACAATTTTCATGGAGTATAGAAGTCAAAACTTTAGCCAACCGAGTATAATAAAGAATGGAATGACAAAAGAAATCACCATGCATGCGCGTACTTCTCATAGACAGTTATTCCAATGAATAATAATAATAAGAACTGTGTGTCCGCGCGAAATTCACATGCCCGGCGGGATGTTCTAACAGAATAATAAAGATTTTAACCAGTGCAGCGTAAAATGCACGTATACATATATTCTAACGAATAATAAATAATGGAACCGTGTCCCACGTAAAACGCATGCACAAGATATTCCAATGTAATAATAAAGAATGGAATATTATAAGAATTTCACCATGTATGCGTTACTTTGCATAAACAAAGTTATTCCAACATAATAATAAAGAATGGAATAACGTAAGAATTTCACCAACTATAGGGTAGCTCAGCGATATCAAAGTTATTCCAACGTAATAATAAAGAATGGAATAATGTAAGTTCTCTTCATAAATAAGAAAGAAAGAGTACCCCATACGAGTACAACAAAAATAATATTCCCAACCTTAGAAAGAATAAGTCTTGGATATAGAAGTAGTGAAGTAGCGAGAACACTTTTCTTCTTTCTCTCTATAGTTTCTCTCTCTGAGAGTTTCAAAGAATTAAGTAAGAAATAATGAATGAATGAGCTTCTATTTATAGAAAAATGACCCATATAAGAACTAACTAACTCAAGAACGGTCCAGATTGATTTACTTTAATTTGACGATCCATATTTAAAGCAAAATATTTTAAATAAAAATATAATATATTCTATTTATAATCTAATAAAACGAATAATTTTATAAAAGATTTTACTATGCAAACACTATGCAGTACACTATGCATAATAAAATAAAATATAATATATTCTAATTATTGTCTAATAAAATGTATAACTTTATAAAAGTATTCTATTTTATATAAAAAAGATTTTACTATCACAAAAATACTATGCACGATACACTATGCAAACACTATGCATAATAAAATATAATATATTCTAATTATTGTCTAATAAAATGATAACTTTATAAAAGTATTATGTTTTATATAAAAAGATTTTACTATACAAAATACTATGCTAGAACAATATGCAACACTATGCATAATAGAATATAATATATTCTATTTATAGAATAACTTTATAAAATATTTTGTTTTATATAAAAATATTTTCTCAGATTATTATATTAATAATACCAACAAAACTGAGTGACTTATAACGTAAACATCAATAATTAATACCGCGTGCTAGTATGCAACCACGCGTATTACTGTACTTTTACTACCGAGTAGTTATTAACGGTAAAACTTCCGCCATTATTTTCATAAAATATTTTTGTCGTTTTCTCAATCCGACAATAATTCCGTTGCGGGGTCCACCAATGATTGTACCGTCGTACGGATATTCTCCGACAAAAAGAATATTCCCCGACTAATCGAATATTATATAACAACTTGCGTACTTTGCAAAATTTATAAATATTACCCACAACTATAAAATTATATCAAATCCACACCATAATATTAAAAAATATTTCGAGAAAATGAAATCTTTATTCATAAAATTTGGGGTCTCACAATCTCCTCTCTTTATGAAATTTCGCCCTCAAAATTTACGTACGTACCTGGTATGTCGAAGAGGTGAAGATACCTTGACTTCATTTCAGATTCTAATTCTTGAGGTATAACCTTTGAGTGTTGAATACGATCCTTCTTATCTAAGATTTTAACACGTATCTCCTCATACGTTAAATCTTTTGCTATATCATTTAGTTCTAATTTAATAATGTGGTTCGGGTCGTCCACATATTTACGTAACATCGATACGTTAAAAACGTTATGAACACGCGACTTACTTGGTGGTAAAACGAGTCTATAAGTCATAGTTCCTACTCGATCGAGAATTTTAAATGGGCCAATTAAATCGAGGGTTGAGATTTCCTCTCTTCGTCGATTCTTGCTTCTAGAATAACGCCCTCTTGAACCTTTTTCTTCACATTTATCAGCTCCGGGTGTGTAGCTTGAGCGCTTTTAACTTTATCGATTAAAGTCGATTCTACTCAGTATATTAAGTTATCTTCACTTGGGTTCCTAGAGTCTTTAACACTATCTTTATCATTTGTAAGTCGTATTTAAATGGGCCTTTATGTTAACAACATCGCACTCAAAAGCGATACGATCTTCTACTTAACGCGTCGGCTACCACGTTCGCTTCCCACGATGGTATTGAATGGTACGATCGTAATCTTCAATGTACTTCGAGCCAATGTCTTTGGCGCATGTTACGCTTCATTTTAGTTGAAGAAATATTTGAGGGTTTAAGAAATGGGTTTTGTACTAGGGTCAATACAAAATTCGATTTCACGCTCTAGGGGTAGGCTAAGAAGTCTTCAAGAATACGTCAGGAAATTTATTAACAATAGAAATATCATTCAAAACTATGACTCTCATCCAAGACTTGGATAACACATCACATTGATACCTATCTACTTGTCATCGTCATTCACAACGTCGCCTACAGAAAGTCTGGCTTCGGTGCATTCCACACAAGAAAGTCAATAACGAAAGGACCGAGGCTCTTTAATAATGGCTTGATATGACAATGATTGACTTTAGTGGTTTGATTACTTGAATTCACATAACAGGCTGGTTAGGAATATGAAAGCTAACAAACTTACGAAAAGCATGATGAGTAGTTAACCAATCGATTTCTAAAATCGCATCAAAGTCAAGTATTTTCAAAGAGATAAGATTGACAGGTAACGTGAAAGTGTCAATTTGAATTAAACAAGATTTATAAATAGTGGATGTAACGAAGGTTTCTACTATCGAAGTTTCAACCAATAAGTCAAAGTCTAATTTCTCCGACGTCAAATTTAAACGTTGAGCGCAAGCAAGAGAGATAAAAATGGGTAGAACCGGTATCTAATAAGGTATAGATTTCGCAAGAATTTATAATTAACTAACCCGTGCTAACTTCGTTCGGGTCACTCGCGTTTTGAGAAGTCACGAAAAATGCTCTCTGAAACCACCGACTTTGCTTTGTCTGTATCCGCCTTTGGTGCCATCGTTCCAGCTGGACTTGACTTCACTATACGATAAAATCGATCTAAATGACCTTCTCTTCTTGAAATTTCCACTTCTATTATCTTGGCCATGATTACCACCGAAGTGGTTACCATTCTTGACATGATAATTTCCCCCACGATGGTTATCATTGTTCCGATGGCCGTTGCCACCGGTATGATTATTATCGTGTTATTGGTCATTACCTTTTGGTTGAGCTAACTCAACGGTCTCATGTACTTCATTGCTTATCTCAACATTTTCAGATGCCATTTTCAAACACTGTCATAAAACAAGGGTTAATTAACATCACATATTATCCCTATACTCTGACCGACCAATTAAATACCAAATAAACTTAGGTAGGTCATACTAGCGAAGGAATTCCCCATCTCTCCCCTCCTAGTTCTTGTCTCACATCTCAGCCAGGGATCATATCCCTAAGCTTTGATACCAACTGTGACACCCCCAAAATAAGGTATACATCACCCATCTTGGGTCGCCAGATACATGGTATAGAATTCAAATATAACTTAATAATACAATTGTCGTGTACAATTTGACAAAACATAAACTGTGAGTTTGAATACAAATATTGTCTACTAGAGAGTATACAAACTCAAAAGGAGTCCTCATTATAATTATTATCACACTATTTCATAGAATAGTGAGGACTACTAATGCAAACATCTAGGATCATCACTCTGTTCCCCGACTAGTCCCAGCTACGTTCTCATTTCCTGAAGAGAACAGTGAAAGAAAGGGTGAGCTCAACTAGCCAAGTAAGAAATATTATGACTAAGATAATGCAGAATAATTTCTCGTTAGCCTTCAACAGTGTTAAAATGAAAAAATATAATAAATATCAAGTTTAACTGCAGCGGAACAAGCAATCCATTAGAAGAGTCAAGTAGAGAATAAAATCTACTATCTTCTATGATTTAAAAGGTTTTTCATTACTTTTATCGCTGAGACTCGACTTAATAAATAATCCACATCATCAAATCATCCCCGCACTCTGACGTGCCAAGGATATTCTTTAGTATCACGACCATGAATTATCCATGCACTACGACTAAAGATAATCATGTTTTCATCAATTATTCCCGATCATGCCATAAAACAATTCATCTTTATACTACGGCCAAAGAGAATCCATAGCCATAATCATACCAAAAACTGTCCATCAATGCACTACGGGCCAATGAGGACTTTTTTCACATCATTTGTAACATTACGGTTATGATTATACCGAATAATCCCTGGTCATAATCATACCAAGTCCATCTATGCACTACAGGCCATAGATGACTTTTAAAAAAAAATAAACATGAGGATGATGACAATGATATAAGAATTCAATAAAACAAGTTCAAGAATTAATTTATCTAGGAACTGATAACGTCCAAATTGTCAACATGATACTGCTTTATAGAGTAAAATTCAAGAATGCTCAGAAGAATATTTCCATGAAAAGATATTGGATGAAGCGCAAATATCAAGGATATTCCACTAATTTCATGGAGTATAGAAGTCAAAATTTAGCCAACCGAGTATAAAAAAAGAATGGAATGACAAAAGAAATGACCATGCGGTGATTGCAGATGACAGTTATTCCAACGAGAATAATAATAACGGAACCAATGTCGGACGAAATTAACCGGCGGGATGTTCCAACAGAATAATAATAAAGACGGAACCAGTCCGCGTAACGATAGACATGATATTCCAATGTAATAATAAATAACGGAACGGTCCCACAGAAAACGCATGCATGTGATATTCTAACGTAATAATAAAGAATGGAATATTATAAGAATTTCACCATGTATGCAAATATTTTGCATAGATAGGTTATTCCAACATAATAATAAAGAATGGAATAATAGAAGAATTTCACCAAGTATAGGGTTGCCCGCGTATACAGATACAAAAGTTATTCCAATGTAAATAATAAAGAATGGAATAACAAAAGTTCTCTTCATAAATAAGAAAGAAAGAGTACCCCATACGAGTACAACAAATAATATTTCATACCTTAGAAAGAAGAGTACTGGATATAGAAGTAGTGAAGTAGCAGAACGCTTTTCTTCTTTGTCTCTAGTTTTCTCTCTCTAGTTTCAAAGTGAATTCATAAGAAATAATGAATGAATGAGCTTCTATTTATAGAAAAATGGACTGCATAGTAACTAACTTATGAACGATCCAGATTGATTTACTTTAATCTGACAGTCCATATTTAAAGCAAAATCTTTTAAATAAAAGTATAATATATTCTATTTATAATCTAATAAAACGAATAACTTTATAAAAGATTTTACTATGCAAACATTATGCAGCACTATATCAAACACTATGCATAATAAAATATAATATATTCTCTAATTATTGTCTAATAAAACATTTAACTTTATAAAAGTATTCATTTATATAAAAAGATTTTACTATGCAAAATACTATGCACGATAACTATGCAAAACACTATGCATAATAAAATATAATATATTCTAATTATTGTCTAATAAAATGTATAACTTTATATAAGTATTATGTTTTATATAAAAAGATTTTACTATGCAAAAAATACTATGCAGATAATTATATACAACACTATGCATAATAGAATATAATATATTCTATTTATAGAATAACTTTATAAAAGTATTCTGTTTTATATAAAAAGATTTTCTGTATTATTACATTAATAATACCAACAAAACTGAGTGACTTATCACGTAAGCATCAATCATTAATACCGTTTGCTATTATACAACCACGCGTATTACTATACTTTTACTACCAAGTAGTTCAACAGTATTAACGGTAAAACTTCCGCCGTTATTTTCATAAAATATTTTTGTCGTTTTCTCAATCCGACAATAATTCCGTTGCGGGGTCCACCAATGATTGTACCGTCGTACGGATATTTCCCCGACCAATTGAATATTATATAACAACTTGCGTACTTTGCAAAATTTATAAATATTACCCACAACTATAACATTATATCAAATCCACACCATAATATTAAAAAATATTTCGAGAAAATTAAATCTTTATTCATAAAATCTGGGGTCTCACAATCTATCAGTCCTACTTTTCTCACCATCAACTACTTGATGTGCAGAAATATAGTAAGAGCATCTATAGTTTTATGCTGACGCTGAAGCTCGTTACTCATGGATGCGAGCATGATGCATTGAGCCATTTGTGCATCATCTTGCCACTTTCTAAAAGTAGAAATCTCTTTCTCAGAGGTATTGTCTGCAACCATTGCAGAGATAGACGTATTAAGGACATAAGATAGCTTTTCAGCCGTGAGAACTATTCTCAATTTCCTTAACCAATCCGTTTAATTTGGTTCGGTTAATTAACATCTAATATGTTTCACAGTGATAGTAATTTAGACATTGTAAAATTCTCTAAATGAATTTGTTCTTAACAACATTTTAGCATTCATTCTTTTATTAATTACCAAAATAATTTAGGTCTTATTTTAAATTAGAATCTCCCACTATTTTCATCAAACTATATTACCCTCACTTATATAGTTCGACAAAATCTAATTAAAGATTTGCTAGTGAGAATAAGGATCCCATTTCAAATGTATATAGCCTTGTGGTGACACAACAAACTATATATAAAATAAATAGGTAGACAACTCTTGTCAATTACATCAACTATGCAACTCCTTATATTTTGCCTCTTAGATTATTTTGATGGTGGCACATCCGAATCAAAATTATCCAAGTTAAGTCCAACCTAGCACTCCATATATTCAAAAAAGAAAAATATTGTCCTTGTGGTGACACAACAAAATAACATTGTTCAATTTTCTTTATAAGCATTAAATGTGATAAAATTAACATATCAAAGAATTTAGATAAGCCTTGTGGTGACACAACAAACTTAGAATAATTAATTGATACTCTATTATTTTTATCATGCTAGAAGGCGACGTTCGATATTCCAAATATCTTTGAACGCTTAAGACTTAATATAAAAATTTGAGGGGTTTACATGTAATTAATTTGTCTCATCTTGTTTAAGCGTATGCACACATATATATAAAATACGCGTCATATTAATTACCATGCGAAGCATGTTTGCATAATATATATATAAAGTATAAGCATGCACATATAGAATACTATATTCTACCCGGATTGATTATAGATTTTTATTCTAGTTTGGTTCACTAGAGCCACCAAGTGAACCAAAAAGTCAAACCCTAGAGTGTAAGAATTAATATTTAAATGTAACTATTACATTTAAATCCCGGGCTCCATTACAAACGAGTCTTCAAGCGCTTCTTGCTCCTTGATCTCCAATTCTTCAAAATTAATTCTAACTATTCCTATTACAAAACTATTTAAAATAAATAGAAACCTTGATCAACAGTCAAGGGGAAGTACATAGGAGAGAGATAGAATTTACATTAAGAGAAAATTAGAGAAGACGAGGTACGCAGACCTTACTTAATAAAACTCATACATTCATGCATCCAACTAAAATAAAATTCAATCACATTGGTCAATAGTCCATAATCAATCTCATTTATTATCATACACATCAATAAATTGCATTGATCTCATGAATAATAAACATTTAATATATATATTGATATCATTTAATGGGCAAATTTATTTAGCATAAAATCTATTTTTGAATCAAAATAAACTCCTTTATTTCAATCCAAATTTAAATCAAAATTAACCTCTTTATTTTAATTTATCCTATTTTGAATAAAATAAACTATTTTATTTTAATCAAAATAAACTCATTTATTTTAATTAATTATGAAATCTAATTCCAAGTAAAAAAACTCTTTTATTAAAGGAAACATGATTCTCTTTCCTATTCACAAATAAACTCCATTATTTTGAATAATATGAAATCTTATTTCATATCTAAATAAACTACTTTATTTAAGGAAACATGGAATCCAAATCCAATTTCAACTCTAATTAGTTATCATGGAATCCAATTCCAAAATAAAATAAACTTTTTATTTTAATAATAAAATAATTAAGAATATTATATATATAACAAATATTAACTATATATCATGATCATGATCATGATCCCGCATAGTGAATCCCTTAATTTTTTCCTAATTCATTCCGAGAACCCTTCCACGTTTTGAAAAAAAAAACTTTTAAACTGATGTACGAGATTTGAACGTGGATATCACAAAGGATAATATAAAGTATATATGTGACGTGAATTACCGGGAGATACATGATATAATTTTTTTTCAAATGATGATCCTGAACTTACATGTCCACTAACGTAAATTATAAATATATAATATATCACCACCACACACGAATCATGAACGAGAGAAGAAAAATAAAAAAATTCATTCAGCGGTATAACAGCTTATCCTGGAAAGTGATTTTTAATTTTTTTAAATAAATTTTACACAATAAATATGCCCAATTAAATTGTTCTAAACACATATCAATATACATATTAAATTTGAACAATTAATAATTCGCATAAAGGTTTGGCTCTAATACCACTGTTAGGTTTGTAATATTCATGAACGCAATCAAATTGCAAAAAGTAAGCGAAAACATGATAAAATAGAGTTTTAAAATTTTACAAACCATATACCCGGATCATCCTTTATGCACAATTATTAATTAAATAAAAAATAAAGAACAGGAATCATACCCTTGAAGATTCGAGCTTCCTCAGGTACAAGTTCACCTCTAAATCCTTTTCGTGTTCAACTTGAATCCACCGGGTTTGGTTCCTTCCTTTGATCAACGTTAGCCACCCCAAGTGTTTGGCCTCTAGAGGTGATCCACCAAGGAAAAAGAAAAATTCAAGAAGATGTGTGTTTGGCAAAACCCTAATTTTTCTATCTCTCATAGAAAAGGGTGTACTCTCTCAACTATTGGAATTACGTATTCACGTGTGTTGTGAAAGTCTCAACCACACCACCCATAATAAGACTCCTCTTATTTATAGATGTAGGCAACCCTCCTTAACAATTAAAGAATTGAGTTTTATTTTAATTAATTAAACTCCTTTATTTCAGATATCATTCTAGAATACAGCTTCAAAACAAAGGTTAATTTAACAAATTAACATATCACATAATATTTTGATATTATGACTGACCAACAAATAAGCTTAGGTAGGACACACTAGCGAAGAATTTACTCATCTCTCCCCTCCTAATTCTAATCCCGATCTCCGCCAGAGATCATATCCCTAAACTCTGATACCAACCGCGATGGCGACCCCAAAATATGTCCATTCCATCCAACCCATTCTCGAGTCGCCAAATACACTAGCATGTAAAACAACTACAACTTTATTACTATAATTATCGTGCGAATCGACAATACTTAAACTGTGAGTTTAAATACAAATATATACCAACTGTGACTCATGTCCCAACCGTGGACAACACCTTATAATGACACCTTACATAAAGGTATAATCGAAAACTGTTTTAGAAATTAGAATCTTTGGGAAGTGCTCAAGGAAACCTTCGTACATGGGAGGCCATGCGTATAGGTTATGATAGATATCATATGGCCACAGAATTATCCTTGGTTGACCCAATAGACCCCAAAGAAAAACGAGAAGATTACTATCACATTCTTCCCAATGGTGAGTCTTTTCTTGACATATCATTATCTCCACTGTCTCTAATTGGGAATTAAACTCCAAACAAACACCAAGATTATATAGGTAGTGCTTGTAAATATACTCAGCAAGTGGATGAGCATAACCTTGTCTTATGATGACACGAGGTTGTATGTCATTAGACATCTTGTATGATAGTGGCAAAACACCCTTCCAAGTTAAATTCACCTCACCCTCAACATCTATAGACCACCGTTCTATTCCCCTGTTATTCCCCGCTTGTCCCAGCTACATTTTTATTACCTGAAAGAAATTGTGAAGCAAAAGGGTGAGCACAACTAGCTCAATAAAGAATATCATGACTAAAGATAAATAAATTATCAATAGCCTTCAACAGCAATAAATCAAAGATTTAGAACATATGGTAGATGATAAAACTTTTCAACCATAGTTGCAGCGGAACGAGCAATCCATTAGAAGAGTCAAATAGACCATAAAGTCTATTATCTTCTCCATGTTAGAAGTCCACCAACAATGTTTTATCCCTGTAACATCAATCAACAATTCCTGTCCACAATCACATGTATAACTCATAATCGTAATTGTGGTTCTAAATTCCTCTTCTCATCCAGGACGAAGATAATTTTCATCACCTGTCTTTACCTGAAACATCAAAGATCATGGTTATACCAAATCACAGTTCCTGTTCATAATCATACTAATAAATTCATCTTTGTACTACGGGGCAAAGATATTCATTATCATTTCATCTTTGCACTACAAGCCAAAGATATTCAACAACAGGTCATCTTTGCACTACAGTGCCAAAGATATTCAACAATGTGTCATCTTTGCACTACAGGACAAAGATATTCATCAATAATTCATCTTCGCACTACATGCCAAAGATATTCCTCAACAGTTCATATTTGCACTACATGCTAAATATATTCATCAACAGTTCATATTTGCACTATAGGCCAAATATATTAATATCTCAAAGAAATATATAATCATTTCAGAATTTATATAAATCATAATTATAACCATGTTGATCAATTCACCTTTGCACTTAAGCTAAAGTTATTCAATTATAAATTCAATGGTCATGATCATACCAGTCACAATTTAACTCTTCACTACTGGCCAAAGAGAACCCTAGTCATGATCATACCAATAATCTACACATCTTTACACTCCAGTGAAAGAGAATTTCAACATCAGGGTTATAAAAATGTTATTAATGATAATAAAATCAATATAATCAATGCATAGTTTTAATCTCGAGTAATATTCATAAATCAACTATAATCTGGTTAGAAAAAGAAACCAATTTTGTAGTGAATAGTAAATCATGAATAGTAACACATGAATAGTAACACATGAATAGTAACTCGTGAATAGTAACTCGTTAATAGTAACTCATGAATAGTAATCCCGACATGAAAAAGTTCCAAATTTGATAAAAAGTTCAAACCAATATTTCAACATAATGATATTGAAGAAATAATATCACTTACGAAGAAAATAACATCCCTTTCAATCCCTTAAAATCCCTTACTATCCCTTACCTCAAAAGAGCAGTACTTCTGACTGGAATAACGCTGAATGAACTTGCACCGTATAGCAACACTCAAGATATCAAAATACTCACAAGAATACACTCGATAATATAGAGAGAAAACTTTAGTTTCTGGTGTGATTTTCAATTCTAATCTAAGCACCCTATTTATAGGAAAATGCTTAGAACACCAAAGTAGAATATTTAATAAATTAATAATATAATTATAAAATTTTCTTACGTACACCCAAGAAATCTGAATTCAGCATCTAACATGTGCAAGTGGGGCCCACCCACTTGTTAAAAACGTTTTTCTTTTAAAAATTATTTAAAACTTCAAAAATCAATTATTCCGTAACTTCAATAATTCATAATAAATAGCCCTTTTATTAGAAAATTTGAATCTCGCGACTTGTTATAGGAAATTCAATTCTCTACAACTTTACAGAAGAAAGTTTTTCCAAATTCAAAACAAAAATTGACCGAAATCCATAAACGGACGATTTTACAGGCTATAATAAAATTTCAGTCAAAAATGGGGTCCACCGACACACAAAACATGTGTTAATCATTTAATGCAACAAAAATACTCTTCCTCCTCATATACTCATATATCCCACATTCATTGTAAAAATATCACCATTATTATATTATAATAATATAATAAAATATTATTTTTTCAGAAAAGATAAAATATCAATTTTCAATAATTGTCACTTTAAAAATTTTCCCCATCTATATCCACATAAAATGAATATTTTCCTTATCATATAAATCAATAATTAATTATTCACAAATAACATTACAGAATCACAATATTGACAACCAGGCAGTTCCCAGGAAAGAGGGGGCTTTCCAATAATAATTTCTCCTTCTTCATGCCATGAATTAGATGACCAAACCTCTCCTTAGACAGAACTTTCTAGACATTGCCAATAGTGCTATCTAATAATATTATTCAAATAATATGAATTATTGATTTAATAATGGAAAATACTGTGCAGTGACAATTATTAAAACAACAATAATATAAAATATCAACGCAGCAATTATTGAATCAAAAATAAAATATTAAACAGTAATTACTATAACAATTATTGAGTAGTGCCTTCTTACGTAAGAATCAATAATTGGTGCAATACCATGTGCTACTGTGCAACAACACGTATTACTATGTTTTAACCACCGGGTATTCCAACAGTATTAACGGTAACAACTACGCCGTTATTTGTAAACAACTTATACTTGTCGTTTTCTTCCTCCAATCGCTTTCCGTTACGGGGCCCACAAAAGATTGCGCCGTCATACGAATATTCCCCGACAGGAAGAATATTCCACGACCAAACGAATATTTTCCGACAACAATGAGTATTTTATAACCACTTGCTTATTTAAAATAATTACATATATCACCCATCACTTTAAACTTTTATCAATTTAACCATTTACTGAATAGTAATTATAAGAACAATTGAATACTTTTATTTCATAATATTCGGGGTCTTACAATCTCCCCTCCTTATGAAATTTTGTCCTCGAAATTTACGTACCTGGTATTTCAAAGAGTTGAGAATACCTTGCTTTCATTTCAGATTCCATCTTTCCTGTCATCATGATTTCTCCATTGCTCATCTCCTTTATTTCAGATATCATTCTAGAATACAGCTTCAAAACAAAGGTTAATTTAACAAATTAACATATCACATAATATTTTGATATTATGACTGACCAACAAATAAGCTTAGGTAGGACACACTAGCGAAGAATTTACTCATCTCTCCCCTCCTAATTCTAATCCCGATCTCCGCCAGAGATCATATCCCTAAACTCTGATACCAACTGTGACGACCCCAAAATATGTCCATTCCATCCAACCCATTCTGAGTCGCCAAATACACGGTACAGAAAACAACTACAACTTTATTACTATAATTATCGTGCAAGATACGACAATACTTAAACTGTGAGTTTAAATACAAATATATACCAACTGTGACTCATGTCCCAACCGTGGACAACACCTTATAATGACACCTTACATAAAGGTATAATCGAAAACTGTTTTAGAAATTAGAATCTTTGGGAAGTGCTCAAGGAAACCTTCGTACATGGGAGGCCATGCGTATAAGTTATGATAGATATCATATGGCCACAGAATTATCCTTGGTTGACCCAATAGACCCCAAAGAAAAACGAGAAGATTACTATCACATTCTTCCCAATGGTGAGTCTTCTCTTGACATATCATTATCTCCACTGTCTCTAATTGGGAATTAAACTCCAAACAAACACCAAGATTATATAGGTAGTGCTTGTAAATATACTCAGCAAGTGGATGAGCACAACCTTGTCTTATGATGACACGAGGTTGTATGTAATTAGACATCTTGTATGATAGTGGCAAAACACCCTTCCAAGTTAAATTCACCTCACCCTCAACATCTATAGACCACCGTTCTATTCCCCTGTTATACCCCGCTTGTCCCAGCTACATTTTTATTACCTGAAAGGAATTGTGAAGCAAAAGGGTGAGCACAACTAGCTCAGTAAAGAATATCATGACTAAAGATAAATAAATTATCAATAGCCTTCAACAGTAATAAATCAAAGATTTAGAACATATGGTAGATGATAAAACTTTTCAACCATAGTTGCAGCGGAACGAGCAATCTATTAGAAGAGTCTAATAGACCATAAAGTCTATTATCTTCTCTATGTTAGAAGTCCACCAACAATGTTTTATCCCTGTAACATCAATCAACAATTCCTGTCCACAATCACATGTATAACTCATAATCGTAATTGTGGTTCTAAATTCCTCTTCTCATCCAGGACGAAGATAATTTTCATCACCTGTCTTTACTTGAAACATCAAAGATCATGGTTATACCAATTCACAGTTCCTGTTCATAATCATACTAATAAATTCATCTTTGCACTACGGGGCAAAGATATTCATTATCATTTCATCTTTGCACTGCAAGCCAAAGATATTCAACAACAGGTCATCTTTGCACTACAGGCCAAAGATATTCAACAACAGGTCATCTTTGCACTACAGGACAAAGATATTCATCAATAATTCATCTTTGCACTACATGCCAAAGATATTTCTCAACAGTTCATATTTGCACTACATGCCAAATATATTCATCAACAGTTCATATTTGCACTACAGGCCAAATATATTAATATCTCAAAGAAATATATAATCATTTCAGAATTTATATAAACCATAATTATAACCATGTTGATCAATTCACCTTTGCACTTAAGCTAAAGATATTCAATTATAAATTCAATGGTCATGATCATACCAGTCACAATTCAACTTTTCACTACTGGCCAAAGAGAACCCTAGTCATGATCATACCAATAATCTTCACATCTTTATACTCCAGTGAAAGAGAATTTCAACATCAGGGTTATAAAAATGTTATATATGATAATAAAATCAATATAATCAATGCATAGTTTTAATCTCCAGAGTAATATTCATAAATCAATTATAATCTGGTTAGAAAAAGAAACCAATTTTGTAGTGAATAGTAACTCTTGAATAGTAACACATGAATAGTAACTCATGAATAGTAACTCATGGATAGTAACTCGTGAATAGTAACTCATGAATAGTAACTCATGAATAGTAACTCGTGAATAGTAACTCATGAATTATAACCCCGACATGAAAAAGTTCCAAATTTGATAAAAAGTTCAAACCAATATTTCAACATAATGATGTTGAAGAAATAACATCACTTACGAAGAAAATAACATCCCTTTCAATCACTTAAAATCCCTTACTATCCCTTACCTCAAAAGAGCAGTACTTCTGACTGGAATAACGCTAAACGAACTTGCACCGTATAGCAACACTCAAGATATCAAAATACTCACAAGAATACACTCGATAATATAGAGAGAAAACTTTAGTTTCTGGTGTGATTTTCAATTCTAACCTAAGCACCCTATTTATAGGAAAATGCTTAGAACACCAAAGCAAAATATTTAATAAATTAATAATATAATTATAAAATTTTCTTACGCACACCCAAGAAATCTGAATTCAGCATCTAACATTTGCAAGTGGGACCCACCCACTTGATAAAAACGTTTTTCTTTTAAAAATTATTTAAAACTTCAAAAATCAATTATTCCGTAACTTCAATAATTCATAATAAATAGCCCTTTTATTAGAAAATTTGAATCTCGCGACTTGTTATAGGAAATTCAATTCTCTACAACTTTACAGAAGAAAGTTTTTCCAAATTCCAAACAAAAATTGACCGAAATCCACAAACGGGCGATTTTACAGGCTATAATAAAATTTCAGTCAAAAAATGGGGTCCACCGACACACAAAACATGTGTTAATCATTTAATGCAACAAAAATACTCTTCCTCCTCGTATACTCATATATCCCACATTCATTGTAAAAATAACACCATTATTATATTATAATAATATAATAAAATATTATTTTATCTGAAAAGATAAAATATCAATTTTCAATAATTGTCACTTTAAAAATTTTCTCCATCTATATCCACATAAAATGAATATTTTCCTTATCATATAAATCAATAATTAATTATTCACAAATAATATTACAGAATCACAATATTGACAACCAGACAGTTTCCAGGAAAGAGGGGGCTTTCCAATAATAATTTCTCCTTACTGGCGCGCAATTAGATGACCAAACCTCTCCTTAGACAGAACTTTCTAGACATTGCCAATAATGCTATCTAATAATATTATTCAAATAATATGAATTATTGATTTGATAATAGAAAATCCTGTGCAGTGACAATTATTAAAACAACAATAATATAAAATATCAACGCAGTAATTATTGAATCAAAAATAAAATATTGAACAGTAATTACTATAACAATTATTGAGTAGTGCCTTCTTACGTAAGAATCAATAATTGGTGCAATACCGCGTCTTCTTGTCTGCAACAACGCCAGACATTATATATTTTAACCACCGGGTATTCCAACAAGATAATTTGAATAACTACTACATGTTTATTTGTAAATAACTTATACTTGTCGTTTTCCTCCAATCGCTTTCCGCATTCTGGGGCCCAAAAAGATACTACAGTCGTCAATGCGAATATTCCCCGACATGAAGAATATTCCACGACCAAACGAATATTCCCCGACAATAATGAGTATTTTATAACCACTTGCTTATTTAAAATAATTACATATATCACCCTTCACTTTAACCTTTTATCAATTTAACCATTTACTAAATAGTAATTATAAGAACAATTGAATACTTTTTTTTCAAAAAATTCGGGGTCTTACACTTATTTTATTTAATTATATATTTTTCGATTCTTAAATGGACAACACCATATAATGCAAATTAGAAACTCCTTTCTAATTTCATTCTCCCTTGTCCAAGGACTACTGGATTGTCATTTATCGAATCAAATAGGACATTTCACTTCTTTTACTAGAAGTGGAAGATTCTTTATTGATTATACATTATCTCCATATACAACTTATTATACTCAAGCATACCCTTTGATATACCCTAAGGGTCTTAAGGAATAAGTCAAAGTATAACTCATCATACACAAGATATTAATTTGATCTCAAGTCCAAGGATCACTTGTACTACTATCACTATAGGAATTCCTATTAACAGAAAGTAAAACTACATTAGGTATTCCTTAGCGAGCCACATTCAGTGAACTTATTCTCTAATAAGCACCTACATACTTGCTTTAGTGTCTCCACACAAATGATCATGAGATCAATCATCCTCATCTAATGAGCAAGCAACGTATATACCAATCTATCCGGATTCACTAATCCCCAATTTAGTAATTCAACGATTGAGAACTATTTTAGTTTTAAGCTTTCTAAGAATTTAGATCTCATTAGAATGATCATCATCATTATTTTAAAAACATTGCTTAAAACTATGGGTTTATCACATATTATAAAACAACATCATGTAGATGATTAAAAGTATTTAATAAATTAATACTTTTTATTAATAAATGAATAAGATTGTTACAAAATATATGCTTTATCATCAAACATGATTGGCTTGTGTGCATACTACTTTCAAATATATATATATATATATATATATATATATATATATATATATATATATATATATCTAATTTCTTTCCACCAACTCACATAATTCAAGATATATATAACACATACATACCTCTCGTCGTATATCAATTTACTTAATAATTCTCTAACCAATTTAAAGGTATATCGATTTTCTTTTCTCGTCAACAACGTACACGCATACAAGTCTAAACCTAGCACTCGTCGAGTCTTTAATAGTATTCAATATAGTACACTGAGTGGTTTCCCACAAACAACCAACAAATTAGTTTCCATCTCGTCTACACTGTTTTCACAGTGAGTTAGATCGGTTACTAATTCGTATATACATCCGCTCTCTGAAAGAATCGTTTAGCCCAGCTCCTATACATCAACCATTAAAGGGTACGGTTGCACTGCCTTAGACTTGATACTTACTCTTACATACTCAAGAAATTGGTGATTATCAAAGATATTTAATATCACCAACTATGGTAAAATATTTCTATAAATAATTTAATGCCGATGGATAAATCTTATCCATCTTCTTACTAATTCATCTCTACAATTTATAATAAATATATAATAATGATATATATATATATATATATATATATATTATATTTATTAAGCACAACATCACTTATTACATAGCTCACATTACCATGTGTAACACAATACCACATACCTCATAAAACATATATATTCTTGTGCGAACCCATCTCATGCTTTAAGAATTTTATTCACTAAATTCTTATTTTAATATTTTCTGAAAATTCGGGTTCTTACATCCTCTCCCCCTTATAAGGATTCCGTCCTCGGAATAACCGAAACCTCCTCTACTCTATGCTATTCCGAATATTACATATTCTTTTTAATAATTTTATCCATTCTCTTTTCGGAAGTTTTATTATAACTTGCTCACTTGTGTTCTACCATATTCTCCTTTCTAAGGAACATTCTACTCACTATATTCATCCTTCAGAAGAATAAGAATCTTCCACGATTTTTCAATAATCGGGAAGTAGTATGAATAACTCAGATTCCAAATTATGCTGAGGGGTCATACAAGACCGTGAACTAGTGCTTCAACACAATCATCCACACTTCAAACCAGAGTGTTTATCAATCACAAAGACTGGAAACACCCTCCACACGTACATTAGGTGGCCAACCTATTGTACCAGTACGTTGGGCCGTAACGTAGTGTTTTGTAATGACTACATGCGTTACGCTCGAAACTATTGTCCCCGAAAATATTTCCCCTTATAGGGTTGTTCACCTCAGCTTTTCAATAACTGAATCCGCACCAGAGAAATCTGGTTAGGCACAAATACTCAAGAATGCTTGATTTTCACAACTATTTTTCAACAGTTGTCTAGCCGAATCAAATAGCTTAGACTTTTATCAACACTCGGACATCAATCGAATAATTTGGCCAACTTAATTAACCTTCTTCATAATTTAAAAGAAAACCAAAAATTCTTTTAAGACGTCATGATACCGTACTAGATTACGAGTACGTTAAGGATTCCGTCATTATATGACTTTGTCATACTACATCATACCAAAATTGGCTGACAATCTTTTGATCACAACCAACACTAGGTTCGACTGTATTGATGACTCCATCATTTATCATTTTTACACCATATCAAATGATGCACATAGTAAAAAATTCATTTTGAAAATTTTCAAATCATTTTTGTCTTAGCCGAAACAATTAGCATAGACATAAGAATAATGGTATTATTTTAAAACATCATTGGTTCAATCACAAGATCCAATGTTTTTCAAGAAAACAGAAGTGCAAATATTAGCACGAAGTCAATAAATTTTTAAAATCTAGAAGAGCTAGAAGACTTAGAAAATCCATGTTTCTCTATCAACTTCAATCTTTACTCCTAATTCATTCTATCAATCTCTAACACCATCAATGCTTACCGTACCTAAATCTCTTAATTCATAACATATATATACCCGATATAGTTCATCAAACTTACCACACTTTGGAAGTTCAGGAACTTGCTACAATCATATGAGTTTAAGAACTTATCCTAGTCAGACCATAGGCATCCATTCGCTGAGGGGTTCAAAAACATTTCATATGATTATGAGTCACGAACTTAGCAAAAGTATGAGTTTTAAGAACTCGCAACTTAACCTTATATTCTCTAACTATAACCTATCTATTTGTTATACACATGAGGAAAGATTCACCTTTTCAATAGGTATATAGCAAATAGCGCTACGCAAACATTTCAATGATTATCCGTGCCAGAACTAAGTGGTTTTTACACCAAGTACAATTTCCCGCCCATAACAAGGAATTATACAACTCAGCTGCTGACATGAGTCCTCAATTGAAATCCCACTTAACTCTATCTTACACTTAACTTGCTCTTTGCTCGATACGAATTCTTCGTATCTCATCACTTATAACTCATCATGAGTTCACATCGTACCATTTCACAGTACATTATCTTATAGCATCAAGCTATACAGACTTAGTCATTACAGACTATTTATTACTTCATAGCTCAATCTGATCACGTCGTGATCATTAATTTACCTTAGGGTTCTTTCCCTATTATCAACAAAACTCCACTCGAGTTCATTCTTATTATCTTTGTCATATAGACACCATCTTAACATTTTTATTGCCAAAGTTAGGAAACTCTTGAATTATCATTCTCTTAGATACTTCAAGATTCTTATTTGAATATTCACTTATATATTTTAATCTTTATCTTTCTCTCTCTCAAGTTATAGCCTAAGGTACACTTACCTAAAGTTTATAACCTACAGCTTTGATACCAACCTGTGACGCCCCCAAATTCGGGTTCCTTCAAACCTCGAATCCTGTGCGCCACGATACTACTATCGTCAACTATTTATATATTTTATTCATAACTTAATGAATAAACTTTACTTATAAAAAATTAGAATATAAATTCTTTCAAATTCCAGAATCTAAGTAATGATCCCAAACTTTATAAGTTTCACAACTTGGTCATTTACTATTCCTGTTTTACATTATATTCGATGTTATAAAAATATGCGGAATACTTTAAATTTTTTCAATCTCCTTTGAAAATAAATCTTTTATTGATATCATAACTTGAATCAATTACACATCCTTGAATCAAATTATGTTATGATTCATTCTATTCAAATTATTGTATAAATCTTTTACATATCAATTCGAATTCCTCTTTGTATTACATAGTACAACTTAACAACTCAACATGTATTACACATTGTAAACTACTATCAAGTACATCTCCTAGAACCTAAACATGGTAAAAGAGTATATATTTAAATAAATGAATCAATCTCCTTGGATACTATTGAACTCTATCAATCAAGTAGCACAAAATCTTTACCGTGAGTCCTTAACCTGCAAAAGTGGTTTTTTGCAAGGGTGAGCTCGACAGCCCATCAATTCTAACAGTTTTCATGCAACACATAACATATAATAGCATACTCAACACATGCATTCATAATCCATTAATATTTACTATGCATGTTACTTCTCGCATAACAGGCATAAAAATTTATATCACAAACATATCATCAAAGATCAACTTTCACATTTTATACATATCTCATATGCATTTCATATATATACATCAACATTCTTATGGAATAATATCGCTCAACTAATAGTTATCAAATTCATATAACAAATAGGAACTGAAAGACTTGCCAGATTCGTAGTTTATCAACTATGACTTAACTGCTTAAAGCTTATCTGCACTGCGTGTGTTCCTACATAGTTATATAATCATGGATTCATACCCATCAGTCATACATTCATTTATTCTCAATGAAATAATAAATTTTTACATCGTTCTAGTTCACTTCTTCAGTATACTTTTAGGATAGCTATGTTGCTAGTCCATTTTACTCTCATACTTATTCTTTTAAAACAATCCTATTTCGTCTTTTACGATCTTTAAGTATATATATAGGCATGCTCTAAATTCTAGATAGTTAGCAAACTATTCTTGACTACTTAGCAACACGACGCGGCCGCGTTACTCCCTGCCAGAACCAGAACTGAAATTTTAAAAAGTCTAGTTCTCTTATTAGCACCTTAACATCTTTGAACAATATAAACATATAAAGACAAGGTTTAGGATACATTGGGTTTCCTAAACTCGATAACGTTGAGGCTAACTTCTAAAACTTTTAGTTTTCTTTTGAACTCATTTGTTCAACTAGGATTTACATGTTCAATAACCTATTAACCAAGTTACACACCTCCTCATGTATCTAAAACAGACTTTTGAGATAAAACTCAAATCAAGCATACAACTTCTTTTTTCAAAACTCTTTAATCGAGACTAAAAAGGTTTATTCAATAAGGGACTTGCTACATTAACCATTAAGTCACATAACGATACTAAACCACCCTTATTACGCATGCTTATGTGTATTTATATGACTAACATGGTTTATCACTTGAAAACTTACTTTAAGACATGCATAGTTTATATTACGTCTATCTAGTTGTGTGCACATATCATTCATATTCAAAGGCATAAACGTCCTATCATGTTTACACATATAGGCGATGTTTAAAGACCCAAAAAATACTAGTATGTCATCCTACAAGTTCAAAAGTTTAAACAACACAATGCTCATGAATAATGTTTTCAAAACGTCTAAGTTTCTTTTCTTCAAATCTATGTCATGACAACCTAATCATGCAAGGCAACTTCGAATCATATGTCATATTTGTACATGTTTCTCTCTGTGTCAAAATATAACCACTTCATGCTTTAATACTTAGTTTACAAAAGATAATGGAGTTTGCCTTTGAAATCATTTTATCATGAATGATGTAGTATAGCACATATAAGACAACTTTTAAAACTCTTATCATAAGTAACTAAGTCATGTTAACATCTTCTCAAGTTCAGAACCTACCTCATGTAGCCTTCATTCTCCTTAGTTCTAATATATCAAGTTTTTCTTGAAAACTTCTCTAATACAAGGTCTAACAATTTTGATCATGAACAAGGACACTATAAACATCATATTATGCTCATTTATATTTGAACTCAATCATGTATATAAACCACTAAGTTCGGAACTTGTAGAACATAAGTTTCCACAAGGTTTGTTTTCAAAATCTTTAAGACTCTTTTCAAAACACATACTAAGTCATGCTAATGCTTTCTATTATGAACAAGAAAATCTTACATGTCTTGTCTATTATCATCCATTTTCATGTTATATCACTTAGAATAACATATTCTGTAACAATCCGGAATTTTAAATTATAATATTAAATATTTATTGAATCATATAAATATTTAATAGATGTGTTTATCGTAGAATAAATATTTGTTTAATTGATTTGATTTTATTTGGTTAATTATTTGTTAAATAAATAATTAATGAGTTAAGAAAATTATTATATTGATATTTCAATTTGATGGTTAATTATTTGTATTGTGTCATGTGATTAAATGATTTATTTAATAAATTTTATTTGAATTAATTAATTAATTATGAAAACTTAATTAAATATAGTGTGACAAATAACTATATTATAAGGAGTATTAAAATAAATTAAAGTAGTTTTAATTGAGTTTATCCAAACAATGCTTAAGTATATTAAGTCTTTAATTTTAAAGAGTTTTGCCAAACGGAGCCTTATGGCTTTTGGATTTTAAAAATAATTTGAGTTTATAATAATATAAATAAAATAAATTAAAATAATAAATATAATATATTTATAACATATACGTTATATGTAGTAACTGACATACTTAATATATGAATTAAGGCCATATCAGTTTTATTTACGCATAAGGTTTTTCAGTTGGGTTTTTGGCCATTTGTTAGTCTGAGAAAGAGAGAATTCAGAGAACTTGAGAGAGAGATTTTGAGAGAAATCTAAGAATTTCAAAGAAATTCCAGTGGTGTTAGTAAGGATTATCAAGCTAATTTAAGGTATTTTCCATAATATATATATATATATATATATATATATATATACATACATGTTTTACAGCATGAATTTCAAACTCTGTGAATTCCACACTTTTCGAATTGTTGCTAGCTATATGACTGTATTATCGCATTAGTATGTAATTTCAATGCTAGAGTTTATGTTTAAACAAGAAAATTGTATGCTATACGACAGTGTATGTTTGTATGTATATTTTTTCATATAGCTCATGTAAGTACCAATGTTAATGGTCAATTTGTATGTTAATGTGTGAATTGAGGCTTGATTATGCTAGTTCATTAAGAAAAGAGCATAACGTAATTTGAACGAAGCAATTTGGACAAGAATTGAAATCACAGTGTTGATTTTCGTGAAGGATGTCAAAAATGGAGTTTTCATATGAAAATGAGAAATTTGAGAAATTAAAATATTAGAAGTGTTGTTAAATTGTTCTATGTTGATGAATATGTTAGAAATCAAATTTATGATAGTTTTATATTTATCTTATATGTTAATTTAACTTATTGGTGGGTGAAATTCGTGTTTGTTGGGCTAAAGACGGCTACTGTTCATAGCCAACTCTGTTATTGTCATGTGTGGCCGTAAATAATTGCTACTGCAGTAGTGCCAAAGCTAAAATTGCGCAATTGCGCTATGTGTGGCGCAATTGCAATTATACATCGATCTCGAGGCAGAGTTAACCTTCTGCTTCTTCTTTGCCGCAAATTTTGGGGAAGCCTTACCACTTGGTCTAAGGTTATGTTAATGTGTCAAACATGTAGTAAGAAGGTTAAAACAGAACCATGATATGTAATTGATAAATTCAAAGTTTCGAATGATTAGTAAGTGATGAACGTGGTATATTAGAACTTAGTGAGCATGGTGATTAGTAAACAAGTTTTGTGAAGGTTAGCACTTGTAATGTCTGATATTTGTATGGTAGCTTAAGACTTGTGCTAAAATAATAAGTCTAACTAGAAATGTGTGTTATGTTGGAATGTGAATGTTAGTATATCTAATAGATGGTGGTTCTAAACCTATATGTAGGTGAACGTGAGTTTAATATTACAGCTTACGCTCGAGGCAAGTTCTTTAACTCTACTTTTATAATAATTGTGCAAGCTTCTAAATCTCATCTATTTACATTGAGCATGTTTTAATCTTAAGTTATTGTAATTATAATCATTGTTGGCTTACTCTAACTTGTTTATAGTTAAACAAGTTTCTCTAGTTCATTCTTTTATAATAAATGTTTCTTGAACCTTAATTCCTTGTGTTGAATGGTTCAATCACTTTGTATAGTTTATTACCATGTGGAGTAAGCATTGTTTCCACTTTTTTATCAATTAGTGCATGTTCTAGTAACTAAATTTCTAATTTGGCAAGATCACAGACCTAGCTTATTATTGTTCAAGCCAAGGTTTATCATTTTCTTCATTTTGATCAATACTTATGCTCTCTAGTTATTTTCAAGCATGAGTTTAGAATATAGTCAGTTCACCTATGATTCTCAAATGTTCTATGTTATGTTGTTATTAAATAACTATTGTGTTATCAAGCATTGTTGATTCAACTAGTTCCCTAGTTGATGATCATTAAACTTCAAATTACCCTTGAAAGCTTATCCAAACCAAACTTTCTTTGGTGCGGACTTGTACTCTAAATACTGAGATGAACAACCCTATTATTAGGGGTTTACGCTTAGCATTGAAATGTGTGTGCACAATACATTGTACGAAGGGCTGATCCCCCTAAGTACGGTGAGTCCTTATAGTCGTATGACTGTTAAAGTTAAAGTTGAAAGATTACTTATAACTGTGGATATGGTTCGTGGTCATTAGACCCTCAGTAGTATATTTCGGAATATTAATAGAACATATCATTCAGTTCTATTGAACCTATTATTTGGCAAATGTTATAAAGTTTATTCATTCTTATTTCAAGTGAGATTTGTTTGCTCACTCTTGCTTATATAACTATTACAACTAAGGATGAGAAGGTAGATGTACCTAGCACGAGTAAGGGAAAGGGGAAGATGAACAAGTATTGAGGACTTGTAATATGTTGACAGTTATTTATCAGACTTTAATTTGATTGATGTAATGAATTATTTATTTAATTTCCACATTTGAATGATTGTACATAAAGGTTAGATAACCTGAGAAATTTTATTAATGTAATCCCTTAAGGGAAGGTTTATTATTCATTTATTATTATGATTAGGTAGTTAGATATGAATGTTTTGATTAAGTGAACACCAAATCTTGAGGTAATGAAGTACCGGGATTTGGGGGAGACACAAATTGGTATCAAAGCCTTAGGTTATGAACCTTAGGTGGGGAAAAGCCTTAGGAAGTAACCTTTGAAAAGATAGTGGTGATTAACTCTTATCTAGTTTTAAGGAAGAAGTAATGAAACACTTATGTGTTTATGTGTTTATATCCTATGTGCTCGTGAGTGTCGAGTAGTAATGATTAATAATTAAAACTTAAAATTTTGTTGTCGGGATGACTAATGTCGGAGAATCCAGTCAGGCTAGGGAGGAGGGACCTCAGATGCCTATAGAGGAGGAGCCTCGCAACATTCATGTTATTTGGGAACGACTACTGCCATGGGAGTCAGCCCCGTTGGTCACAGTGGTTGAAGAGGAAGATGATGATGTGGAAACGGATGAGGAGGATCCCGTAGAGCTGCTATAATAGAATGAGGATGACAAGGACGGGGAGGAAGAGATTCCACTAACCTCGATAGCTGCTCGTATGTACAATGAAGTCTACGACCGTAACGTGGAACTTCAGGATACAATCGAGTAATTGCAAGAGATAGTAGCTGAACAATAGACTGCAATGACACAAAAGGACGACGAGATCCAGGATCGTGAAGAACGACTGACTAATGTCGAGGAGAAGCTAGTACACACAGAAGGAGAGAAAGAACAACTGATCGAGGTGATCGCTGAACTGAAGAACAAACTAAAGGAAGAAGCTACTAAGAGAGCAAGAGCTGAAGACACATACGAGGAAAGCTTTTCAACGAACCAGAATAGCAGCGAGAGACGCACAAGCAAAGAGGATGAAGATGGAGGAGATGGATATAGTATTCAACGCCATGATTAATCGAGCTCAAGATTGGGTCATGGGATATCCGATTCAGTTCGAGACTCTGCCCATCGTACGTGTTAGATCGATGAACAATGTTCTGGGTTATGGAAGAAGAGCGTCGAAAGGCTATGGAGTATCTTAGTAGGACATCTTAGGGAATGTATGCGACTAATAAAATTTTAAATAATGTGTAAATCCCAAGTGTTATATAACTATGGGATATGATAATGATGATGTTATCCTAAAACTTTTGTAGTTCAGGAAGGTTATGTCAATAGCAGAGATGCTATCGTTTTAGATTTTCAAAGAGATTTTGAATAAATAAAAGTTATTATTTTATTCAAAGTGCTATGTGTTATGTGATTATTTCTTTTTGGAGGCAAATTAAGTAGAAAGTACTTAAAGAAGTTGAGTAATAATCTAATGAGTGTATTTTTAACAGAAAATGCCTCCAAGACATCAACCACCACGACAGATAACCACTGAAGGAACCAATAACGACAATGTTGATGCTAACTTCGTTCAACAAATAGGGATGCTACTGACAGGAGCGTTGCAGAATCAACCACAGAACCAAGGTACAATGTTTAAGGATTTCAAGGCGGTTGGACCACCTGAATTTCGTGGGTCCATGAATCCAGTCGAAGCACAAACCTGGATTATGGAGATAGAAAAGGTGTTTGATGTCGCTAGTGTTAGGTTTGTAATATTCATGAACGCAATCAAATTGCATAAAAGTGCGGAAACGTGTAAAAATCAGAGTTTTAAAAATTTACAAACCATAAACCCGGATCACCCTTTATGCACAATTATTAATTAAACGAAAGGATAAAGAATAAAATCATACCCTTGAAGATCCGAGCTTCCTCAGGTACAAGTTCACCTCCAATCCTTTTCGCGTTCAATTTGAATCCACCGGGTTAGGTTCCTTCCTTTGATCAACGTCAGCCACCCAAGTGTTTGGCCTCTGAGGGTGATCCACCAAGGAAGAATAGGAATTCAAGAAGAAGGGTATTGGCTCAAACCCTAGTTTTTCCTATTTCTATAGAAAAGGGCGTACTCTCCAACAAATTGGAATTATTACGTAGTTATAAAGTCAACCACCCACATCACCCATAATAAGACTCCTCTTATTTATAGATGTGGGCAACCCACCTTAACAATTAAGGAATTGGGTTTTAATTAATTAAATTCTTTTAATTAATTAAGCTCCCTAATCTTATTAGGGATAATTAATTAAACACTTTTAACTAATTTTCCTTCCTAATCCAATTAGGAATAAATGAGAGTACTTATATTAAATTAATTCCTAAACTCTTTAGAAATTAAAATAATAATAATTGTAATAATATTAATAAGACTCCTCTTATTAATTTATATTTAATATTTCTGAAATATTAAATAATAAATATTAAGCTATTTAATTTATTCTATCACCATAGATTAAATTAAATATACTTAACATATTATTACGATTATGCCATTAACTTCTTAAATAATTATTCTTCCTTTTATGGTGTTACCCTTTAGGTTCTCCATATTAAACCGATTGTGAATAAATCAATTAGAATAATTCTAATCTTATTTAAATAAATAAATTAAACAAATAATTTATTTAAATAAATAATATTTATTCTACAATAGGGATAAGCCTCCCTAGCGATCAACGACTTTCCAGATAATATAGATTTCAACATTAATCATTAAAGAACCTTTGAGTAAATAGTTACTTAAGTACAATTCAATCCTTCCACCATACAATGTCTCAATTAAATATAAGACATGGAATTACCACAAGTCTTATTTTATTTAATTATATGTATTTCGATCATTAAATGCACAACTCCAAATAATGCAAATTAGAAACTCCTTTCTAATTTCATTCTGCCTTGGCCAAGGACTACTGGGTTGTCATTTATCGAATCACATAGGACATTTCTCTTCTTTTATTAGAAGTGGTAGATTCTTTATTGATCATACATTATCTCCATGTACAACTTATTATACCCAAGCATACCCTTTGATATACCCTAAAAGGAATAAGTCAAAGTATAACTCATCATACACAAGATACTATGACGATCTCAAGTCCAAGGATTACTTGTACTACTATCACTACAGAATTCCTATCGACAGCAAGTAAAACTCCATTAGGTATTCCTTAGCGAGCCACGCGTTCAAAGAACTTATTCTCTAATAAGCACCTACATACTTGCTTTAGTGTCTCCACACAAATGATCATGAGATCAATCATCCTCATCCAATGAGCAAAAACGTATGTACCAATCTATCCTGATTCACTAATCCCCAATTTAGTAATCCAATGATTGGGAACTATTTTAGTTTTAAGCTTTCTAAGAATTTAGATCTCATTAGAATGATCATCATCATTATTCTAAAAGCATTGCTTAAAACTATGGGTTTATCACATATTATAAAACAAAGATCATGTAGATAATTAAAAGCCTTTAATAAATTAATATTTTTATTAATAAATGAATAAGATTGTTACAAAGTATATGCTTTATCATCAAACATGATTTGCTTATGTGCATACTACTTTCAATCTCCCACTTGCACTAAAGCCAATCGTCATGGTATCTCATACTCTTCTTCTCTAAGTGACGATTATCCCACATTGGATAAGCTTTAGTTAATGGATATGTAATGTTGTTCATGAGAGTCCACTATCTCTATAGTGATTTCCCATCTTTCAATGATTCTAATAATCAAATGAAAATGCCACAACACATGTTTAGATCCAAGATGAGACTTAGGAACTATTCCTAGTTCAGTAATGAACTTTTAATCCAAACAATCAACTTGCGCCTTCATTTATAGCTATATACTTTGTCTTTATCACTAAACCAAAGAACTCTTTCTTCATTTGGAACCTTTCCAATTCAACGCACCAATTGCTCAAGGTAACCTTTACCTTAAAGTGGATTTTTCCGTCGTCTTGTCATCGTCTTCGAAAACTTGAGTCTGTTAAGCCCTCTAGTTTCAATTTAGACCCACCATGAATATGATCACATCCTTAGTGCTTGGTTAAGCACTTTAAGATGTTTTCAGCGACTCATAATGAACTTCTCCATAATACGACCGATCAACATCGTGTCTCGTACATTTCATTGCATACATGATTGTTACTCATGCGACCTCTCTTTTCAGGAGTCTGTGGGGACTATAAAGAGAGATACACTCTATGGCTCATCAACATGAGACATCTCTTGGAGTTTGCCATGCTAAACAACTTTAGCATCAAATGAATATACATTCCTTGGGTTAAGTTGAGCATCCTTTTAAATCTATCTATATAGATTTTATCCCCAATTAAGATACTCTTCCCAAATCATTCGTGGAGGAATGTTTAGACAACTTTATCTTTACTGATTGTAGCATTGGTATGTCATTCCTTATCCGTAGTATATCAACATATAGTACTAGGAATGTCACGACGCCCCCAATCGACCTTTTTTGTACACACTAGGTTCATTCTTGTTTTGATAAAATCAAACTCTTTTGATTTGTTTCATCAAAACGAATGTTCCATTTTTGAGAATATTGTTTCAATCAATTTCTCTGAGTGTCTACAACTCTTAACTCATCGTATGTAACTGGATCATCATCTTCTATGATGCGTACCTCATCATCATCATCCATGATGAATCCATACCTCCTGGTATCTTCTATGCACTATTCCGTTTTACGATTCAGTTGTGGTACAATAGGTCTATCTACAGGTTTCTCTTATTTGACTTATAGTGTTTTGTGGTTCTTGAACTCTTCAAGATCTATTATTCTCCCACTAGCCCCTTCAATGATAAACACCTTTATCTTAGAAGGCAGTGTGTTTCGCAATAAACACCTTTTTCTAAGTAGGATTATAGAACATATACCCTAAACTTACTTTAGGATGTCCCACAATCTGTACATGTCAAATCTTGTCCCAAGCTTATCCTTTGAAACCGTTTCATATAAGTTGGACAACCCCTTATCTTAACATACTTAAGATTAGGAATCCTCCCTGTCCATAACTTTTATGGAGTCTTGGGGCTGGATTTTGAGGTTACCTTTTCGTAGATATGTAGCCATTTCTAGGACATGATCCTAGAAGGATACTGGGATGTCGGTAAAATCATTTTGGACCGTACCATGTTCAACAAGGTATGATTTTTCCTTCCAGATACATCAATCAATTATTATGTATCGAGAGGCGTCCATTATGAGAAAACCATTTGAGATGATCTAGAAACTTATTGCACAAGTATTCCTTCCTTGATCCGATCAAAGAATCCTAATACTTTGCCAATTTGTTTCACTTTTGAATTCTTTGAACCTTTCAAATAATTCACACTTGTATTTCGTAAAAATACACATTTCAACTCTTTGAATGATCATCTCCTTTTCTTATACTAGTTTGTTCAATTTACAAAATAATTTTTTACGTAAGTCAAGTATACAAAATCCATTAAGTAATCTTTTCATTTATACTTAAACATTATTATTATAAATAGAACAACAATTGTTCTTAATTATAATACCAAAAATTTTATTGTCCAACAATAAAATGGAAATAATGTTTCTAACAAGAATTGGAATACAATAACAACTTATCGACTTAATAGATTTGCCTCGTAGCGCATGCTAAACTATAAGTTTCTATAGCTAATGCAAAGAACCTTTGGTTCATTTTCCACATATAGGATTACTTATCTTTGTTTAACTTTCTACTTCAAGGTGGTCCCTTCATAAATCTATATTTATGATAACCAAAGTCAGATCCAATACCCAAGTAGAACCTCGACTTAAAGAAAAATTTATTTTAAATCATGAACAAATTTGTATTTATAACCCAAACTTCACTAAGCTTCTTTGGTTAGCCTCTCGCAAGATGCTTCTCAGCTTTCTTTCAAAGGTCTGTGCTTTATTGCGTTGAAAGCAAACTCCTTTGCTATCCATATCGCTTTTGTTCTTGTTATCCTTTATTTTGCCTTTCTATTTACCTTCTTTGAATCTTTCTTCTTTCGTAAGATCCTTTGGCCCCTACCAAGAAGACTTGGTCTTTCTTGGTTGAAAGTGACTCTTAACATTTTTCAACATGTTAAGCAAATCAGCGAGGCTGATATCTAGCTTGTTCATATGAAAAATTCACAACAATTATGAAAGGAGTCTGGGAGTGAGTGCAAGATCAAATCTTGGCTCAACTCTCCATCCATGACAAAACCAGTTGTCCTAATAGATCAATTAAATTGATTATGTTAAGAACTTTTTGTCTGTACTATAGTGCCATTGGCCATTCTAGATCGGAAGAGCTCCTTAGATATCTGATATCTATCGGTCCTACTTTCCTCACCATCAACTACTTGATGTGCGTGAATATAGTAGGAGCATCCATAGTTTCATCTTGACGCAAGCTCGTTACTCATGGATGCGAGCATGATGCATTGAGCCAATCAGTGCATCATTTTGCCACTTTCTAAAAGTAGCAATCTCTTCCTCGAGGCATTATTCGCAACCATTGCGAGGTTAGGCGTATTATGACATAAGATAGCTTTTCAAATATGAGAACTATTCTCAAATTCCTTAACCAATCCGCTTAATTGATTACAAGTTAATTTAGCATCTAATATGCTTCGCAGCGATAGTAATTTTAGACATTGTAAAATTCGTAAATGAATTTGTAATTAACAACATTTTAACATACATTCTTTTATTAATTACCAAAATAATTTAGGTCTTGTTTTTAAATTGGTATCTCCCACTATTTTCTTCAAACTATATTACCTCACTTATATAGTTCGGCAAATCTAATTAAAGATTTGCTAGTGAGAATAAGGATCCCATTTCAAATGTATATAGCCTTGTGGTGACACAACAAACTATATATAAATAAATAGGTAGACAACTTTTGTCAATTACATCAACTATGCAACTCCTTTTCTTTTGCCTCTTAGATTATTTTGATCAAGTGGTGGCACATCCGAATCAAAATTATCCAAGTTAAGTCCGACCTAGCACTCCATATATTCAAAAAGAAAAATATCATCCTTGTGGTGACACAACAAAAAACAATATTGTTCAATTTTCTTTATAAGCATCAAATGTGATAAATTAACATCTTAAATACTTAATACTTGCTTGTGGTGACACAACAAACTCATATTAAATATTTAATACTCTATTAATTTTATCATGCTAGAAAGGCTGACGCTTCGATATTCCAAATATCTTTGAACGCTTAGGACTTAATATAAAAATTGAGGGGTTTGTTATTAATTTTTCTCATCTTGTTTAGCGCATGCATGCATATATATATAAAATACGCTATATTAATGAACATGCGAAGCATGTTTGCATAATATATAATATATATAGTATAAGCATGCACATATAGTATATTCTACCCTTGATTGATTATGGACTTTTATTCTAGTTTGGTTCACTAGAGCCACCAAGTGAACCAAAAGGTCAAACCCTAGGGGTGCAAGAAATAATATTTAAATATAACTATTACATTTAAACCCGGGCTCCATTACAAACGGGTCTTCAAGCGCTCCTTGTTCCTTGATCTCTAATTCTTCAAAATTAATTCTAACTATTCTTATTACAAAACTATTTAAAATAAATAGAAACCTTGATCAGCAGTCAAGGGGAAGTACATAAGAAGGAGTTAGAATTTACATTAAGAAAAAATTAGAGAAGACGAGGTACGCAGACCCCATTTAATAAAACCCATACATTCATGCATCCAACTAAAATAAAATCCAATCACATTGGTCAATAGTCCATAATCAATCCCATTTATTATCATACAGATCACCATATGCATCAATAAATAATATTCATCTTATGAATAATAAACATTTAATATATATATTGATATCATTTAATGGGCAAATTTAGTTAGTATAAAATCTATTTTTGAATCAAAATAAACTCCTTTATTTTAATCCAAATTTAAATCAAAATAAAACTATTTTATTTTAATTTATCCAATTTTGAATAAAATAAACTATTTTATTTTAATCAAAATCTTTAATCAAAATAAACTCCTTTATTTTAATTAATTATGGAATCCAATTCCATGTAAAAAAAATTATTAAAGGAAACACGAAATTCTTTTCCTATTCACAAATAAACTTCTTTATTTTGAATAATATGAAATCTTATTTCATATTTAAATAAACTTTTTATTTAAGAAAACACGAATTTTCTTTCCTATTCACAAATAAACTCCTTTATTTTGAATAATATGAAATCTTATTTCATATTTAAATAAACTCTTTTATTTAAGGAAATTAGGATTCTTTTCTATTCACAAATAAACTCCTTTATTTTAGGAAACATGGAATCCAATTTCAACACCAATTAGTTATCATGGAATCCAATTCCAACTCTAATTAGTTAGCATGAAATCTAATTTTAAAATTAAAATAAACTTTATATTTTAATATTAAAATAAACCTTTTATTTAAAAATTAAAATAAACTTTTATTTTAATTATAAAATAATTGAGAATATTATATATATATATATATATATATATATATATATAATAACTAGCGACTAATTAATTATTATTATTATATATATATATAACCGTAGGCCTTTTTTTTTTAAAATGACCAAGTAATTCGGCCAAAACACCTTTCTTGTAATCCCTTGTAATCTTTAAATATATATATAATATATATATACTACGTAGGTTGCACATGAATTCTGCCAAAGCATGTGATAAAACCGTGAATCATGATATCATATATAATATATATATATACTACGTAGTTTGCACGTGATATCATGTGTATCACTTCCGTGCATGATTAAAAAAAAATAAAAAAAATACAGCTGCCATGATAAAATCGTGAATCATATTGGCTTTTCTTATTTTTATATTTATTTTTATTTTTATTTTTATTTTTTATTTAATAAATTTTATACAATAAATTATGTCCAATTAAATTGTTCTAAACACATATCAATATACATATCAAATTAAAACAATTAATAATTTGCATAAAGGTTTGGCTCTGATACCACTGTTAGGTTTGTAATATTCATGAACGCAATCAAATTGCATAAAAGTGCGAAAACGTGTAAAAATCAGAGTTTTAAAAATTTACAAACCATAATCCCGGATCACCCTTTATGCACAATTATTAATTAAACAAAAGGATAAAGAATAAAATCATACCCTTGAAGATCCGAGCTTCCTCAGGTACAAGTTCACCTCCAATCCTTTTCACGTTCAACTTGAATCCACCGGGTTAGGTTCCTTCCTTTGATCAACGTCAGCCACCCAAGTGTTTGGCCTCTAGAGGTGATCCACCAAGGAAGAATAGGAATTCAAGAAGAAGGGGTATTGGCTCAAACCCTAGTTTTTCCTATTTCTATAGAAAAGGGCGTACTCTCCAACAAATTGGAATTATTACGTAGTTGTAAAGTCAACCACCCACATCACCCATAATAAGACTCTCTTATTTATAGATGTGGGCAACCCACCTTAACAATTAAGAATTGGGTTTAATTAATTAAATTTTTTAATTAATTAAGCTCCCTAATCTTATTAGGGATAATTAATTAAACTCCTTTAACTAATTTTCCTTCCTAATCCAATTAGGAATAAATGAGAGTACTTATATTAAATTAATTCCTAAACTCTTTTAGAAATTAAAATAATAATAATTGTAATAATATTAATAAGACTCCTCTTATTAATTTATATTTAATATTTCTGAAATATTAAATAATAAATATTAAGCTATTTAATTTATTCTATCACCATAGATTAAATTAAATATACTTAACATATTATTACGATTATGCCATTAACTTCTTAAATAATTATTCTTCCTTTTATGGTGTGACCCTTTAGGTTCTCCATATTAAACCGATTGTGAATAAATCAATTAGAACAATTCTAATCTTATTTAAATAAATAAATTAAACAAATAATTTATTTAAATAAATAATATTTATTCTACAATAGGATAAGCCTCCCTAATGATCAACGACTTTCCAGATAATATAGATTTCAACATTAATCATTAAAAACCTTTGAGTAAATAGTTACCGTACAATTCAATCCTTCCACCATACAATGTCCCAATTAAATATAAGACATGGAATTACTGTCAAGTCTTATTTTATTTAATTATATGTATTTCGATCCTTAAATGCACAACTCCAAATAATGCAAATTAGAAACTCCTTTCTAATTTTATTCGCTTTGGCCAAGGACTACTTGGGTTGTCATTTATCGAATCACATAGGACATTTCTCTTCTTTATTAGAAGTGGTAGATTCTTAATTGATCATACATTATCTCCATGTACAACTTATTATACCCAAGCATACCCTTTGATATACCCTAAGGGTCTTAAGGAATAAGTCAAAGTATAACTCATCATACACAAGATACTATGATGATCTCAAGTCCAAGGATTACTTGTACTACTATCACTATAGGAATTCCTATTGACAGGCAAGTAAAACTCCATTAGGTATTCCTTAGGGAGCCACCGTCAATTGAACTTATTCTCTAATAAGCACCTACATACTTGCTTTAGTGTCTCCACACAAATGATCATGAGATCAATCATCCTCATCCAACGAAAGCAAGAACGTATGTACCAATCTATCCTGGATTCACTAATCCCCAATTTAGTAATCCAATGATTGGGAACTATTTTAGTTTTAAGCTTTCTAAGAATTTAGATCTCATTAGAATGATCATCATCATTATTCTAATAGCATTGCTTAAAACTATGGGTTTATCACATATTATAAAACAGCATCATGTAGATAATTAAAAGCCTTTAATAAATTAATATTTTTTATTAATAAATGAATAAGATTGTTAAAAAGTATATGCTTTATCATCAAACATGATTGGCTTGTGTGCATACTACTTTCAGCTAGGGTAGGGGATGATGAAAAGACTTCTTTTGCAACATTAATGTTGAAAGCAGATGCTAGTTATTGGTGGCAGGCCAATAAAACTCGAGAAGGGCCAGGGGTGATGACCTGGGATTAGTTTAAGGAAATATTCTTCGAGACCTATTTCCCAGAGAGTTCGAAGAGTCAGCTAGAAGTGCAGTTTTTAGAACTAAAGCAGGGAACGATGACGGTATTTGAGTATGCCGCTAAATTCAACGAGTTGGCGAGGTTTGTGCCATATCAAGTCAGCACGAATGAACGCAAGGCGAAGAGGTTTGAACAGGGACTGAAGCCCTGATTGTACAGGAGGGTCTCCCTGTTCTAGTTGAAGACTTTCATAGCAGTGATGGAGAAAGCAATACTCACTGAAGGTGAAGGCGAGGCAGTGACAAATTTCAATCAGGAACAGAAGAAGTGGAATGGAAACGGCAACAACAACAACTTGAAGACGAAGTAAAATGGAAATGTGGGTACTGGAAACCAGCAGGGTAACCAGCAAAATAAGAAGTTTGAAGTATGTGTTACATGCGGGAAGTTTCATAAGGGTGTGTGCTTGATAAGGAAACAAGTATGCTTCAATTGTGGCCAAGAGGGTCACATCGCCCCAAATTGCACTCAACCTAAGAAGAACGTGTGCTTCACGTGCGGATCCAAGGATCACATTGCTTGTGAATGGCCTAAGAGGAAGGCTATAGAGACAAACAGAAGCAATGGAGGTAACAATGGAGGTACATGGGCCATTGCTGGACCAACAACATCAAACAAACCCACAACCAGAACATTCAACATAACTGTGCAAGATGTTGTGCAATCAAAAGATGTGGTGTCAGGTATTATCCCAATCAATGATATAAATGCTTATGTATTATTTGATTCGTGTCTTTACTTGCTTGTTTATATCTCATGAATTTGCTAAGAGGTTAGGATTGCCTAGTGAAGAAGAACTCAATTTTGAACATAGAAATTACGAATACTAAGTAATCCTGTTAGATTCAGATACAAGAATTATAGGTGAACATTAAGTAGAATATCATGATGGTAGATTTAATTCCAATTAGACTTGGAGAGTTTGATGTTATTTTGGGAATTGATTGGCTATTCAAATATGGAGCGTAATTGATTGCCAAAAAATGTGAAAACCTTTACGACTCGCGAATCAAAGGTAGTTAGAAGACCGAATTTTATGAAATGAAAGTATTCATTTTTCCTATAATTATTATTCTATTTAGTAAATGGTTAAATTTATAAAAGGTTAAAGTTAAGGTTGATATTTGAAAATTTTACAAAGAAAGCAAGTTGATATAAAATATTCGTTGTGTCGGGGAATATTCGTTTTAACAGGGAATATTCGTATGACGACACAATCATTAGTGGAACTCACAACAGAAGTATTGTCGTATTTAGAACACGACAAAATTATTTTTTTATAAAAATAACGACGAAAGTTTTACCGTTAAACTGTTGAACTACCTGATAGTAAAAGTACAGTAATACGCGTGGTTGCATTGTAGCACACGGTATTGATTATTGATGCTTTCGTAAGAAGTCACTCAGTTATACTCAATTATTGCTACAAGAATCACGATCATATCTTTCATATTATCGATTCAATTATTGTCACAAGATCATCTCATAATATGTTATATTATTAAATCAATAATTGAGACGGTAAAGTTATTCATATTATTATTTACAATATTGACAATGTCTAGAAGTTCTGTCAAGGAGAGGTTTGGTCACCTAATTGCGCGGCCAATAAGGAGAAATCCTTATCGGAAAGCCCCTTTCCCGAACGACCGGTTGTTAAATATTATGAGTTATAATATTAACGATGAATAAGTTCGCGTTGATTAAAGATGAAATTGATAGTTCCATTGTGTGAGAATTATTAATGTTAGTGGAAATTGACATTTATTTTGATAATAATTAATGTCCGGAGGTTATATTGACCAATCGGGTAATTCAATTCTGGATAAATGAGCAATTAATTGCTATTAATTCACATGCTTATAACTATGTGTTCACATGTGTGTACTATTGATTCACATGCATGTACTATTAGGGAAGTTGGTGTAAGATTGATAATACTTGCATGACTAAATTAAAATAGAGGTATAGATGAAGGTACTATATCATAATTAGTTTTTCACATGATTAAACTATTAAGTCACATGAATGAACTATTAAATCACATTATTTACTATTAGGGAGGTGGTGCAAGTTTGATAATACTTGTAGGACTAAATTAAAAATGAAGAAAAGAGGAAGGTATTATACTCAGAATATTTTGAGCCCCAAAACGTGCAATTATCGAAACTATATTTTCCTATAAATTGAAGCTCATTCTTCATTCATTCTCACCATTTCACTAAGTCTCACAAGAGCAATTATTATAGAGAAATTTATAGAGAGAAGAAGAAGAGAAGTCTGCTACCTTACTATTCCAAAGATCCAGCTTTCTTCTAAAGTAAATGGTATTATTTCTTTCAGATTCATGAAGAGAGTTATTTTCTTTCATATACTGTAAGGGTTGTTATTCCATTCTTTATTATTCTCGCTTGGAATAACTTTGCTTGTTCTATCTATCGCATACACGGTGAATTCTTCGTTATTACATTCTTTATTATTCTGTTGGAATAACCTTTCTGTGCGGTCTATCGCATGCCTGGTGAATTCTTCTATTATTCCGTTCTTTATTATTCTGTTGGAATAATCTGTCTGTGTGGACTACCGCATGCCTGGTGAATTCTTTTGTTATTCCATTCTTTATTATTTTGTTGGAATAACCTGTCTACGCGGGCTACCGCATGCACTGTGAATTCTTCTGTTATTCCATTCTTTATTATTCTGTTGGAATAACCTGTCTATGTGGACTACCGCATGCATGGTGAATGATCCTTCGTATTCATTCCTTATTAAATTATAGAATTGATCTGTCTACGTGGATTACTGCATGGTGGGCAAAAATCCATTTGCAGTTTCATATATTCTATTATACTCAATTGGTTAAAGTTTTGGCTTCTATACTCTATGAAATTAGTAGAATATCCTGGATATTTGCGCATCATCCAGTATCTTTTCATGAAAATATTCTTCTGAGCATTCTTGAATTTTACTCCACAAAGCAGTATCATGTTGACAATTTAGACGCTATTGATTTCTGAATTAATTAAATTATAAATCTTTAAAATTTATCTTGAACTTGTTTTTATTGAATTATTATGTCATTGTCATCATCCTCATGCTTATATTGTGATGAAAGTCCTCTATGGCTTACGTTCATAGATGGACATGGTATGATAATGACCAGGGATTATTCGGTATAATTATGATCGTAAAGTGATGAATGATGTGGTGAAAGTCCTCATCGGCAGTAGTTCATCGATGGATAATTGTTTGTATGATTATGACAAGGATTATTCTAAGATAATCATGACCATTGATGATTACATGAATATCCTTGGCCGTGATGCGTGGATGATTTGATTTTATTTATTAAGTCGAGTCTCAAAGATAAAGTTGATGAAAACTTTTTAAATCATAGAAGATAGTAGATTTTATGCCCTACTTGACTCTTCTAATGGATTGCTTATTCCGCTGCAGCTGTTGATCTAAAACTTGTTGTCTATTATATTATATTAGTTGTTATACTGTTGAAGGCTAATGATAATTTATTCTGCATTATCTTAGTCATAATATTTCTTACTGGGCTAGTTGAGCTCACCCTTTCTTTCACTGTTCTCTTCAGAAAATGAGAATATAGATGGGACGAGTCGAGGAACAGATTTACGGTCCAGATGATTGTTTTAGTAGTCCTCACTATTCTATAAAATAGTGTGACAATAAATGTAATGAGGACTCCATTGAGTGTGGATATTGTCTATATGATAATATTCTTATTAAAACTCTTAGATTATGTTTTGTCGTATTTTACACGACTGTTGTATAATTAAGTTGTATTTGAATTTTGTACCATGTATTTTATGACTCAAGATGGATGATGTATACTTATTTTGGGGGTGTCACAAATGTATCAAAGCTTAGGATATAATCCTTGGTCGAGATGTGAGACAAGAACTAGAGGGATAGACGGGAAATTCCTTCGCTAGTATGACCTACCTAAGTTTATTTGATATTTAATTGGTCGGTTAGAGTATAGGGATAATATGTGATATGTTAATTAACCCTTGTTTTGTGGCAGTATTTGAAAATGGCATCCGAAAATGTTGAGATAAGCAATGAAGCACATGAGACCGTTGAGTCACCAACGCTCAATACCTAGAATAATGTGCAACAGGAAGACAATAATCCTCAGGTAAACAATAACACTGATGAAATGGTGAATGATGGGATGTGTCAGAGGCTTTATGCAATTCATGCAACATTAGGCAAGAGCGGCTCCTATTCAAAATGCAGGTGGAAACACTGAAAACTCTCGGACAGTCACCGCTAAACAGTTCAAGGAGCTAGGACCACCAGAGTTTATTGGAGAGCCAAAACCACTTAAGGCGGAGACGTGGATAAAGCAGATCACCATGATATTTGATGTTTTGGGATGCTCCGAGGAGCAAAAGTTTCCTTTGCCACCTTCATATGTTATGCGAGGAGGCGACATCGGTGGGAATCGTAAAAACGATTTAGCCTCGCGAAAGACTCAAAATATTTTGGGAGAAGTTGCAAGAGCTATTCAACGACAAGTACTTTCCCGAAAGTATTCGCATACGTGAAGGAGGTGGAGTTTATCAAGTTGGAGCAAAAATAATATGACCGTGTCGCAAAGACGAGGCTAAGTTTACCGAGTTATCCTTGCTCAGATCCCATTTGGTTGATAATGAGGAGAGAATGACGCTAATGTTTCAAAGAGGTTTGAGACCCAAATACGCCAATACCTCATTTCTCACAAATTGTGTTTATATTCGATGTAGTGAATAGGGCTCAATTATTGAGCGATAATGATCCCGCCCCAACCAAAAGGCAACGACCAACAACACACGATAATAATCAAACCGGTGGCAAATACCACATCTAACAATGATAACCATCATGGAGAAAAATTATCATGCCAAAAAATGGTAACCACTTCAAAGGTAATCATGGCCAAGATAATAAGAAATGATTCAAGTGGAAAATTCAAGAAGAGAAGATTTAACAATGATGGGAAGACGCCGGCAAGAACACCAAAGACCAACAACAACAAATTCTAGGGGAGGAGAACGACCACCGCTTAGATGCTATAAATGCGAGAGGAGGGACACATAAGTCCAAACTGCTCACAAATTTTCCAAGGTATATTTTAGTTATGGAAAAGACTACATAACTTGATTTTATCCTCAGATCAAAATCTAGTCCACCGACTATGGGCACCAAAGGCGGATATGGACAAAACAAAGTTGGTGGTTTCAAGAAGAGCGCCAGTGACTTCAAAAAGCTTAGTAACCCAAACGGTTAGTTACTCAAGTTAGTTAATTATAAATTTTACGAAGCCTATACTTTATTAGATACCGGCTCTACAAATTCTTTTATCTCTTTGCTTGCGCCAACGCTTGAACTTGACCCCAAGAAATTAGACTTTGACTTATCTATTGAAACTCCGCTAGAGAAACCTTCATTACCTTCCACTCGCTTATAAGTCTTGTTTGATTTAAATCAAGAACTTCAAGTTACATGTCGTTATTATCTCTTTGAAAATACTTACCTTTGATGTGATTTTAGAAATTGATGGGTTAACTACTCATCATGCTAAAATCGATCGTTTTCGTAAGGTTGTTAGCTTTCATATTCCTAACCAATCTATTATGCTAATTCAAGCAACCAAACCATTAAAATCAATCACCGTCCATCTCAAGCCATAAAGCTATTCGCTTATTGAAAACGGATGTCAAGCTTTCTTAGTTCATGTCATGATTTCAAACAAAATACGCCGTCATTTGAATGATATTTCTATTGTTAATAAATTTCTCGACGATTCCTCAAGAACTTCCTAGCCTACCCCAGAGCATGAAATCAAATTTTGTATCGACCAAAGAACCCAATTTCAAAACCCTCAAATATTTCTTCACCCAAAACGAACGTGATTCACGCGCCAAAGACGCTGCTCGAAAGCTATCGACAATTACGATAATACGATTCAATACCATCCTAGAAAAGCTTAACGTGATAGCCGACGATCGAGTAGAAGATCGTATGCGCTTATGAGTGTGATATTGTTAACAAAAAGACCCATTTCATTTAACTTATGGAGATAGAGTAGAAGACTCCAAGAACCCACGGAAGATAATCTAATATACGAGTATAATCGACGTTAATCGATAAAGTTAAAACCGCCAAGCCACACACCAGAGTCAAGAATGTGAAGAAGAAGGTTCAAGAGAACGTTATTCTAGAAGTAAGAATTGACGAAGAGAGGAAATCTCAACCCCGATTTAATTAGCTCCATTTGAAATCCTCGATCGAAAGGAACCGTGGCCTATAGACTCGCTTTTACCACCAAGTATGTCAGGTTCATAACGCTTTTTCACGTATCGACAGTTACGTAAATATGTGGATTAACCCAAACCACATTATTGAATTAGAACTAGACGAGATAGCGTAAGATTTAACGATGAGGAGATACGCATTAAAATCTTGGATAAGAAGGATATATTCTACACTCAAAGGTTATACCTCAAGAGTTAGAATTTGACGAGGTATCCTCACCTCTTCGGCATATCAGGTACGTATGTAAATTTCGAGGAAGAAATTTCATAAGGAGGGAGATTGTAAGACCCCGAATTTTATGAAATGAAAGTATTCAATTTTCCTATAATTATTATTCTATTTAATAAATGGTTAAATTGATAAAAGGTTAAAGTTAAGGGTGATATTTGAAAATTTTACAAATAAAGAAAAGTTGATATAAAATATTCATTGTGGCTCTGGGAATATATGTTTTAACAGGAATATTCGTATTTGAGGACACAATCATCAGTGGACCCCACAATCTAAGTATTGTCAGATTTAGAAAATGACAAATTATCTTTTATAAAAATAACGACGAAAGTATTACCGTTAAACCGCTTGAACTACCCAAAGAGTAAAAGTACAAAGAATACGCTGTGGTCATAAGAGTAGCACACCAGATTGATTATCGATGCTTACGTAAGAAGTCACTCAATTATACTCAATTATTTCTACAAGAATTGCCGATCATATCTCTCATATTATGGATTCAATTATTATCACAAAGATCATCCGTGATAATATGTTATATTATTAAATCAATAATTGAGACGACAAAGTTATACATATTATTATTTTCAATATCGATAATGTCTAGAAGTTCTCACAATGAGAGGTTCGTCGCCTAATCACATACCAATAAGGAGAAATCCATATCTGAAAGCCCCTCTTCCTGGAACGACCTTCGTTGTTAAATATCAGGAGTTATAATATTAACGATGAATAAGTTCGTGTTGATTAAAGATGAAATCGATAGTTCCATTGTGTGGAAATTATTAATGTTAGTGGAAATCGACATTTATTTCGATAATAATTAATGTCTGGAGGTTATATCGACCAATCGGTAATTTACTGTATAAATGAGCAATTAATTGCTATTAATTCACATGCTTATAACTATGTGTTCACATGTGTGTATTATTGATTCACATACATGTACTATTAGGGGAGTTGGTGCAAGATTGAGAATACTTGCATGACTAAATTAAAAATGGAGGTATAGATGAAGATACTATACTGTAATTAGTTTTTTCACATGATTATACAATTAAGTCACATGAATGAACTATTAATTCACATTATTTACTATTAGGGGAGGTGGTGCAAGTTTGATATACTTGCAGGACTAAATTAAAAATGAAGAAAAGAGGAAGGTATTATATCAGAATATTTTGAGCCCCAAAACGCAATTATCGAAATTATATTTTCCTATAAATAAAAGCTCATTCTTCCTTTCATTCTCACCAATTCACTAAGTCTCACAAGAGCAATTATTATAGAGAGAAATATAGAGAGAAAGAAGAAGAGAAGTCCGCTACCTCACTATTCCAAAGATCCGCCTTTCAAAGGTAAGGGGTATTATTTCTTTCAGATTCATGAAGAGAGTTATTTTCTTTCAATACTGTAAAGGGTTGTTATTCCATTCTTTATTATTCTCGCTGAATAACCTGTCTGTGCTGGCCTATCGCATGCCCGGTGAATTCTTCTATTATTCCATTCTTTATTATTCTCATTGAATAACCTCGCTCAGTGGGTCTATCGCGTCTTCGTGAATTCTTCTCATTATTCAATTCTTTATTATTTTGTTGGAATAACCTCGTCTCATGTGGACTTCTTACCGCATTATTCGATGAATTCTTTGTTATTCCATTCTTTATTATTCTCGTTGAATAACTCGCTCACGCGGCTACCGCATGCATCGGTGAATTCTTCTCATTATTCCAATCTTTATTATTCTCGTTGAATAACTCGCCTATGTGGACTACCGTGCATGCATGGTGAATGATCCTTCAGATTCATTCCTTATTAAATTGTGGAAATGATCTATCTACGTGGATTACCGCACGGCGCAAAATTCTATTTGCGCTTCATATATTCTATTATACTCATTTAAGTTAAAGTTTCGCTTTCTATACTCCATGAAATTAGTAGAATATCCTAGATATTTGCGCTTTATCCAAAGATCTTTCATGAAAATATTCTTCCGAGCATTCTTGAATTTTACTCCACAAAGCAAAGATCATGTCGACAATTTGATGTTATCGATTTCTAGATAAATTAAATTATAAATCTTTAAAATTTATCTCGAACTTGTTTTATTGAATTATTATGTCGTCATCATCATCCTCATGCTTATATCAGTGATGAAAGTCATCTTCGCTTATCGGGCATAGATGGACTTGGTATGATTATGACAAGGATTCTTGTATATAATCACGATCCGTAATGTGACGAATGATGTGGTGAAAGTCCTCATTAGGCCTATAGTTCATCAATGGACAAATGTTGGTATGATTACATAATTGGATTATTCCTAGATAATCATGACCATCGATGATTACATGAATATCCTCGCTCGTGATGCAGGGATGATTCGATTTTATTTATTTATTGTCGAGTCTCAAATGATAAAGTCGATGAAAAACTTTTTAAATCATAAAGATAGTAGATTTTATGCCTCTACTGACTCTTCTAATGGATTGCTTATTCCAAAGGCAGCTGTCGATCTAAAACTTGTTGTCTATTATATTCTATCATTGTTATACCGCTGAAGGCTAAGGATAATTTATTCTCGCATTATCTTAGTCATAATATTTCATCGGGCTAGTTGAGCTCACCCTTTCTTTCACCGTTCTCTTCAGAAATGAGAATATATCCGGGACTAGCCTGGGAAACCATTTACGGTCCAGATGGTTTGTTTTTTAGTAGTCCTCACTATTCTATAAAATAGTGTGACAATAAATGTAATGAGGACTCCATCGAGCGTGATATCGCCTCATAATGATAATATTCTCCTATTAATATTCTTTTTTAAAACTCTTAGATTATGTTTAAATGTCGATTTTACACGCACTCGATGGATAATGTATACCTATATTTCACAATTTTGGTACCATGTCGCTTAGATAAATGAAATGTCCATCATTACAAGCCAAGAAATCATTGAGTCAAGGTAGGCTATACCTATTTTGGGCAGACTCACTTTGACGACAGAGATTGAAAGTTCGGTGATCGACTTCTAACATAGGAATAAATAATTTATATCGAAAGCCCTGCATTGTAATGACTCTAGTAGAGATGAAGGAATTGATGGTACATGTAATCAACCCGATATTTTCATATATAATAAACCGTAAATTTTGTGATAATTTTTTTTTTATTTAAGGATGATTTGTACAAGATAATGTATATTTATTTATATGGTAAATAAAATATATTTATTACATAAATATTACTTAATAAATTTATTTTAGAATTATTGATTATTATAAAGTATATTCTTATAATAATTACTTTTATAGCGTAAATGTTTTTATTAGTTATTTTCCATGAAAATATAATCATATATTATTTAAATAATATAATGGAGTGATTTTAAGAATAATTATAATAATTATTTTATTATATGAATTTTGTACAGATTATTAAGTAAATTATTTTACCTTTAATTATTAAGGTTAAATATGAAGAATAAATCGTATATGGAATCCAAACCCCAATTTTGGATTATTATCATGAATGTGAATAATAATATAATATTAATTATATTTTGATTTTTCGCTATAAATATGTACTATATGCACGTAGTGAGGATGGTCAAGTCAATTATGGTGTTTAATTTCAAACCCTAATATTAATCAAGTTAAACCCTAGTTTACTGGGGAAACCTAATTTCAAAATAAATTATGAAGTTTAAGACCTGATTATATAACTTATGTTATATGTTTTATGTTGTGTATTATATAATGATTTGATTAATTAGGTAAACCCTAATTAAAATCTAGAAACCCCAATTAATTTTTAGAAAACCCAATTAATATTTCTAAAACCCTAATTTTTGAAAGGAGAAACCCTAATTGGAAACTCAAAATTAAAGTTCGAGATTGTTAGTAATTGTGATAAGTTTCTATTAATTTACAAGTATTAGAATTATAATTGTAATCATGAAAACCCTAATTACTAAATTAGAAA
>CM035172.1:81407893-81698053 GCA_020205615.1 Panax quinquefolius | reverse complement strand
AAATTAAAACTCTTTTAATCTATTTTCATAAGTTATATTTATTGTCAAACTTTATTTAAATAAATTCCATATTCAAATTAAATTAAATCTAATAACAATTTATTAAATCCATTTAACACATAAATCATTACAATAGAATTATAATTTTTATTATAATTATAATTTTATTTAATAAATTAACACATCACTTTAATTACAAAAATCAAATTAAATAACATTATAAGAAACCATATAATCCTAATAACTCTCTAATTTAATTATTAAGTTAAATTAGAGTATTATCTCATAAATTTAATTCATCACTCTTTTATCTTAATTAAGTTAATTTCTATAACTTCATGAATTATTTACTTACTAATAAATAATCCAATAAATATCTACTAAATAACAAACACATCAATTAAAATATTTATTTAATTGATAAATATTTGAAATTATAAATAAAATTACGGATTGTTACATTCTTCCTACCTTATAAGGATTCCGTCTTCGGAATCACCGAAACCCTACCTTCCTTAGGTTTTTTTTTAATCTCTTCGTTGAATAACTTCAACACATTACCTTAATATAGGTTTTATTACTTAACCTTCAATTAAACACAGTCATATATCAAATATTATATATTTTTTAACCCATTCATTTTTTTTTCTAAAGATCGTTATCATAAACACTCGGGATATTACATTCCCCCTTTCTTCTAAGAATTTCGTCCTCGAAATTTTATTTATTAATCTTTATTCATTCAATCTATCAAAATAGATTATTTTTTTTTCGTTAATACTTTATTCATTCATTCCATTTATCAAAATAAATTTTATGTTGATATCTATTTATTCATTAGGTTCTCGCAACCAAATTCTTTCTCTAAGGATCTTTCTAAGATCATCATATTCCTCACCTCTTCCTCTCTTCTAAGAGTTTCACATTTCTCTTCTTTACGGAGTTTCAATTCTTACTTGAAATTATTATGTTTTTTTAATTTTCTCATCCTTTCCACTTTCTCCTTTTAGAATAATAAGAATCTTCCACAATTGCTCAATAATTGAGAAGCGATATGAACAACGAAAATTTAAAAGATTCCAAATCATGATGAGGTCATAAGACCTAATAAGTATTCTTTCAACTTAAACATTAACATTCATTGGTATATGGGACTCTCCATACTTTGGGTGTTAAGCCCTTCGATACGATGTATTGTGCACAAACATTTAAACGCGTTATCGTATGTCCATAGTTATAAGTAATCTTTCAACTTAAACTTTAACAAATATAAGACTATATGGACTCCTCGTACTTAGGGAGATCATCCTTCATACAATGTATTGTGCAAAAACATCTAAACGCCTCCGCGTAATCCCCTATAAAAGGGTTGTTCCTCTCGACTTTTTCAACATCTAATCGCACAAAACAATTTGGTTTGGCATAACTTTTCAAGAAACGCTTGAATTTAATGAACATCTTTCAATAATCGTCTAGTTGAATCAAATAGTATAGACTTCTACAATAATTTGAACATTAATCAAATATACATATATATATATATATATATATATTCTTATATCTTAAAGAAATCTCAAAATCCTTTTTATGACGTCATGATACCACAACCGCATTTACTGATTCATTTGAGGATTCACGTTATTTGGTGATTTTATCATACTACATCATACCAAAGTAATACGACATCCTTAGATCACATCCAACACTAAGTAATATCAGCATTGATGACTCCATCATTTTTATCATCTCCGCACTGTGTTCCATGATACATTGATGATATAAAAATACATTTTGATATATTTCAAATCATTTTTTTTGTCAGCCAAAGCAATTAGCATAGTATATTACGAATAACGGTATTATTTTTAAAACTCATTGGTTTCATCATTTAATCCAATGTTTTTCAAGAAAATAGAAGTCTGAAACATCAACACGAAGTCAATAAATTTCAAAAGTCTAGCATAGCTAGTAGATTTAGAATATCCGGTATCCATCAACTTTAATCTTTACTTCATTACTTATTACCCATTCTATCAATCTTCAACTTCATATATGTTCTCTATACTATAACCTGCTTTCTACCCAATATAGTTCATCAAACTTCTGCAGACATTGGAAGTTCAGAGAACTTGCTACAATAATATGAGTTTAAGAACTTATCCTAGTTGGAGACCATAGGCGTCCATTCACGAGGGGTTCAAAACATACCATATTATTGTGAGTCACTGAACTTACCATATGCATTAGTTTTAAGAACCACACCTAATCCTAATAATATCGACTAATCTTATTAGTTTCTAACTATCAAACATACACATGAGAAAAGAATCACCTTTTCGCCATATATACATTGATAGCGCGACACCAACATTCCAATGATTATCAATGTGATAAACTTAGTGCAAGCACAAAACCCTCGCCCATACAAAGATTTGTACAACTCGGCCATCATATGAGTCCTCAATTGAAATCCCACTTAACTCTATCTTACTCTTAACTTTCTCTTTGCTTCGATCTGAATTCCTCGTATCACATTATCTATAACTCCTCATGAGTTTATCTTATACTATTTCATAGTACATTACCTTCATAGCATCAAGCTATAATTATTCAAACATTACAAACCATCTTTCAGTTATAACTTAAACTGATCACATCGTGATCTTATTCTATAATCATCTCCCTTAAAATTCTTTTTCTTAACTCGTGATCGGTTTGTTTTACGATCCTCTTTCTTTCCTTTTTTCATCATTTACGATTTCATTATTCGTTATCTTTTAGCTATTGCCATTTCTTATCTTTATATCTCTTCAAGATTCTTCTTTGAATTTTCTTGTTTATATAATAATTCTTACTTTACGAATTTCTAGCTTCATTTACATTGCTCAATATTTCATTTGAGTTCTACATTTTCATCATACGTATCCACTTTCTATACTTGGTACACGAGTCTCTAATAGTTTTAATATGGTGCATGAGTGGTTTCCCAAAACAACCAACAAACTAGGTTCCGGTTGCTAGTTCGTATATACCTCCATTCTATGAAGAATTGTTTAGCCTAGAGATACTTTCATTAACTATTAAAGAGTACAATTGTACCATACTTAAATATAACTTTTGATTATTAACTTCTTTATCATTCTCTTCTTATAGATATTGTCTATTTATTATCACCTTACATACTTATTATTGGGTTGGGTAACCCCACATTCATATTCCTTATAACTCATGTGAGATTCTTCTTTGAATCCTCTCACGAATGTTTTAATCCTTTCTTTATAAATTTCTTAAATTACTTCTTATTATTCAAACTCTACTATGAGCTTATTCTTTCATTATCTTCACCTTCCTTCTCTAAGGTTATAGCCTACGGTACTCTTACCTAAGGTTTATAACCTATAACTTTGATACCAACTATAACGATCCAAAAAATTCATATAATTTAATTCTCGACTTCGATCAATAATAATACATTCAACCTCTAATTTTACATCATTAAACGATAATACAACCATTAAAAATGCGGAATAATTAAAATTTTCTATTACAAACTATCCTCTTTCCCAAAACCTTCAACCTTTACATTTAAATATCTCGTAATTATTTTTAATACTACAATAGTTTACATCACAAAAAGATATTACAATTCAACATTAATACATTATTTGGGAACCTTAAACATGGTTCAAATAATAATAACAACAAACCAAAGTGTGTAAATCTTCAAGTATTACATCTGATTCATATCTTTCAAGTAACACATAACTTTACCTTGAATCTTGAACCTGTAAAAGTGGTTATTTGCAAGGTTGAGCTCGACAGCCCAGCAAAATCTAACAGTTTTCATGCATCACGTAGCACATAATAACATGCTCAACATATATCCCATAATCATTGGACTAACGTAACATACACGTTGTAGTTTACATAACAAGTATAAAGATTGAGTTCCTTACTCAATCAGCATTCATCATCATAGTCATACATTGACTTTAACGTTTCATACTTTCAATATATATATAAAACATCATGATATTTGCAATAAAGATTTAAAATAGTTCATCATCAAAGTCACATAACAAATAGGAACTGAAAGACCTGCCTTGATCGTTGTTAACCAATAACAGTTTAACAGCTTACAGATATCTGCACTTCACGTGCCCTACACAATTATATAATCATTCATATTAACTATTAGTCACATAGCAACGCATAATAGTTATAATGTAAACTTTAATCTACGTCTCATAACCCTTCCGATCATAAATACACAATGTTCAATTTGATTGTGTTAACTTTCAACTTATATCTCACTGTATTTCATATTTGAAGTTCATTCAATTGTTTAAGTCTTGCTAGGACTACTTATTGGTTTTATATTAACACTATTTAATATCTTATAATATTCATTTCATTTGATTTAAAACACTTTTTACGTTCATTATCACTTATCACGATGTTTGACGTTTATTAAATTACACGCCCAATTTGTCTCTCTTATTTGTGCTTAATATCGTATACAACTTATCTAATATATCATTTATTAATGTTAAGCATCATTATACTTCATAATATTCATGTTCTATAACTTAGAACAACATCTTTTATCGTCAAAAGCACTACACTTGCATACGTGTATGCCCGACGCCCTCCGATTGCCTCTGAAAACACAACAGCCCTAAAGATGACCATTTTAACCCCCATTTATAGACCTCAAATTGAAAAACTTAAAGAATAAAAGTTGTAGGTCTATTTTTCCTCATTCTAGATCATCTTGAATCACCTCAATCGAGTTTGTATGAAAAGGTTATGACTGTTTTACCAAACTAGGTTAAAGTAGTCACACTTAACACACATTGGCTAGCGGTAGCCTGAAATCCTTCATAGTCCCAATCGCCCGCCCATTTAGCGCTTGGTAGCAGATGCCTGACCCTCACAGGCGCGCGCCGCTGAACCTCGCCAAATTATAGTGTTTTACGATTTTGACCCTTTTCTCCTACTAATCTTCATAACTTGAAGTTATACACATCCAAATTAGTCCGTTTTCGATTCTATGGATTCGTAATTCATAGAACTACAACATACTAGAATTCTAACAATTTATAAAAAATTAACCAACCTAAAATTTGACCCAAAACACATGTTCATACTCTATTTTCATGTTTTAAACATATTTAGCGAATTCAATCGCCACGACTTCGTTTCTTAACCAATTGACATGATTCAAACTACATCGTTTTCGTTTCTTCACATACTAACATAATACAATACCAATTTATAGATTATAACACATATTAGACATATAATTTTGTACTTTCTAAAGCCATTTCCTATAAACATAAACACTATTTTTTACAATTTCTTCCTACAATCCCAGTTGTCACGAATTTGACAAACAAGTATCAATCATATATGATAGTTAACAGATTATACATACCCAATAATCTTTATAAACCAATTCTTTACTCAAATCATGCACCACAACCAATTAAAGAGAAGAAGTTTTGATAAAACATAACTTAAAACTAGGGCTATAATATTACCTTTTAATTTCTCCTTAAGCTTAATTAGATGATGAGAATGACTTGATTATCATTCCTCTCCCTTCTTTGATTCTCATAATCACCTCTTTTTTTCAATTTACAAAGAACCTCTTCTCTTTCTCTCTTCCTCTCTTCTTTGTTCTTCCTCCCCTCTATTCTCAAGGCTTAGGCCAAAACTTCTTACGTAAAAAAAATAGATGCAAGAATACTGAATAAAATTTATAAAGCGTCATACTAATAAATATCTAATTATGTAATATTTATTATATTATATTTTATTATTAAATTTTTTAATTCAAAAGCCATAAGGCTTTGTTTGGAAAAACCAATTAAAATAATGACTTAATCATTCCTTAAGCACTTGTTTGGCGAAACAAGATTACCATAAGAATTTAAAAGGCTCAAAGGCTTTGTTTGGTAAAACCAAATTAAAACTCATTTAATCTATTTTCATAAGTTATATGTATTATCACACTTTATTTAAATAAATTCTCATATTCAAATTAAATTAAATCTAATAACAATTTATTAAATCCATTTACCACATAAATCAATACAATAGAATTATAATTTTTTTTTTAATTATAATTTTATTTAATAAATTAACACATCACTTTAATTACAAAAATAAAATTAAATAACATTATAACAAACCATATAATCCTTAATAACTCTCTAATTTAGTTATTAAGTTAAATTAGAAATATTGACATTCATCTTCAATGAAGGCGTGTGAATGACAAATATTTAGAGATGAACCTCCATCTATCAAGACTCAAATTAGCATATACACGGAGGACAAGACCACAATGTGTAACTACTTTGCAATGGCCAGGTCCTTTCTTTCAAGCGATATATCATCATCGATGAAGGATATCACATTGTTAAAAATGTGATCAACCAAATGTTAAAAATTTTCCACATCCACGATTTTGGTAAATAAAACTCTTCTAAAACCTTCATTAAGATCTTCCGGTGATCCTCGGAAGTCAAGACCAAGTCCAAAATTGAAATTTGGTGTGGAGCTTCTCTTAAGATTAAAACCACCTTGGCTTCGTTATGACCCATAGTGCGGAGGAATTTTCAATCTTCTCCATGGGTATTTTCCCCTTTGATTTGATGGTGAGACTTCATCACCTTTTGGGGAAGATCTGAATTGAATTTTCTCTTCGACACTACTATAAGCGATTGTATGTGAGGTGGATCCTTCACCTTCTCCATAATTCCATGGAACTTTTGTGTAAGCTAACAATAGGATATTGTGCTATGTGCATGGTAAGTTGATTGGTTACGGGCGACCACTTTCAAAGGATTGTTGCTTCCTTTGAGTTGAATTCTTTGGTATTGTGAGTGGTTTGCCCGGTAATCAATTGGCCTCACGGGATATAATTGCTACAATTCCGTCCACTTAGTAGGATAGGTATTCTCACTCTCCGTGTAGCAGTATCGCCGAATACGCTTTAGTTGCATGACACCACTGTCAATTAGATTCTGGATAAAGTGGCAGAGTGCCCATCATTCTTCTGTGTTGTGACCGCGAGAATGTGAGTGATATTGACATACTCCATCAGAATTGAACCGTCCTAAACGGGGATTAATTGGAGGTAGAATGGAAGTGATCCTTCCTTCATTGATTAGCATTTGAAGAATTTCCTCCATAGGTTGGCCCAGGTATGTAAATTCCCTTCTATTAGAAAAATCCCGACGGGCTTCGGTATTCACTCTCTTTGTCACTTTGTCCTCCAACGTTTTTTTTTTGAAGGTGACGAGGGAATATTCATTACAAGAGGAAGGAGACTAGAATGATCCTGGCTGACTAACTGGCGTGTTACTTGATGTTGATAGATCACCAGTTCTGCCAATTGCTCAATTTGCTTGCATAGAGCTTTCATCTTACGTTCCATTGCGAACTGAAACTTGGCATAATCCCATTTGTCAACACCGTCTTTGGTGGTCTGAGATGACTCGCCGTTGAAATTGGAACTCTGTACATTGCTCCAATTAATCATATTAACCTTTTCTTCTTTGTGTTGAGGAAGAGGATTGTCTTGTATATGAGGTTGATCTGGTTTGGTGACCACGATCTCACCGTTGTCTATCGTGTCTTGGATCTTGTGTTTTAAGGCCAATAATCTTGTGTATCATGTCAGTGCCCCCGTCATGATAAGCACATTTTCGAAAGCGACATTGAAACCCCTTCCATTAGGAATTTGGTGGTGGAAAAAGATCGTGATTTTCTTCTGCGTTATCGGAAGAGTAAGAATATTCTCGAGTGAATCCCCTAAGAGTGTGAACACTCAAAGCGTTTGACTTCTCCACCTTTCGGTAATGTAGGGTTTGAAGACTGAACTTGAAAAGGAGTGTAATTTCTCCTCGGGATAGGCATATTTTGATTGCCTTTCTGACGTTGTAATATCAAGGAAACATCCTCCTATTTCTTTTTATGGACCCTCCGGGGGTTGTTTCCATAATTTTCGGATTGGATGTGCTCAGCAACAACTTTAAGGGCAGCTAGGTCTTGAATCTTTCCTGACTTCAATCCCATATCAGCCATCTCCTCGTGTTTGATCATTTCAGAAAATGGTTTACCGATGCTGGTTAAGACTCTTTCATAGATAGGAGCTTCTTGTATGTCTATGAATGTCATGACCATTTCTGATTCTGTCATGGAAGGAATAACTTGAGTAGCCAGGCGCCTCCACCTTTGAGCATACTCTCTGAAAGACTCGTTGGACTATTTCTTGACCTTGGTAATATGATACCGGTCAGGATCCATATGAGACTGGAAGCTGTATTGAGTGAGGAAGGCGTGAGATAGCTCCTCCCAACTATGGATCTTTGAGTTGTCCAATCTGGTATACCAAGAACAGGCTTCTCCAGTCAGACTCTTCTAGAATAGCTGCATTCTAAACTTCTCGTCCTCTGCATAAGATTCGAAGTTCTCCAATAAACACCTTCAAATGTGTGTAAGGATCTCCTAACTTGGTCGTACTTTTCAAGTCGAGTCTTAAACTTTTACGGATAATGAACACGGGGAATATACACGAATCGACATATGAAACATTCCCATGTGCTCCAATTCCTTTGATAGCCACGAAGGGTTTCTTCCATTGAAGGACTTTCTTTACGATATCATCGGTGTCGGATCTCTATGTGAGATGGGTGGCATCGTGAATTTTGTTGGTGAAGTATCAGCTGCAGTTCGAATATCGTAATGGCTTAAGTTCCCCCTTGTGTAGAAGGATTCAACATGTATGGGTATCTTTGAACCTGAGTAGGCTGGTGTAGTTCTTTAAGCATGCACGACAAATTTGTGATTTGTTTGTTTAATCAGATAATTCTTTGCGAAAAACTGGATTAAGGTCGATCCAGTCGATTAACGACATAATTGATTATAGGCTCGCGACCTTTTGGATTTGGCAATAGGGTAGTAGGTCCGATTGTTTCCTGCGAAGACTTGCATAGTTTAGTCTTTAGGGAATGTGTAAATAATAACATGCTATGTGATGTGTCCGTTTTAGGAATTTTATCCTGCAAAATGGATGTTAGCTGTTTGTAATCCATGATAGCATGTTAAATTTAAATATGTATGTATACACATTTCTTCATATTTCTCATTACATGGAGATGAATATGGAATGAAATTACAAGTAATTGATTTTACGAGTAATTTAAAATGAGAAAGCATGAAGAGACTTTCCTTTCGTATTGGGTTTATCGAGGTGACCTATCTTAGGTTTACTCTAGCGACTTTTTGGCATGAAGGTTCCCAAATCATCATGAATTTACTCAGCGGGAAATTAATTAGAGTCTTTCAATCGGAAGCGAATTTGGGTGGTGCCTTTCACGAGCCTCGTTGGAATTAGTCTTCCTCTGAGTCTAGTAATCAAACAACGGCAGGATAGCCTCTGGTGGAGGAACCACACAACATACATTCACATCTGATGTGTCTCACCGTTTATGAAAATGATGACATGTGCGAACACTAATATCCTAAGCAGATATGGTGTGAAGCACTAAGTGCAATAAGTAAATGCAATCGTATACATTCATTCCAATGTAAATGCAACATCCACACACAACCGGATAATGCTTTGAAAATTTTGGAATAATCGAACAAGTCCTCTTCTTTGGAGTCCCCTGAAAGAAATGCCACCGGTCGACGTGTCGAGGATTTTTAGTTGTCCCTTTTCGTTTACTTGTTCTTTGATGTTCTCATGTTAGGTGTGATTTGTTTGAAAAATAAGTGAAAAAGGTTCCACATGTATAATGTAAGATGATGGATGATAAAAGTCGCCATTGGTTTTTAAATGGTTTTACCAACATAACCGAGAAAGCGTTTGCACATTGACCCGATGATGTGACACTTTTAAATCTGGTCGGTGAAATCGAGATTCATTAAGGTTAGGGACTTAATTATCACGGAGGGAAGGTGTTAGGCACCCCAGAACATCCGTGTTACTACTAGGTGACCGCCATTTTCAAAGAAATTGTTATATGAATGTGTGTGTGTGTGTGTGGGTCAATGTGCTATTTATTTGGAAGTAGTCGAGGCCTCGTTACACCTATATACCCATGAGGTTTGAATTTATGTAAAAATTCAATTTTTAGCAAGATATGGCGATGATGTTTTATAAAAGAGGTTTTTCAAACCCTTGTGCTCAATAGTAATTGAAGACCTTTTATACTTCCATTTTTTTAAGTGTTAGAAGCAGATTGCTTTTATTTTAGATCTGAAGCATTTATAAGAAAATAATGTACAAAATAATCTTGACTTTACTCGTGGGTATAAAAACCATCGAGGAAATTGAGACCATAAAATAAATTTACAAAACAACTATAATGAAAATGTCCATCACGAGAACCAGAATATAGATCCAATAGATGAATCATGATCACATGATTCCTAGGCTCACATGATCATGCATAATTTGTATGAAAGCGATGGCGAGGCATATATATATATATATATATATATATATATAAGTTGTAAATATATATACATAGACATGATCGACCACCACAGAAACACCTCCATGGGGATCGAGAAAATGTAAATAAAGATGTAAAAGCCATCAATGGTCACGGAGGAAACTCTAGGCGGACGTAAACGTAAAGAAAAGTTGTAAAAGCGATCAAGCGCCACAAGTAAACTCGAGAAGCGAGACGAAAACGTAAAGAAAGTCAGTAAAGCGATCAACCGCCACTAAGTAAACTCCGGTAAAGGACGAAATATATATATATATATATATATATATATATATATATATATATATATATATATATAAGCGATAAACACACCGAATATAAAATCCAGGCTCATCGAATAAAATTCGACAACATTTAATATATATAAGTATATATATATATATAAAGTAGTAAACGCTCTGCATCAAGTCTAGGCTCATCGAATAGAGTTCACCAATCATTAATATATATAAAGTACATATATATTAAAGCAAATAAACGCCTGCATCAAGTTCAGGTTCAATCGAGAATAACTTCGATAATGTTAGTCTATATATATAAATATATATATATATATATATATATATATATATATAAACCTGAAATAAAACCACTGACCGAAATCACGCAACAACACACATGACCACGACTCTCAGCGTGAAGAAGAGGTGTGTGCAAGATGAAGAGAAATGCTTTAAAGTGTGTGAGAAGGCTTACGGTGGGATGCCAAAGAAGAAGACTTCTATATCTTTAAAGTGGATGAATACTCACAAAGCCCGCTATAAAAAAGTAAAATGAGCTCACAAGTGTTTAAAATGAGAAGACACTCAATATAGAAGGTGAGTCTGAACAAATTTGTGAGGCTTTCTTGCCTTTTTTTCTTACAAATGGCCACCCCAATCCCTCTATTTATAGAAGGGGCCCTTGAGTACATATCTTGGTGGCCAAAGTTTACCCTCGAAGCCAGAGTCCCATCGTCTACAATACGCGTTACGTACCTTTGTAATGTTTGCTCGAACTTTAAGAATTATAATCCAGCATCCGATAAGAGGTATGTAAGACCTATTTTGGACCGCCGTTGTCGAGAGTTATGCAATGGCATGGGATTAGATGTTGTACGAAGTCAGGAATATGGGACGATGCCCTCCGGTCTTCAATATTCAAATTCTATCCATTACCCTGCGTAATAGTCACTCGGGATTGGTTTTCCTTGATTCATGTGGGACATTGTTGTGTAGAAATGTATGTATGTAATGTTGAGACGACGTGATGTGGCGTCAAGTTGTAAGTTGATGACTTTGCCCCTCAAGGGTTATCATTTGGTTTGAAATTTGTAAAGCGAGACTTTCCTCAGGGTTATCTCTAAGATTGAACTGTTGGAAGTGTTGAAGGTCTTCAGTGTCATCTTTGAGGCGTGCATGTCTTCACGGGGTTATGTCCGGGTCTTGTACTGAGTGCCTCGGTGTGAGTGCCGAGATTGAAGCTGATTGCATGCTTTTAAAATAAACATTTAGGGGTTATCATGGGATCGCATTCCTTGGGGTTATCACCAAGGTTGGTAAATGGTACTCCCAGTGTTGGGACTGAGACTGGATACCTCGGGGTTATCTCCGAGATTAATCAATCTTCTCCGGTGGAATTTTCGGTATTGAAACTACATGCCTCGGGGTTATCTCTGAGGTTAGAAGCGTACTCTGGTGTGTGTTCCGGGTTGAGGCCGAACTTAGGTAGTATCAGGTCTTGGCGTGAAGCTGCCTTCAGGGTTTATATCGAAGAGCGAATCGCCCTCCTACAATGTCGGTGGCGGTGTGCGAGAAAAAAATTTCGAGTGTCTACAAATATTATTAATATTACAAAATAAATATTAATATTAGTATTAATAATATTACAAAATATTATTATTAATATGAATATAATTAATAATAATAATATAAAATATTAATATTAGTATAAATAATATTACAAAATATTATTATTGATATTAATAGTATTAATACTAATATTAGTATTAATAATATTACAAAATATTAATATTATTATGTTGAAGTTGTCTTAGCCGCTACAAGTTGTAGTTGCATGTCCCTTTTTAATTGTCTCAGCCACTACAACTTGTAGTGGCTTGTTCTTTTTATTTGGGTTGTTAGAATAGTTTCATAGCAATCGGTTGCCATGGATATATACCCTTAGTTATATCACTTATTTTTAAGGAAAGTAAATATATATAAGGAAGTCGTTGGTTTAAAAATAAAATTTTCAAATTACAATTTTACCCTCGGTTAAAAAATTCCTATAAATAGGGAATTTTTTCTTCACTCTCGACCTACCAATTTCAAAGTTAAGAAAAGCTTACTCTTTCTTTGCCTACATAATCTCTCTCTAAAAAACTTTAGTTCTCTTCTACTAACTTTCATAATTCTTTAAAAATAGAAAAAATTGGTCAAATTATTTGAGATAAATTCTTAAATTGTTTAATCGTTATTATCTCATATTTGCTTATAATAGATATACAAATATAAATTGTTATATATATATATACGTAAATCTATTCATATCAATAAAAACCATTTGTTTACTAATAATGGGTTTGAATAGGAGATATTCTTCTTAAGTAAAGGAATCAATTAAGCAGTTGCTCGTAAATTCCATTTGGCTCTTTATAGATATTGTAAGACCCCAACTTTTATGAATAAAGATTAATTTTCTCGAAATATATTTTTAATATTATGGTGTGGATTTGATATAATGTTATAGTTGTGGGTATTATTTACAAATTTTGCAAAGTAAGCAAGTGGTTATATAATATTAGATTGGTGGGGGAATATTAAATACGACAACACAATCATTGGTGGACCCCACAGCGGAAGTATTATCGTAGTTAGAAAATGATGAAATTATCTTTTTATAAAAATAATGGCGAAAGTTTTACCAATTAAAGCGGTGAACTACCCGGTGGTAAAAAAAAACGATGTCTGGCGTGGTTGCATAGTAGCACAGTATTGATTATTGATGCTTTACGTGAGAAGTTACTTCGATTATACTCAATTATTACTACATGAATTCTTGCATAATATCTCTCATATTATTGATTCAATTATTGTCACAAAGATCATCTACATAATATTTTATATTATTAAATCAATAATTGAGACGACAAAGTTATTCATATTATTATTTATAATATTGACAACATCTAGAAAGTTCTGTCAAGGAGAGGTTTGCTCACCTAATTGCGCGCCAATAGGGAGAAATCCTTATCGGAAAGCCCCCTCTTTCCTGGAAATGATCTGGTTGTTAAATATTGTGAGTTATAATATTAATGATGAATAAGTTTGTGTTAATTAAAGATGAAATTGATATTTCCATTGTGTTGGGATTATTAGTGTTGGTGGAAATCGACATCTATTCCGATAATAATTGATGTCTGGAGGTTATATTGACCAATTGGGTAATTAATCGTATAAATGATCAATTAATTGCTATTAATTCACATGCTTATAACTGTTTGTTCACATGTGTACTATTGATTCACATGCATGTACTATTAGGGGAGGTGGTGCAAGATTGATAATACTTGCATGACTAAATTGAAAATGGAGGTATAGATGAAGGTACTATACTGTAATTATTTTTTTCACATGTATAGAACTATTGATTCAAATGATTGTACTATTGATTCACATGATGTACTATTAGGGGAGGTGGTGAAAGATTGATAATACTTGCATGACTAAATTAAAAATGAAGGAAAAGATGAAGGTATTATACTGTAATATTTCGAGCCCCAAAACGTGCAATTATAGAAACTATGTTTTCCTATAAATAGAAGCTCATTCTTCTTTCATTCTCACCAATTCACTAAGACTCACAAGAGCAATTATAGAGAGAGAAGCTATAGAGAGAAAGAAGAAGAGAAGTCTATTACTTTTCTATTCCAGTATCTAGTCTTCTTCTGAGGTAAGGGATATTATTTTGTTCAGTATTCATAGGAATAATATTTTTTTCCATACTCTTTACTTTATGAGTAATATTATTTCGTCTCGTATTCCTAATTATACCCTCATTTTGTTAAAGTATTACTTCTATACTCCATGAAATTAGTAGAATATCCTTGAAATTTGTGCTTCATCTAGTATCGTTTCATAAGGATATTTTTTGCTCATTTTTGTTAAATTTTAAGCTTTTTATGCCAGAGTACTGTCCATGAGTAGTATTCATTTTTACGGTACTATTCACAAAGTACTATTCACGGGGTAATATTCATAAAGTATTATTCACAAAGTACTATTCACGAGTATTATTCACAAAGAACTATTCACGGGGTACTATTCACTTAGGTACTATTCACCCGAGGAATTATTCATGATAAAAATTCATATCTTTGTTATCCAAATCATTTTTGATACAATATTATTCTTGAATTTTACTCCACAAAACAGTATCATGTTGACAATTGGGACATTATTGAATTCTAGATAAATTAATTTATAAATCTTTAAAAATTTATCCTATGCTTTCTTTTAATTGAATTCTTATATCATTATCATCATCCTCATGCTTATATTTTGATAAAAGTCATATGTGGCTTACGTGTATAGATGTACTATTGATTGGTATGATTATGACCAGTGATTATTCGGTATAATCATGGCCGTAATGTTACAAATGATGTGGTAAAAATCCTCATTGGCCTGTAGTGCATTGATGGACAGTTGTTGGTATGATTATGACCAAGGATTATTCGGTATAATCATGACCATTGATGATTACATGAATATCCTTGGCCCTTAGTGCAGGGATGATTCGATGATGTGGTGTATTTATTAAGCTGAGTCTCAGCGATAAAATTTATGATAAACTTTTTAAATCATAGAAGATAGTAGATATCATGCTCTACTTGACTCGTCTAATGGATTGCTTGTTCCGCTGCAGTTAAACTTGATATTTATTATATTTTATCAGTTTAACACTGTTGAAGGCTAACGATAATTTATTCTGCATTATCTTAGTCATAATATTTCTTACTGGGCTAGTTGAGCTCACCCTTCCTTTTCATTGTTCTCTTTAGGAAATGAGAATATAGCTGGGACTAGTCGGGGAACAGAGTGACGGTCCGAGATGGTGGCTATAGAAGTCCTCACTATTTTATGAAATAGTGTGATAATAAATGTAATGAGGACTTCATTTGAGTTTGAATACTGTCAATGAGACAATATTCGTGTAAAAAACTCTAAGCTACGCTTTTGTCGTATTGTATAAAAGAAGTTTGTATTTGATTTATGTACCATGTATTTGGCGACTCAGAATGGGTGATTTATACCTATTTTGGGGGCGTCACAGTTGGTATCAAAGCTTAGGGATATGATCCCTGGCTGAGATGTGAGACTAGAACTAGGAGGGGAGAGACGGGAAATTCCTTCGCTAGTATGACCTACCTAAGTTTATTTGGTATTTATTTGGTCGGTCAGAGTATAGAGATAATATGTGATATGTCAATTAACCCTTGTTTTGTGGCAGTATTTGAAAATGGCATCCTAAAATATTGAGATAAGCAATGAAGCACATGAGACCGTTAAGTCACCAACGATCAATACCCAGGATAATGTGCATCAGGATGGTAATAATCCTCAGGAAAACAACAACGCTGACCAAATGATGAACTATGGGATGTTTAGAGGCTTTATGCAATTCATGCAACATCAGGCAAGAACGACTCTTGTTCAAAATGCGGTGGAAACACTTGGCAACTCTCGGACGGTCATATTAAATAGTTCAAGGACACAGGACCACCGGAGTTTATTGGAAAGCCAAAACCACTTAAAAGGCGAGACGTGGATAAAGCGAGATCACCAAGATATTTGATGTCTTGGGATGCTCCGAGGAGCAAAGGTTCCTTCTTTGCCACCTTTTTGTTGCGAGGAGAGAGGCGGACTTGGTGGGAATCGATGTGGCGTACTCAACTGTCGTCATACTAAAGATGTCTTGGGAGAATGATAAGTGGATTTTATATACACTTATCCTATATCTTTACTTGAATTAGTTGCTTATATTTATGTGTCTTAGTTACTTTTCATGCATTTTGTGTTCATTTTGTAGGTTATACATTTGGGAGCTTGCGGTGTGGCGACTATTGGTAAGGAAAAGTAAAGAAAATCTGAAAAACAAACCGGGACATCGTTTGGGCTTTCATGTTTACTTCATGTTCTTGGTTTGGAACTTAGCTTACATTGAAGAGCATCGTCTTAGCTTTCCAGAACATTTTGAATCATTCCAATCGGAGTTCGGATGCAAGAGTTATGATAGTTATACCAACCTTTCAGCCTTCATCCACCCAGAATTTCTCAATCCTCAAAGAATGAAAGCTGTAGATCTCGTCGATATCTTCGATTTGATAGGTGGAAAGCCCCGTAACTCCTCCCGAATCAAAGGTAATGGCCGTTTTCCCAAAGGACGTCAGAGCAGAAAATGTTAGAACTTGGGGCCAGCGCCGGGGCACCCAAAATAGGCCTATGCCAGTGGTAGAGCACTAAAGGCGGAACTTCAATTTGGCCGTGCCCAATATTTGGGAGCTAGGGGAAGGCTTGGTGCGGCTGATGCATTTTGGGAGATTTTGACACCTTTTGACTCCAAATAGGATTGGGTTTGTTCTAAGCTAAAAATTGGACTTGTAACCTATAAATACATGATGTAAGACATAAAATAGAGGAGATTACATAGATTAGATTAGAGATACCTCCATTAGATTAGACATAAACCCTAGTTCTTATTAGTTTTGGAGATTGAAGCAACTTGGAGACCATTGAAGATTCAAAGCAGGGAGCGAAAGAGAGGAGTTTCAAGACTACCCAATAATAGATTCTATTCTATTCTTCTTCTTCTCTTACTTTTATCTTTTAATGTCTATTCAATTGTGGATTCTTGGCTTTAATTTATTAATTATGAACTAATTTCTTTTATTAAGATTCCAATGGAACCTTTTATGATTATGAATTGATTATTTGATTTATTCCAATTATTTATGTTGAAGTGAATTGTTCATCTTACTTTGTGCTTATTGATTAATTATCTGGCAAATAATTACCTTATTACTCTAGAAGGAATTGGGAAAGGAATTCTAGGGTTAGAATGAAGCATGGTGACATGTGACTTAGTTATTTGCATGCGATGAATAATTAGGTTTTGTGAATAGAATGAGAATATCTATTTGCCGCATTAAACATATAAAGGAATTGGGATTGTAGTGAGTTTAATTCAATTATTTTGCATAGGGATATAGCAAAATTAATCTGGATTAAATAGAAGGCAAATGATCACTTGAGAAAGGGCTTTTGGCACTTGAGAATTTACATTAACAATTTAGTAGACATATTAATTGGGATAATTGGATAATTGGTTTATAGTTCATAATTGGGAATATTGGAGTCTTAATCTTTATTTATTTGAATTTATTTATAAAGTAACCTAGTTTTAATTGGTTAATTTAGTTTTCTTAATTAGAAAAATCATGATTTGAGATTGTTTAAATAAAATTAGTTTGGTTAAGAATTAGTACTTGGTGATTTTTATTAAATAATTCCTCGTGGGAACGATACTTTTCTTATCACTTTATTACTTGTTGACCGTGTATACTTGCACGTATTCATTGATTACGAAATCGATCAACAAGTTTTTGGCGCCGTTGCTGGGGAATTAGTTTAATATTTTTTACCAATATTAATTTCAATCAAATTAGTCTTAATTTTAACATTTTTATTTTTATTTTTAATTCTCTTTCTATATTTCTCTCTTTTCAAGTATCATGGATGACTTTGCGTATCAATGGCCATACACGAACATGACTCAACCAAGGGGAGTGGAGATTGACAGACTCGAGAAACTTTCTGCATTGTCAGCACAGATTGAGACACTTTCGAAGATGTTTGAAGCTTTTGAAGCTCAACGTCATCAAAGTATGGCGGTTACTTGTGATTATTGTGCTGAAAATCATATGAGTCATCAATGCGCCATCAGTTTCGTGCAGTACAGTATAGTGGTAATTACCCCAATAATTATGTCTATCCCAACAACTATCATCAGGATTGGGGGTATCACCCCGATTTTTCATGGAGTAACAATCAAGATCAATTTTATGCTCCAAGTCCAACATACCCACAGGATTTTTTGTGTCCACCTCCACTACAATAGGAAGAACATTCAAATTGGGAGGAAGCCTTGGAAAAATTTATTAAAGCATCTGAAAAAAAGAACGAGTAACAAGACAAGAAAATGAATCAAGTAGAGCTGAATTTGCAAAGCCAAGAGGCGTTGATCAAGAATCTGGAAAATCAAGTGGAACAGATAGGACATGCGTTGAACAACCGTCCTCAATACACCTGGCTCTATGACATGGATTCCGAGACTAATGGAGAGCCCGAACAAAATCTACAACTAGATGAGCCACAAGATGTTGAAAGAGAGAAAACAATTGGGAACCAAGAAAAGGAGATCGGCGAAGATCTAACTTTGATAACCAGCGAGGATGAGCTGATGTTATTCGTGCCCCAAGTTCCTTCTCCGCAAAAGTTCAAGAATCCGGTTAGATTTGCAAAACCATGTCCGCTAGGTAGTCATGTCGTCGGTAATACTCCTTGTGACGTAAAAGCGAGTACAACTTCGAAGCCATGGTTAAATGAGTTAGAGAAGATATAAGAAGAGATTGTTGTGTCTGACAAGCCTCAATGCCAGAATCTATTCGCAGACACAATGGAAAAAACACCTAGATGTTGGATGTTCTTTAATGTGATCTTATCTAAACAAAGCATGCTAGGTGACTTTAATACAATGGCTATCGTAAATGGGAACCTACCAAAAGCTATATTATTTTCGATGGATGGAGGGTTCCTCAACTTTCGAAGAGGAATTGGATAGCATTGACGCATAAATTCAGCCGAAAAGACTATAAATCAAGCTACCGAACGCGAGCATCCCGTGAATTTTATATTTATATGCTTTACTAGTTTATTTAGTAGATAGGAATTAATTTGCTTAGTAAGTTCTCTTATAATCTAATACATGTTATCTCTCTTCATTTCAGGTATTGGAGGTTCAATGGATAGGAAAATGATCGTCGCTACCATCGCCACCAAAGACCTCACGCTTAGGCGATTCATTGGAAGTTTTCTTCTTATATCGCTATATTCTTACAATGAGGACATTGTAATTGCTAAGTTTGGGGGAGTTTAGTTTAGTTCGTTATTGCATGTTTAGTTTCATGTTTATGTTATGTTATTTTGCATATGTTGTTAATATAGTTTAGGTTCATTATATAAAAAAAATTCAAAAATAATAGTTAGTTTACTATGTTCATTTTGCATAAGTTTAGCGGTTTGTTATGGTTAAGTTTATTTTGGCCAATGATGAGATTGGAATTGGGTGACAAGTATAATAATCGACTATTAGAGCTTTGATGTGATTTCTTGTTATGAATTGAATCTTTTACATTTAAAACTAGTATAATAATGATAGCCACATAAAAAACAACTTGTTGATTGATTGAGTTTAAATTGATACATAATGGGACTCTAAAGGATAATGCTAGTTTGAATGAAAGAATAACAAGAATAAATAGTGATGACTAAAGATAGACAAGAAACTAAGTTTGAGGGAATATATGTGGGGTATATAAGCTTTTAAAAAAAACATGTTGAGTCTTTTGGTGGGTTGAGGAGAAACACTCCCCATAAACACAAGCGTGAGATGGAGCGTAAAACGCACTCACCAACCATCTATCAAAAGAAAAAGAAAAGGGAAAAAAATGTATACAGGGTGACTAGTCTTGTTTTGGGGGCTTTGCTACTTGAGCAAGTACGCCTGAGGGGATTGTCTTTACACCTAGCGCCCTAAGGTCTTTTATGGTATGGGAGTCGTTGGTCGAAAGCTCTCTAAGGGGTAACACTGTTAGCCTAATGGGATGAAACATTGCACAGTCATTTATGTATATATAAAAAAATGAATAAATCACGAGAAAAGAGCAAAAAGCCCCCGTGTAAAAAAAAAGAAAAAAAAAGAGAAGGAAGAAAAGAAGTATAAGTATCCTGCATGTACCCTTGAATTTGGTTGAGTTTAATTTTAGTTGAATCGTGCCTATCTTTGAGATTTCTTGAGTTTACACTGTATGATGCCTTCGAAGAGACTTGTTATGTGTTAAATTTTATTTTATATTAGTTAGCATGGTTGTTGAGCACACACACGCACTATACCAGTAATAACAGTTTAAGACTTGATGATTGACTAGGAAATTGTTGATTGGTTTTGATATGAAGTATTATCGTGTTTTCTTGATTGCTCTAAGGCCGAGTGAATAGATTTGATTCTATCAAATACTGCTGGATTCGTAGGCATATAGATTAGTTGCATTGAATTATGTTGTGTTACTTAGGGACAAGCAACAATTTAAGTTTGGGGGTATTTGATAAGTGGATTTTATATACACTTATCTGGTATCTTTTACTTGAATTAGTTGCTTATATTTATGTGTCTTAGTTACTTTTCATGCATTTTGTGTTCATTTTGTAGGTTATACATTTAGGAGCGGTGTGAGCGACTATTGGTAAGGAAAAGCAAAGAAAACGCAAAGAAAAGCAAACCGGACATCATTTGGGCTTTCATGTTTACTTCATATTCTTGGTTGGGAACTTAGCTTACATTAAAGAGCATCGTCTTATCTTTCGAGAACATTTTGAATCATTCCAATCGGAGTTCGGATGCAAGAGTTATGATAGTTATACCAACAGACGTCGAACGTCGTGGTTTTGGGTGGTCATTTGCATAACAGATTACTTCCACCTCAATTTCACCTTCATCCATCCATAATTTCTCAATCTTCAAAGAATGAAAGTTGTATATCTCGTCGATATCTTGATTTGATTGGTGGAAGGCCCCATAACTCCTCATGGATCAAAGCTTATGGTCATTTTCCCAAATGACGTCGAGCAAAAAAAAATGTTAGAACTTGGAGCCAGCGCCGAAGCGCCCAAAATAGGTTTATGCCAAAGGCCGGGCGCTGGGGGAGACTTCATGGCGTAGTGCCCAGATCTTTGAAGTCTTTGGGAAGAAGGGCTTGAGTGCGGCTGGGCGCATTTTGGGCGAATTTTGACAACTTTTTGACTCCAAATAGGATTGGATTTGTTCCTAAGCTAAAAATTGGACTTGTAACCTATAAATACATGATGTAAGACATAAAATAGAGGAGATTACATAGATTAGATTAGACATAAACTCTAGTTCTTATTAGTTTTGGAGATTTAAGCTACTTGGAGACCATTGAAGATTCAAAGCGAGAGCGAAAAGAGGAGTTTCAAGACTACTGACAATAGATTCTATTCTCTTCTCTTCTCTTACTTTTATCTTTTAATGTCTATTCAATTGTGGATTCTTGGTTTTAATTTATTAATTATGAACTAATTTCTTTTATAAAGATTCCAATGGAACCTTTTATGATTATGAATTGATTATTTGATTTATTCCAATTATTTATGTTGAAGTGAATTGTTCATCTTGCTTTGTGCTTATTGATTAATTATCGGCCAATAATTTACCTTATTACTCTAGAAGGAATTGGAAAGGACATGTGACTTAGTTATTTGCACAATGAATAATTAGGTTTGTGAATAGAATGAGAATATCTATTTGCCACATGTAACACATAAGGAATTGGGATTGTAGTGAGTTTAATTCAATTATTTTTCATAGGGATATAGCAAAATTAATCTGGATTAAATAGAAGGCAAATGATCACTTGAGAAAGGGCTTTTGGCACTTGAGAATTTCTGTTAACAATTTAGTAGGCATATTAATTGGGATAATTGGATAATTGGTTTATAGTTCATAATTGGGAATATTGGAGTCTTAATCTTTATTTATTTGAATTTATTTATAAAGTAACCTAGTTTTAATTGGTTAATTTAGTTTTCTTAATTAGAAAAATCATGATTTGAGATTTTTTAAATAAAATTAGTTTGGTTAAGAATTAGTACTTGGTGATTTTTATTAAATAATTCCTCGTGGAACGATACTTTTTTTATCCACTTTATTACTTGTTGACCGTGTATACTTGCACGTATTCATTGATTACGAAATCGATCAACAAGTTTTTGGTGCCGAATTCTTAGGGAATTAGTTTAATATTTTTACCAATATTAATTTCAATCAAATTAGTCTTAATTTAAACATTTTATTTTTTTATTTTAATTCTCTTTCTATATTTCTCTCTTTTAGTACCATGGATGACTTTATGTATCAATGGCCATACACGAACATGACTCAACCAAGGGGAGCGGAGATTGACAGACTAGAAACTTTCTACGCATTGTCGTAGCAGATTGAGACACTTTCAAGATGTTTGAAGCTTTTGAAGCTCAACGTCATCAAAGTATGGCGGTTACTTGTGATTATTGTGCTGGAAATCATATGAGTCATCAATGCGCCATCAGTTTCGTGCCGGTACAGTATAGTGGTAATTACCCCAATAATTATGTCTATCCCAACAACTATCATCAAGATTGGGGGTATCACCCGGATTTTTCATGGAGTAACAATAAAGATCAATTTTATGCTCCAAGTCCAACATACCCACAGGATTTCTCGTGTTCACCTCCACTACAACAGAAAGAACATTCAAATTGGGAGGAAGCCTTGGAAAGAATTTATTAAAGCTTCTGAAAAAGGAACGAGGAACAAGACAAGAAAATGAATCAAGTAGAGCTGAATTTGCAAAGCCAAGGGGCGTTGATCAAGAATCTGGAAAATCAAGTGGAACAGATAGCACATGCATTGAACAACCGTCCTCAATACACCTGGCTCTATGACATGGATTCCGAGACTGATGGAGAGCCCGAACAAAATCTATAACTAGATGAGCCACAAGATGTTGAAAGAGAGGAAACAATTGGGAACCAAGAAAAGAAGATCGGCGAAGATCTAACTTTGATAACCAACGAAGATGAGCCGATGTTATTCGTGCCCCAAGTTCCTTCTCTGCCAAAGTTCAAGAATCCGGTTAGATTTGCAAAACCATGTCCGCTAGGTAGTCATGTCGTCGGTAATCCGGTTATCTAAACAAAGCATGCTAGGTGACTTTAATACAATGGCTATCGTAAATGGGAACCTACCAAAAGCTATATTATTTCCGATGGATGGAGGGTTCCTCAACTTTCGAAGAGGAATTGGATAGCATTGACCGAGATAAAAGTCAAATTTGAAAGACTATAAATCAAGCGACCGATGGCGCGCAACCCGTGAATTTTTATATTTATATGCTTTACTAGTTTATTTAGTAGATAGGAATTAATTTGCTTAGTAAGTTCTCTTATAATCTAATACATGTTGTCTCTCTTCATTGCAGGTATTGGAGGTTCAATGGATAGGAAAATGATCGTCTCTACCATCGCCACTTTGACACCTCACGCTTAGGCGATTACAGGGAAGTTTTCTTCTACTTATCGCTATATTCTTACAATGAGGACATTGTAATTGCTAAGTTTGGGGGAGTTTAGTTTAGTTCGTTATTGCATGTTTAGTTTTATGTTTATGTTATGTTATTTTGCATATGTTGTTAATATAGTTTAGGTTCATTATATAAAAAAAAAATTCAAAAATAATAGTTAGTTACTATGTTCATTTTGCATAAGTTTAGCGGTTTGTTATGGTTAAGTTTATTTTGGCCAATGATGAGATTGGAATTGGGTAGACAAGTATAATACTGACTATTAGAGCTTTGATGTGATTTCTTGTTATGAATTGAATCTTTTTATTTAAAAACTAGTATAATAATGATAAAGATAAAAAACAACTTGTTGATTGATTGAGTTTAAATTGATACATAATGGGACTCTAAAGGATAATGCTAGTTTGAATGAAAGAATGACAAGAATAAATAGTGATGACTAAAGATAGACAAGAAACTAAGTTTGAGGGAATATATGTGGGGTATATAAGCTTTTAAAAAAAACATGTTGAGTCTTTTGGTGGGTTGAGGAGAAACACTCCCCATAAACACAAGCGTGAGATGGAGCGTAAAACGCACTCACCAACCATCTATCAAAAGAAAAAGAAAAGGGAAAAAAATGTATACAGGGTGACTAGTCTTGTTTTGGGGGCTTTGCTACTTGAGCAAAATACGCTTTGAGGATTATCTTTACACCTAAGCGCCTAAGGTCTTTTATGGTATAGAGTCGTTGGTCGAAAAGCTCTCTAAGGGTAACACCTTAGCCTAATGGGATGAAACATTGCACAGTCATTTATGTATATATAAAAAAATGAATAAATCACGAGAAAAGAGCAAAAAGCCCCCGTGTAAAAAAAAAGAAAAAAAAAGAGAAGGAAGAAAAGAAGTATAAGTATCCTGCATGTACCCTTGAATTTGGTTGAGTTTAATTTTAGTTGAATCGTGCCTATCTTTGAGATTTCTTGAGTTTACACTGTATGATGCCTTCGAAGAGACTTGTTATGTGTTAAATTTTATTTTATATTAGTTAGCATGGTTGTTGAGCACACACACACGCTATATACCGATAATAACGATTTAAGACTTGATGATTGACTAGGAAATTGTTGATTGGTTTTGATATGAAGTATTATCGTGTTTTCTTGATTGCTCTAAGGCCGAGTGAATAGATTTGATTCTATCAAATACTGCTGGATTCGTAGGCATATAGATTAGTTGCATTGAATTATGTTGTGTTACTTAGGACAACAACAATTTAAGTTTGAGGTATTTGATAAGTGGATTTTATATACACTTATCCGTATCTTTTACTTGAATTAGTTGCTTATATTTATGTGTCTTAGTTACTTTTCATGCATTTTGTGTTCATTTTGTAGGTTATACATTTAGGAGCGGTGTGAGCGACTATTGGTAAGGAAAAGCAAAGAAAACGCAAAGAAAAGCAAACCGGACATCATTTGGGCTTTCATGTTTACTTCATATTCTTGGTTGGGAACTTAGCTTACATTAAAGAGCATCGTCTTATCTTTCGAGAACATTTTGAATCATTCCAATCGGAGTTCGGATGCAAGAGTTATGATAGTTATACCAACGGACGTCGAACGTCATGGTTTTGGGTGGTCATTTGCATAACAGTTACTTCCACCTCAATTTCACCCTTCATCCGCCCATAATTTCTCAATCTTCAAAGAATGAAAGTTGTATATCTCGTCGATATCTTCGATTTGATTGGTGGAAGGCCCCATAACTCCTCATGGATCAAAGCTTATGGTCATTTTCCCAAATGACGTCGGAGCAAAAAATGTTAGAACTTGGAGCCAGCGCCGGGGCGCCCAAAATAGGCCTATGCCCAGCGCCGGGGCGCTAGGGGGGAGACTTCTGGCGCCGTGCCCAGTGCTGGGGTGCTGGGAGAAGGGCTTGGTGCGGCCTGGACGCATTTTGGGCGAATTTTGACAACTTTTTGACTCCAAATAGGATTGGATTTGTTCCTAAGCTAAAAATTGGACTTGTAACCTATAAATACATGATGTAAGACATAAAATAGAGGAGATTACATAGATTAGATTAGACATAAACTCTAGTTCTTATTAGTTTTGGAGATTTAAGCTACTTGGAGACCATTGAAGATTCAAAGCAGGAGCGAAAGAGGAGTTTCAAGACTACTGACAATAGATTCTATTCTCTTCTCTTCTCTTACTTTTATCTTTTAATGTCTATTCAATTGTGGATTCTTGGTTTTAATTTATTAATTATGAACTAATTTCTTTTATAAAGATTCCAATGGAACCTTTTATGATTATGAATTGATTATTTGATTTATTCCAATTATTTATGTTGAAGTGAATTGTTCATCTTGCTTTGTGCTTATTGATTAATTATCTGGCCAATAATTACCTTATTACTCTAGAAGGAATTGGGAAAGGACATGTGACTTAGTTATTTGCACAATGAATAATTAGGTTTGTGAATAGAATGAGAATATCTATTTGCCACATGTAACACATAAGGAATTGGGATTGTAGTGAGTTTAATTCAATTATTTTTCATAGGGATATAGCAAAATTAATCTGGATTAAATAGAAGGCAAATGATCACTTGAGAAAGGGCTTTTGGCACTTGAGAATTTCTGTTAACAATTTAGTAGGCATATTAATTGGGATAATTGGATAATTGGTTTATAGTTCATAATTGGGAATATTGGAGTCTTAATCTTTATTTATTTGAATTTATTTATAAAGTAACCTAGTTTTAATTGGTTAATTTAGTTTTCTTAATTAGAAAAATCATGATTTGAGATTTTTTAAATAAAATTAGTTTGGTTAAGAATTAGTACTTGGTGATTTTTATTAAATAATTCCTCGTGAGAACGATACTTTTCTTATCACTTTATTACTTGTTGATAGTGTATACTTGCATTATTCATTGATTACGAAATCGATCAACAAGTTTTTGGCAAGATTCTTGGGGGAATTAGTTTAATATTTTTTACCAATATTAATTTCAATCAAATTAGTCTTAATTTAAACATTTTTATTTTTATTTTTAATTCTCTTTCTATATTTCTCTCTTTTCAGGTACCATGGATGACTTTGCGTATCAATGGCCATACACGAACATGACTCAACCAAGGGGAGCGGAGATTGACAGACTCGAGAAACTTTCTGCATTGTCAGCACAGATTGAGACACTTTCGAGGATGTTTGAAGCTTTTGAAGCTCAACGTCGTCAAAGTATGGCGGTTACTTGTGATTATTGTGCTGGAAATCATATGAGTCATCAATCGCCATCGGTTTTAAATCTTGCAGAGTGCAGATATAGTGGTAATTACCCCAATAATTATGTCTATCCCAACAACTATCATCAAGATTGGGGTATCACCCGATTTTCATGGAGTAACAATAAAGATCAATTTTATGCTCCAAGTCCAACATACCCACAGGATTTCTCGTGTTCACCTCCACTACAACAGAAAGAACATTCAAATTGGGAGGAAGCCTTGGAAGAATTTATTAAAGCTTCTGAAAAAAGGAACGAGGAACAAGACAAGAAAATGAATCAAGTAGAGCTGAATTTGCAAAGCCAAGGGGCGTTGATCAAGAATCTGGAAAATCAAGTGGAGCAGATAGCACATGCGTTGAACAACCGATCCTCAATACACACTGCTCTATGACATGGATTCCTAGACCGATGGAGAGCCCGAACAAAATCTATAACTAGATGAGCCACAAGATGTTGAAAGAGAGGAAACAATTGGGAACCAAGAAGAGAAGATCGGCGAAGATCTAACTTTGATAACCAACGAAGATGAGCCGATGTTATTCGTTGCTCCTTGAAGTTCTTCCTTCTCTGGCCAAAGTTCAAGAATCCAGGATTAGATTTGCAAAACCATGTCCGCTGAGGTAGTCATGTAGATGTCGGAATCCTAAGGTTATCTAAACAAAGCATGCTAGGTGACTTTAATACAATGGCTATCGTAAATGGGAACCTACCAAAAGCTATATTATTTCCGATGGATGGAGGGTTCTCAACTTTCGAAGAGGAATTGGATAGCATTGACCCGAACAAAGTCAGTTTGAAAGACTATAAATCAATGACCGACGGGAAGCAACCCTGTGAATTTTTATATTTATATGCTTTACTAGTTTATTTAGTAGATAGGAATTAATTTGCTTAGTAAGTTCTCTTATAATCTAATACATGTTGTCTCTCTTCATTGCAGGTATTGGAGGTTCAATGGATAGGAAAATGATCGTCTCTACCATCGCCACCAGCACCTCACGCTTAGCTGATTACAGGGAAGTTTTCTTCTACTTATCGCTATATTCTTACAATGAGGACATTGTAATTGCTAAGTTTGGGGGAGTTTAGTTTAGTTCGTTATTGCATGTTTAGTTTCATGTTTATGTTATGTTATTTTGCATATGTTGTTAATATAGTTTAGGTTCATTATATAAAAAAAAAATTCAAAAATAATAGTTAGTTACTATGTTCATTTTGCATAAGTTTAGCGGTTTGTTATGGTTAAGTTTATTTTGGCCAATGGTGAGATTGGAATTGGGTAGACAAGTATAATATTGACTATTAGAGCTTTGATGTGATTTCTTGTTATGAACTGAATCTTTTTCTGTTTAAAACTAGTATAATAATGATAGCACAGTAAAAACAACTTGTTGATTGAATGAGTTTAAATTGATACATAATGGGACTCTAAATGATAATGCTAGTTTGAATGAAAGAATGACAATAATAAGTAGTGATGACTAAAGTTAGACAAGAACCTAAGTTTGGGGGAATATATGTGGGGTATATAAGCTTTTAAAAAAAAAACATGTTGAGTCTTTTGGTGGGTTGAGGAGAAACACTCCCCATAAACACAAGCGTGAGATGGAGCGTAAAACGCACTCACCAACCATCTATCAAAAGAAAAAGAAAAGGGAAAAAAGGTATACAGGGTGACTAGTCTTGTTTAGGGGCCTTTGTTACTTGAGCAAGTACGCCTGAGGGGATTGTCTTTACACCTAGCGCCCTAAAGTCTTTTATGGTATGGGAGTCGTTGGTCGAAAGCTCTCTAAGGGGTAACACTGTTAGCCTAATGGGATGAGACATTGCACAGTCATTTATGTATATATAAAAAAATGAATAAATCACGGAAAAGAGTAAAAAGCCCCCGTGTAAAAAAAAAAAAAAAAGAGAAGGAAGAAAAGAAAGTATAAGTATCCTGCATGTACCCTTGAATTTGGTTGAATTTAATTTTAGTTGAATCGTGCCTATCTTTGAGATTTCTTGAGTTTACACTGTATGATGCCTTCGAAGAGACTTGTTATGTGTTAAATTTGATTTTATATCAGTAAGTATGGTTGTTGAGCACACACACGCACTATACTAGTAATAACAGTTTAAGACTTGATGATTGACTAGGAAATTGTTGATTGGTTTTGATATGAAGTATTGTCGTGTTTGCTTGATTATTCTAAGGCCGAGTGAATAGATTTGATTCTATCAAATACTGTTGGATTCGTATGCATATAAATTAGTTGCATTGAATTATGTTGTGTTACTTAGGGACAAGCAACAGTTTAAGTTTGGAGGTATTTGATAAGTGGATTTTATATACACTTATCTGGTATCTTTTACTTGAATTAGTTGCTTATATTTATGTGTCTTAGTTACTTTTCATGCATTTTGTGTTTTTATTTGTAGGTTATACATTTGGGAGCTGTGGCGACTATTATTAAGGAAAAGCAAAGAAAACGCAAAGAAAAGTTAAAACCGACATCATTTGGGCTTTCATGTTTATTTCATGTTCTTGGTTTGGAACTTAGCTTACATTGAAGATCATCGTCTTATCTTTCCGGAACATTTTGAATCATTCCAATCGGAGTTCGGATGCAAGAGTTATGATAGTTATACCAACGGACGTCGAACGTCATGGTTTTGGGTGGTCATTTGCCTAGCAGTTACTTCCAGCTCAATTTCAGCCATCATCCACCCAGAATTACTCAATCCTCAAAGAATGAAAGTTGTATATCTCGTCGATATCTTTGATTTGATAGGTGGCAGGCCCCGTAACTCCTCCCGGATCAAAGGTTATGGACGTTTTCCCCAAGGACGTCGGAGCAAAAAATGTTTGAACTTGGGGCCAGCGCCGGGGCATCCAAAATAGGCCTATGCCCAGCGCCGGGGCACTAGGGGGCAGAATTCCAGCACCGTGCCTAGCGCTGGGGCGCTGGAGGAAGGGCTTGGTGCGGCCTGGACGCATTTTGGGCGAATTTTGACACCTTTTTGACTCCAAATAGGATTGGGTTTGTTCCTAAGCTAAAAATTGGACTTGTAACCTATAAATACATGATGTAAGACATAAAATAGAGGAGATTACATAGATTAGATTAGAGATAAACTCCATTAGATTAGACATAAACCCTAGTTCTTATTAGTTTTGGAGATTGAAGCAACTTGGAGACCATTGAAGATTGAGCGGGGAGCGAAGAGAGGAGTTTCAAGACTACCGACAATAGATTCTATTCTCTTCTCTTCTCTTACTTTTATCTTTTAATGTCTATTCAATTGTGGATTCTTGGCTTTAATTTATTAATTATGAACTAATTTCTTTTATTAAGATTCCAATGGAACCTTTTATGATTATGAATTGATTATTTGATTTATTCCAATTATTTATGTTGAAGTGAATTGTTCATCTTACTTTGTGTTTATTGATTAATTATCTGGCCAATAATTACCTTATTACTCTAGAAGGAATTGGGAAATGAATTCTAGGGTTAGAACTGGGCATGGTGGCATGTGACTTAGTTATTTGCACAGTGAATAATTGGGTTTGTGAATAGAATGAGAATATCTATTTGTCGCATGTAACACATAAGGAATTGGGATTGTAGTGAGTTTAATTCAATTGTTTTGCATAGGGATATAGCAAAATTAATATGGATTAAATAGAAGGCAAATGATCACTTGAGAAAGGGCTTTTGGCACTTGAGAATTTCTGTTAACAATTCAGTAGGCATATTATTTGGGATAATTGGATAATTGGTTTATAGTTCATAATTGGGAATATTGGAGTCTTAATCTTTATTTATTTGAATTTATTTATAAAGTAACCTAGTTTAATTGGTTAATTTAGTTTTCTTAATTAGAAAAATCATGATTTGAGATTGTTTAAATAAAATTAGTTTGGTTAAGAATTAGTACTTGGTGATTTTTATTAAATAATTCCTCGTGGAACGATACTTTTCTTATCACTTTATTACTTGTTGATAGTGTATACTTGCATTTATTCATTGATTCTGAAATCGATCAACAAGTTTTTAGGCGCTGAATTCTTTGGGGAATTAGTTTAATATTTTTTACCAATATTAATTTCAATCAAATTAGTCTTAATTTAAATATTTTTATTTTTCTTTTTAATTCTCTTTCTATATTTCTCTCTTTTCAGGTACCATGGATGACTTTGCGTATCAATGGCCATACACGAACATGACTCAACCAAGGGGAGCGGAGATTGACAGACTCGAGAAACTTTCTGCATTGTCAGCACAAATTGAGACACTTTCGAGGATGTTTAAAGCTTTTAAAGCTCAACGTCGTCAAAGTATGGCGGTTACTTGTGATTATTGTGCTCGAAATCATATGAGTCATCAATGCGCCATCAGTTTCGTGCCGGTACAGTATAGTGGTAATTACCCCAATAATTATGTCTATCCCAACAACTATCATCAGGATTGGGGGTATCACCCCGATTTTTCATGGAGTAACAATCAAGATCAATTTTATGCTCCAAGTCCAACATACCCACAGGATTTCTTGTGTCCACCTCCACTACAACAGGAAGATCATTCAAATTGGGAGGAAGCCTTGGAAAAATTTATTAAAGCTTCTGAAAAAAGGAATGAGGAACAAGACAAGAAAATGAATCAAGTAGAGCTGAATTTGCAAAGCCAAGGGGCGTTGATCAAGAATCTAGAAAATCAAGTGGAACAGATAGCACATGCGTTAAACAACAGTCCTCAATACACACGGCTCTATGACATGGATTCCGAGACTGATGGAGAGCCCGAACAAAATCTACAACTAGATGAGCCACAAGATGTTGAAAGAGAAGAAACAATTGGGAACCAAGAAAAGGAGATCGGCGAAGATCTAACTTTGATAACCAACGAAGATGAGCCGATGTTATTCGTGCCCCAAGTTCCTTCTCCGCCAAAGTTCAAGAATCCGGTTAGATTTGCAAAACCATATCCGCTAGGTAGTCATGTCGTCGGTAATACTCCTTGTGACGTAAAAGAGAGTACAACTTCGAAGCCATGGTTAAATGAGTTAGAGAAGATATAAGAAGAGATTGTTGTGTCTGACAAGCCTCAATGCCAGAATCTATTCGCAGACATAATGCAAAAAACACCTAGATGTTGGACGTTCTTTAATGTGATCTTATCTAAACAAAGCATACTAGGTGACTTTAATACAATGGATATCGTAAATGGGAACCTACCAAAAGCTATATTATTTACGATGGATGGAGGGTTCCTCAACTTTCGAAGAGGAATTGGATTGTATTGACCAGACAAAGTCAGGCTGAAAGACTATAAATCAAGCGCTGACTGGGAGGCAACCCAGGAATTTTTATATTTATATGTTTTACTAGTTTATTTAGTAAATAGGAATTAATTTGCTTAGTAAGTTCTCTTATAATCTAATACATGGTGTCTCTCTTCATTGCAGGTATTGGAGGTTCAATGGATAGGAAAATGATCGTCGCTACCATCCCCACCAGCACCTCACGCTTAGCTGATTACAGGGAAGTTCTCTTCTACTTATTGCTATATTCTTACAATGAGGACATTGTAATTGCTAAGTTTGGGGGAGTTTAGTTTAGTTCGTTATTGCATGTTTAGTTTCATGTTTATGTTATGTTATTTTGTATATGTTGTTAATATAGTTTAGGTTCATTATATATAAAAAAAATCAAAAATAATAGTTAGTTACTATGTTCATTTTGCATAAGTCCAATTGGTTTGTTATAGTTAAGTTTATTTTGGCCAATGATGAGATTGGAATTGGGTGAACAAGTATATAATCTTGACTATTAGAGCTTTGATGTGATTTCTTGTTATTAATTGAATCTTTTTCATTTTTAAAACTAGTATAATAATGATAGCAGATAAAAAAACTTGTTGATTGATTGAGTTTAAATTGATACATAATGGGACTCTAAAGGATCATGCTAGTTTGAATGAAAGAATGACAAGAATAAGTAGTGATGACTAAAGTTAGACAAGAACCTAAGTTTGGGGAATATATGTGGGTATATAAGCTTTTAAAAAAAATGTTGAGTCTTTTGGTGGGTTGAGGAGAAACACTCCCCATAAACCTGGCGTGAGATGGAGCGTAAAACGACTCACCAACCATCTATCAAAAGAAAAGAAAAGGGAAAAAAGGTATCTGATGTGACTAGTCTTGTTTGGGGCCTTTGTTACTTGAGCAAAATGCGCTTGAGGGGATTGTCTTTACACCTAGCGCCCTAAGGTCTTTTATGGTATGGGAGTCGTTGGTCGAAAGCTCTATAAGGGGTAACACTATTAGCCTAATAGGATGAGACATTGCACAGTCATTTATGTATATATAAAAAAATGAATAAATCACGGGAAAAGAGCAAAAAGCCCCCGTGTAAAAAAAAAGAAAAAAAAAAGAGAAGGAAGAAAATAAAGTATAAGTATCCTGCATGTACCCTTGAATTTGGTTGAGTTTAATTTTAGTTGAATCGTGCCTATCTTTGAGATTTCTTGAGTTTACACTGTATGATGCCTTTGAAAAGACTTGTTATGTGTTAAATTTGATTTTATATCAGTTAGCATGGTTGTTGAGCACACACACGCACTGTACCAGTAATAACAGTTTAAGACTTGATGATTGACTAGGAAATTATTGATTGGTTTTGATATGAAGTATTGTCGTGTTTGCTTGATTGCTCTAAGGCCGAGTGAATAGATTTGATTCTATCAAATACTGCTGGATTCGTAGGCATATAGATTAGTTGCATTGAATTATGTTGTGTTACTTAGGGACAACCAACAATTTAAGTTTGGGGGTATTTGATAAGTGGATTTTATATACACTTATCCGGTATCTTTTACTTGAATTAGTTGCTTATATTTATGTGTCTTAGTTACTTTTTATGCATTTTCTGTTCATTTTGTAGGTTATACATTTGGGAGCGGTGTGAGCGACTATTGGTAAGGAAAAGCAAAGAAAACGCAAAGAAAAGCAAACCGGACATCATTTGGGCTTTCATGTTTACTTCATGTTCATGGTTTGGAACTTAGCTTACATTGAAGATCATCGTCTTATCTTTCCGGAACATTTTGAATCATTCCAATCGGAGTTCGGATGCAAGAGTTATGATAGTTATACCAACGGACGTCGAACGTCATGGTTTTGGGTGGTCATTTGCATAGTATCTACTTCCAGCTCAATTTCATCCTTCATCCACCCAGAATTTCTCAATCCTCAAAGAATAAAAGTTGTATATCTCGTCGATGTCTTCGATTTGATAGGTGTCAGACCCCGTAACTCCTCCCGGATCAAAGTTTATGGCCGTTTTCCCAAAGGACGTCGGAGCAAAAAATGTTAGAACTTGGGGCCAGCGTCGGGGCGCCCAAAATAGGCCTATGCCCAGCCGCAAAGGGCACTAGGGGCGAACTTCAGATTAGTATGCATAGCTATTTGGCGCTGGGGGAAGGGCTTGGTGCGGCCTAGACGCATTTTGGGCGAATTTTGACACCTTTTTGACTCCAAATAGGATTAGGTTTGTTCCTAAGCTAAAAATTGGACTTGTAACCTATAAATACATGATGTAAGACATAAAATAGAGGAGATTACATAGATTAGATTAGAGATACACACCATTAGATTAGACATAAACCCTAGTTCTTATTAGTTTTGGAGATTGAAGCAACTTGGAGACCATTGAAGATTCAAAGCAGGAGCGAAAGAGGAGTTTCAAGACTACTGACAATAGATTCTATTCTCTTCTCTTCTCTTACTTTTATCTTTTAATGTCTATTCAATTGTGAATTCTTGGTTTTAATTTATTAATTATGAACTAATTTCTTTTATTAAGATTCCAATGGAACCTTTTATGATTATGAATTGATTGTTTGATTTATTCCAATTATTTATGTTGAAGTGAATTTTTCATCTTGCTTTGTGCTTATTGATTAATTATCTGCCAATAATTACCTTATTACTTTAGAAGGAATTGGGAAAGGAATTCTAGGGTTAGAACTGGGCATGGTGACATGTGACTTAGTTATTTGCACAGTGAATAATTAGGTTTGTGAATAGAATGAGAATATCTATTTGCCGCATGTAAACATAAGGAATTGGGATTGTTGTGAGTTTAATTCAATTGTTTTGCATAGGGATATAGCAAAATTAATATGGATTAAATAGAAGGCAAATGATCACTTGAGAAAGGGCTTTTGGCACTTTAGAATTTCTGTTAACAATTCAGTAGGCATATTAATTGGGATAATTGGATAATTGGTTTATAGTTCATAATTGGGAATATTGGAGTCTTAATCTTTATTTATTTGAATTTATTTATAAAGTAACCTAGTTTTAATTGGTTAATTTAGTTTTCTTAATTAGAAAAATCATGATTTGAGATTGTTTAAATAAAATTAGTTTGGTTAAGAATTAGTACTTGGTGATTTTTATTAAATAATTCCCGTGTAGAACGATACTTTTCTCATCACTTTATTACTTGTTGGCCGTGTATACTTGCGTATTCATTGATTGTGAAATCGATCAACAAGTTTTTAAGCCATAGATTCTTGGAATTAGTTTAATATTTTTACCAATATTAATTTCAATCAAATTAGTCTTAATTTAAACATTTTTATTTTTATTTTAATTCTCTTTCTATATTTCTCTCTTTTCGTGTACCATGGATGACTTTAATGTATCAATGGCCATACACGAACATGACTCAACCAAGGGGGCCGGAGATTGATGACTCGAAAACTTTCGCATTGTCGGCACAGATTGAGACACTTTCGAGGATGTTTGAAGCTTTTGAAGCTCAACGTCGTCAAAGTATGGCGGTTACTTGTGATTATTGTTCTGGAAATCATATGAGTCATCAATGAGCCATCAGTTTTGTGCCGGTACAGTATAGTGGTAATTACCCCAATAATTATGTCTATCCCAACAACTATCATCAGGATTGGGGGTATCACCCGGATTGTTTATGGAGTAACAATCAAGATCAATTTTATGCTCCATGTCCAACATACCCACAAGATTTCTCGTGTCCACCTCCACTACAACATGAAAGAACATTCAAATTGGGAGGAAGCCTTGGAAAAATTTATTAAAGCTTCTGAAAAAAGGAACGAGGAACAAGATAAGAAAATGAATCAAGTAGAGCTAAATTTGCAAAGCCAAGGGGCGTTGATCAAGAATCTAGAAAATCAAGTGGAACAGATAGCACATGCGTTGAACAACCGTCCTCAATACACCTGGCTCTATGACATGGATTCCGAGACTGATGGAGAGCCCGAACAAAATCTACAACTAGATGAGCCACAAGATGTTGAAAGAGAGGAAACAATTGGGAACCAAGAAAAGGAGATCGGCGAAGATCTAACTTTGATAACCAACAAAGATGAGCCGATGTTATTCGTGCCCCAAGTTCCTTCTCCGCCAAAGTTTAAGAATCCTTTTAGATTTACAAAACCATGTCCGCTAGGTAGTCATGTCGTCGGCAATACTCCTTGTGACATAAAAGCGAGTACAACTTCGAAGCCATGGTTCAATGAGTTGGAGAAGATAGAAGAAGAGATTGTTCTGTCTGACAAGCCTCAATGCCAGAATCTATTTGCAGACACAATGGAAAAAACACCTAGATGTTGGACGTTCTTTAATGTGATCTTATCTAAACAAAGCATGCTAGGTAACTTTAATACAATGGCTATTGTAAATGGGAACCTACCAAAAGCTATATTATTTACGATTGATGGAGGATTCCTCAACTTTCGAAGAGGAATTGGATAGCATTGACCAGACAAAGTAAGGCTGAAAGACTATAAATCAAGCGCTAATTGGGAGGCAACCCAGGAATTTTTATATTTATATGCTTTACTAGTTTATTTAGTAGATAGGAATTAATTTGCTTAGTAAGTTCTCTTATAATCTAATAAATGTTGTCTCTCTTCATTGCAGGTATTGGAGGTTCAATGGATAGGAAAATGATCATCGCTACCATCGCCACCAGCACCTCACGCTTAGCTGATTACAGGGAAGTTCTCTTCTACTTATCGCTATATTCTTACAATGAGGACATTGTAATTGCTAAGTTTGGGGGAGTTTAGTTTAGTTCGTTATTGCATGTTTAGTTTCATGTTTATGTTATGTTAGTTTGCATATGTTGTTAATATAGTTTAGGTTCAATATATAAAAAAAAAATTCAAAAATAATAGTTAGTTACTATGTTCATTTTGCATAAGTCCAACGGTTTGTTATAGTTAAGTTTATTTTGGCCAATGATGAGATTGGAATTGGGTAGACAAGTATAATACTGACTATTAGAGCTTTGATGTGATTTGTTGTTATGAATTGAATCTTTTTCTGTTTAAAACTAGTATAATAATGATAGCACAGTAAAAACAACTTGTTGATTTATTGAGTTTAAATTGATACATAATGGGACTCTAAAGGATAATGCTAGTTTGAATGAAAGAATGACAATAATAAGTAGTGATGACTAAAGTTAGACAAGAACCTAAGTTTGGGGGAATATATGTGGGTATATAAGCTTTTAAAAAAAAACATGTTGAGTCTTTTGGTGGGTTGAGGAGAAACACTCCCCATAAACACAAGCGTGAGATGGAGCGTAAAACGCACTCACCAACCATCTATCAAAAGAAAAAGAAAATGGAAAAAAAGTTATACAGGGTGACTAATCTTATTTCGGGGCCTTTGTTACTTGAGCAAGTACACCCGAGGGGATTGTCTTTACACCTAGCGCCCTAAGGTCTTTTATGGTATGGGAGTCGTTGGTCGAAAGCTCTCTAAGGGGTAACATTGTTAGCCTAATGGGATGAGACATTGCACAGTCATTTATGTATATATATAAAAAAATGAATAAATCACGGGAAAAGAGCAAAAACCCCCCTGTAAAAAAAAAGAAAAAAAAAGAAGGAAGAAAATAAAGTATAAGTATCCTACATGTACCCTTGAATTTGGTTGAGTTTAATTTTAGTTGAATCGTGCCTATCTTTGAGATTTCTTGAGTTTACACTGTATGATGCCTTCGAAGAGACTTTTTATGTGTTAAATTTGATTTTATATCAGTTAGCATGGTTGTTGAGCACACACACGCATTGTACCAGTAATAACAGTTTAAGACTTGATGATTGACTAGGAAATTGTTGATTGGTTTTGATATGAAGTATTGTCGTGTTTGCTTGATTGCTCTAAGTCCGAGTGAATAGATTTGATTCTATCAAATAATGCTGGATTCGTAGGCATATAGATTAGTTGCATTGAATTATGTTGTGTTACTTAGGGACAAGCAACAGTTTAAGTTTGGAGGAATTTGATAAGTGGATTTTATATACAGTTATCCGGTATCTTTTACTTGAATTAGTTGCTTATATTTATGTGTCTTAGTTACTTTTCATGCATTTTGTGTTCATTTTGTAGGTTATACATTTGGGAGCGGTGTGAGCGACTATTGGTAAAGAAAAGCAAAAAAAACGCAAAGAAAAGCAAATCGGACATCATTTGGTCATTCATGTTTACTTCATGTTCTTGGTTTGGAACTTATCTTACATTGAAGAGCATCGTCTTAGCTTTCCGGAACATTTTGAATCATTCCAATCGGAGTTCGGATGCAAGAGTTATGATAGTTATACCAACGGACGTCGAACGTCATGGTTTTGGGTGGTCATTTGCATAGCAGTTGCTTCCAGCTCAATTTCAGCCTTCATCCGCCCAGAATTTCTCAATCTTCAAAGAATTAAAGTTGTATATCTCGTCGATATCTTTGATTTGATAGGTAGCAGGCCCCGTAACTCCTCCGGATCAAAGGTTATGGCCGTTTTCCCAAACGACGTCGGAGCAAAAAAATGTTAGAAATTGGGGCCAGCGTCGGGGCGCCCAAAATAGGCCTATTCCCAGCGCCGGGGCGCTAGGGGGCAGACTTCCAGCGACGTGCCCAGCGCTGGGGCACTAGGGGAAGGGCTAGGTGTGGCCTGGACCCATTTTGGGCGAATTTTGACACCTTTTTGACTCCAAATAGGATTGGGTTTTTTCCTAAGCTAAAAATTGGACTTGTGTAACCTATAAATACATGATGTAAGACATAAATTAGAGGAGATTACATAGATTAGATTAGAGATACACTCCATTAGATTAGACATAAAACCTAGTTCTTATTAGTTTTGGAGATTGAAGCTACTTGGAGACCATTGAAGATTCAAAGCAGGAGCGAAAGAGGAGTTTCAAGACTACTGACAATAGATTCTATTCTATTCTCTTCTCTTCTCTTACTTTTATTTTTTAATGTCTATTCAATTGTGGATTCTTGGTTTTAATTTATTAATTATGAACTAATTTCTTTTATTAAGATTCCAATGGAACGTTTTATGATTATGAATTGATTATTTGATTTATTCCAATTATTTATGTTGAAGTGAATTGTTCATCTTGCTTTGTGCTTATTGATTAATTATCTGGCCATTAATTACCTTATTACTCTAGAAGGAATTGGGAAAGGAATTCTAGGGTTAGAACTGGGCATGGTGACATGTGACTTAGTTATTTGCACAGTGAATAATTAGGTTTGTGAATAGAATGAGAATATCTATTTGCCGCATGTAACACATAAAGAATTGGGATTGTAGTGAGTTTAATTCAATTGTTTTGCATAGGGATATAGCAAAATTAATATGGATTAAATAGAAGGCAAATGATCACTTGAGAAAGGGCTTTTGGCACTTGAGAATTTATGTTAACAATTCAGTAGGCATATTAATTGGGATAATTGGATAATTGGTTTATAGTTCATAATTGGGAATATTGGAGTCTTAATCTTTATTTATTTTAATTTATTTATAAAGTAACCTAGTTTTAATTGGTTAATTTAGTTTTCTTAATTAGAAAAATCATGATTTGAGATTGTTTAAATAAAATTAGTTTGGTTAAGAATTAGTATTTGGTGATTTTTATTAAATAATTCCTCGTGGGAACGATACTTTTCTTATCACTTTATTACTTGTTTACCGTGTATACTTGCACGTATTCATTGATTGCGAAATCGATCAACAGAGAAGTTCCAAGAACTGTTCAATGACAAGTACTTTCCCGAATGTATTCGTCACATGAAGGAGGTAGAGTTTATCAAGTCGAGCGAGAACAATATGACCGTAATCGCGATGCGAAGCTAAAGTTTGCCGAGTTATCCTGGTTTGCGTCCCACTTAGTTGATAATGAGGAGAGAATGACGTGAATGTTTCTAAGAGGTTTGAAACCTGAGATACGTCAATACTTAATTTCTCACAAAGTGTGTTTGTATTCAGATGTTGTAAATAGGGCTCAGTTATTGGAGCGCGATAATGACTTAACCTAACCAAGAGAGAGCAGCTGGTAAATAGATAATACTAGTGGTAGCAGTCATCGAAGAGGTGACAAGAAACGTGGAGGGAATCATCATGCCAGAAATGGTAACCACTTTGGTGGTAATCGTGGCCAAGATAATAGAAGTGGGAATTTCAAGAAGAGGAGATTCAATAATGATGGAAGAACGTCAGCACTAGCACCTGTTGTTAAGGAAGGAGAACGATCGCTTTGTCGTATATATTACAAATACGGAGGGAGGGACACATCGGTCAAATTGTACGTAATAGATCCAAAGTCATGGCGCCCCAAAATTAGGTATACATCACCCATCTTAGGTCGCCAGATACATGGTATGTAATTCAAATACAACTTACTAATACAACTGCGTGTATAATACGACAAAACATAAACCGTGAGTTTGAATACAAATATTATCTACTAGAGATTATACAAACTCAAAAGGAGTCCTCATTACAATTATTATCACACTATTTCACGTAATAGTGAGGACTACTAATGCTATCCTCTGCAGACCATTACTCCATTCCCCAACTCGTCCCAAATTTATATTCTCATTTCACGAGAAGAGAAAGGTGAAAGAAAGAGTGAGCTCAACTAGCCCAAGAAGAAATATTATGACTAAGATAATGCGAATAAATTATCATTAGCCTTCAACAATGTTAAACCGATAAAATATAATAAACATCAAGTTTAATCTGCGATGAAACCAAAGAATCCATTAAAAGAGTCAAGTAGAAAATAAAATCTACTATCTTTTATGATTTAAAAGGTTTTCATCATCATTATAAATTTGAGACTCACTTTTTTAATAAATATTCCACATCATCGAATCACCCTCACTACTACGGCCAAGGATATTCTTTAGTATCACGACCATAATTATCCATGCACTATGGGCCAAGAATATTTGTGTATTCATTAATGGTCATGATCATGCTACTGTACTTTTACTACCGGGTAGTTCAACAGCTTTTAACGAGAACACCTCCGTAGTTATTTTTATAGAAAGATAATTTTGTCGCTTTTCTAACTACGACAATACTTCCGTTAATAGGGGTTCACCAATGATTGAGCCGTCGTATTTAATATTCCCCGACCAAACGAATATTTTATAACAACTTGCTTACCTTGCAAAATTTATAAATATTACCCACAGCTATTATATCAATTTTACTCCATAATATTCAAAAATAATATTTATAGAAAATTCATCTTTATTTATAAAAGTTGGGGTCTTACAACCTCCCCTTCTCATTAAATTTCGCCCTCAAAATTAGGGTACGTACATGGTATGTCGAAGAGGTAAGGATACCTTGATTTCATTTCAGATTCTAACTCCCAAGTCATTTCCTCAACATCGTGGTTTCTCCACAAAACTTTGACTTAAGGTATAACCTTGGAGCATAGAATATGTTCCTTCTTATCCAAGATTTGAACAGGAACCTCTTTATACGTCAAATCTTCTGCTATTTCGTCCGGTTCTAACTCAATAATGTGGTTCGGGTCTTTCACATATTTATGTAACATGGATATGTGATAAACGTTATGAACACGAGACATACTTGGCGGTAAAGCGAGTCTATAGGCCACAGTTCCTACTCGATTGAGGATTAAAAATGGACCAATGAATCGAGGATTGAGTTTTCCTCTCTTTCCAAATCTTGTAACTCCTTTCCATGGAGCAACACGTAACAACACATGATCTCCTATATCGAATTCCATGTCCTTTCGATGAAGATCGGATAACTCTTTATCGATTTTGTGAGGTTTTTATACGTTGTCGGATCGTTTGAATCTTTTTCTCGTAGTCATACATACCAACTCCGGTCCCAACAACGTTGCTTCACCCACCTCATCCCAAAGATAATCTTGGAGAACGACACTTTCTTCCATATAACGCTTGAATGGAGCCATGCCAATACTTGCTTGATAACCGTTGTTGTAGGAAAACTCCACCAATGGTAAGAACTTGTCCTAACTTCCTTGAAATCAAGGACACGAGTCTTAATAGATCTTCAAGAGTTTGAATAGTCCTCTCTGATTGTCCGTCTGTCTGAGGATGATATGCCGAAGCTAAATCGTAAAATCTGTGCCCATAGCATTTTACAAACTAACCCAAAATCGTGAAGTGAATCTTGGGTCTAGATCGGAAACTATGGATACCAAAGATACCATGCGATCTTACAATCTCGTTTATGTACATACGAGCAAGATGTTCAAGTGTATAAGTTTCTCGTGTCGGTAAGAAATGAGCGGACTTGGTCAATCTATCAACAATGACCCAAATCGCATCTATGCCTTGAGAAACCTTAGGAAGACCGTGCTTGAAATCCATGGTAATGTGCTCCCACTTCCATTCGGAATTTTAAGTGGTTGCAATGGACCTTTTGGTACTTGATGCTCCGCTTTAACTCGTTGACAAGTTAGACACCTTGAGATAAACAAATATATCTCTCTCTTCATATTGCTCCACCAAAATGTATGACGAATATCATGATACATTTTGGTACTCCCGTGATGGATTGCAAACACCGTTTGTCTGTATACCTCCATCATGATTTTATACTTTAAATCAAGGTCGTTAGGAACACAAAGTCCGGAGTTGACTCAAAGTATTCCTTCTTCATCGATTCTTGCTTCCTAAGATAGCACATTCTTGCACTTTCTTCCTCATACGCATCGGCTCCAGTGCAGTAGCTCGAGCGACTTTAACTTTATCGATTAAAGTTGGTTCTACTCAGATAGTCGCTATCATCACATGCATCCTCAGAGTCTTTAACACTATCTCCATCCTTTGCAAGTCACACAAAATGGGCCTTTATACGACAATATCGTACTCGTGCTTGCATATGATCTTCTACTCAATCGTCAACTACCACATTCGATTTTCCAGGATGGTATTGGATGGTATGATCATAATCTTTCAATGAGTTCAAGCCAACGTCGTTGTCGCATATTGAGTTCCTTTTGAGTGAAGAAATATTTGAGGCTTTTATGATCCATAAAGATCTCCACTTTCTCCCCATACAAGTAATGCCTCCAAATTTTAAATGCAAAGACAACAAACCAACCTCTAGATCATGAGTAGAATAATTCCTCTCATATTCTTTGAGTTGTCATGAGGCATAAACTATGACTTTTCCATGTTGCATGAGAACACATCCCAACCCTTTGCCCGAAGCATCATCAGATGACAAATCCCTCCGAGCCAGATGGTATTGTCAGAACAGGTGCTGAAATGAGTCTCCTCTTGATTTCTTGAAAACTCTTCTCACATTCTTCGCTCCAACCGAACTTTGTATCTTTCCGAGTCAGCTGAGTCAATGGAGTAGCAATTCAAGAAAATCCTTCCATGAATCTCCGATAATAACCAACTAATCCGAGAAAGCTACGTACTTCGGTCACTGATTTAGGTTGCTCCCAGCTTTGAATAGCTTCAATCTTTGCTAGGTCAACAGATATTCCATGACTTGATACCACGTGCCCAAGGAATGCTACTTCCTCAAGCCAGAACTCGCGTTTCTTCAACTTGGCATAAAGCTTATATTCACGAAGCTTTTGGAGTGTCAGCCTCAAGTGTTGCTCATGATCTTCACGGCTTTTGGAATAAATAAGGATGTCATCAATAAAGACGACCACAAAGTGATCCAAATATTCCTTGAATACTCGGTTCATCATATCCATGAAGGCAGCAGGAGCATTAGTCAATCCAAAGGACATGACTAGGAATTCATAATGCCCGTACCGAGTTCTGAAAGCCGTCTTTGGAATGTCATCGGTTCTAATCTTCAATTGGTGATATCCGAAACGAAGATCAATCTTTGAAAAGAATTTGGCTCCTTGTAATTGGTCAAATAGGTCATCAATACGTGGCAAGGAGAAGTACTAGGACGAATAAATACAAAGTCGCATACTCCCATCTTTCTTCTTCATGAATAGAACAGGAGCACCCCAAGGAGAAGTACTAGGACGAATAAAGCCAATGTCTAACAATTCCTGCAGTTGGGTGTTTAACTCACGAAGTTCAATAGGAGCCATTCGATATGGGGCTTTGGAAATGGGTTTTATCTAGGGTTCAAGGTCGATACAAAATTCAATTTCACGCTACGGGGTAGGCCGAGAAGTTCTTCTGGAATACGTCAGAAATTTATTAACAATAGAAATATCGTTTAAAAGCGGCGTATTTTTGTTTAAATCGTGACATGAGCTAAGAAAGCTTGACATCCATTTTTTAATAAACGAATAGCTTTATGGCTTGAGATGAGCGTGATTGATTTTAATGGTTTGGTCGCTTGAATTCGCATAATAGGTTGATTAGGAATATGAAAGCTAACAACCTTACGAAAATAATCAATTTTTGCATGATGAGTAGTTAACCAATCAATCCCTAAAATCACATCAAATGCAAGTATTTTTAATGAAATAAGATCGACAGGTAATGTGAGGGTACCGATTTGAACCAAACAAGACTTATAAACAATGGATGTAATGAAGGTTTCTCCCAACGGAGTTTCCACAGATAAGTCAAAGTTTAATTTCTCTGGAGTCAAATTTAATCGATGAGCGCAAGTAGGAGAAATAAAAGAATGGGTAGAACCGGTATCAAATAAAGTGTAGACTTCGTTAGAGTTTATGATAAGCTTACCCGTGATGACCTCATTCTGGTTCCTTGCTTTCTGGGAGGTCACAACAAACGCTCTCCCTTGCACTACCAGCTTTGACCTTTACGGGATGACCTTTGGTGCCTCCATCTTAGTGAATTTGTCTTGATGAACGACAAAATCGGGCTAAATGACCTTCTCTTCCACAATTATAACATGCTTTGACTGACATCGCGCAATTGACCGATGTGTCCCTCCCCTCGCATTTGAAGCATATGATAGGTGGTATTTCTCCTTCCTTAACAACAAAAGTCTTTGGTGTTGACGTCTTTCCATCATTGTTGAATCTCCTCTTCTTGAAATGTCCATTCTTATTGTTTTGGCCCTGATTACAACCAAAGTGGTTACCATTTCGTCTGTTGATTCCATCCACGCTTGTTGTCACCGCTCGATGACTACTCTCACCGGTATTATAATTTTGTCACCGTTTCTCTTTTAGTTATATTGACTCGTTATCGCGCTCCACTAATCGAGCCCTATTTACAACATCTCGAATACAAACACAGCTTTATGAGAAATAAGATGTTGACGTATCTCGGCTTCAAACCTCTTAAAAACATTCGCGCCATTCTCTCTTCATTATCCACCAAGTGGGACGCAAACCGTGATAACTCCGCAAATTTTGCCTCGTATTGCGACACGTTGCTTTGTTCCAACTTGATAAACTCCACCTCCTTCATGTGGCGAATACTTTCAGGAAAGTATTTGTCGTTGAACAGTTTCTGGAACTTCTCCCAAGATATCTTCAGTACAGCAAGTTGAGTACGTTTTACTGATTCCCACCAGTAATCTGCCTCTCCGCGCAACATAAAGGCGGCGAAAAGACGCTTTTGCTCTCGGGCATCCCAAGACATCAAATATCTTGGTGATCTGCTTTATCCATGCTTCCGCCATAAGTGGTTTTGGCTCTCCCTTAAACTCCGGTGGTCCCAGCTCCTTAAACTGTTTAGCGGTGACCGCCCAAGAGTTTCCCGTATTTCCACCTACGTTTTGGACAGGAGCCGCTCTCGCCTGCTGTTGCATGAATTGCATAAAGCCTCTGAACATTTGATCATTCATCATTTGGTCAGTGTTGTTGTTTGTATGAGGATTGTTACCTCCCTGATGCACATTATCCTGATTATTGATATGTGGTGAATCAACAGTCGCCTGTGCTCCATTGCTATTCTCAACATTCTCAGATGTCATTTTCAGATACTGCCACAAAACAACAAGTTAATTGACATGTAACATATTATCCCTATATTCTGACCGACCAATAAAATAGCACATAAACTTAGGTAGGTCATATTAGCGAAGGAATTCCCCGTCTCTCCCCTCCTAGTACTATTCTCACATCTTAGCCAGGGATCATATCCCTAAGCTTTGATACCAACTGTGATGCCCCCAAAATTAGGTATACATCACCCATCTTAGGTCGCCAGATACATGGTAGAGAATTCAAATATAACTTACTAATACAACTGTCGTGTACAATACGACAAAACATAAACTGTGAGTTTGAATACAAATATTGTCTACTAGAGATTATACAAACTCAAAAAGAGTCCTCATTACAATTATTATCACACTATTTCACAGAATAGTGAGGACTACTAATGCTATCCTCTCGACCATTACTCTCGCTTCCCACTCGTCCCCAAATTATATTCTCATTTCACGAAATGAAGAAAAGAAAAGGTGAGCTCAACTAGCCCAGTAAGAAATATTATGACTAAGATAATGTAGAATAAATTATCATTAGCCTTCAACAGTGTTAAACTGATAAAATATAATAAACATCAAGTTTAACTGCAGCAGAACCAGTAATCCATTAAAAGAGTCAAATAGAAAATAAAATCTACTATCTTTTATGATTTAAAAGGTTTTTCATCACTGTTTTAGCTGAGACTCAGTTTAATAAATATTCCACATCATCGAATCACCCCTGCACTACGGCCAAGGATATTCTTTAGTATCATGACCACAATTATCCATGCACTACGGGCCAAGAATATTTGTGTATTCATTAATGGTCATGATCATGCCAACAACTGTCCATCAATGCACTACTGGCCAATGAGGACTTTTACCACATCATTTGTAATATTACTTGGTCATGATTACAATAGAATAATCCTCGGTCATAATCATACCAAGTCCATCAATGCACTACGAGCCCATGATGACTTTCAAAAAAATAAATATGAGAGGATGATGACAATGATATAAGAATTCAATAAAACAAGTTCAAGAATTAATTTATCCAGAACCAATAACATCCAAATCATCAACATTATATCTTTGCTTTGTAGAGTAGTAAAATTTCAAGAATACTTAGAAGAATATTTCCATGAAAGGATACTTTGGATGAAGCGCAAATATCAAGGATATTCCACTAATTTCATGGAGTATAGAAGTCAAAGTTTTAACCAACTGAGTATAATAAAGAATGGAATAACAAAAGAAATCACCATGCATGCGATAGACCGCACAGGCAGGTTATTCCAACAGAATAATAAATAACGGAACCGGTCCCACAGAAAAGCGCGCATAGACGAGATATTCCAACGAATAATAAAGAATGGAACCAGTCCTAAGCGTAAACACACAGATATGATGTTCCAACGGAATAATAATAAAGATGGAACTAGGTCCCAAAAAACACATGCACAAGATGTTCCAACGAATAATAATAAGATTTTAACCGACGGTCCGGTGTAAAACACATGCAGACGAGGATGTTCCAATGTAATAATAGAAGAATGTCACCAAGTATATGGTAAATCACAGATACAAAGTTATTCCAACAGAATAATAATCAATGGAATAACAACAGTTCTCTTCATGAATAAGAAAGAATAACACCCCCTACTTTAGTAGGAGATTGAATACTACAGGAGTGTAATAGAAGAATACTCTTCTTCTTTCTCTCTATTCTCTCTATACTTTCTCTCTCTCTATAGCTTGAATGAATTAAGTGAAAATAATGAAGCACTAGGACTCTATTTATAGAAGATTTCTAGCTTAGCACTTGCCATGTGAAAAGGCAACCTGGTTTGACGATTTGGTGATGTGAAAAGAAAAGTGGTTTGACCTTTGTAATGTGAAACGACAATTGGTTCGGCGCTTTGTAATGTGAAACGACAAGTGGTTCGGCCTTTTGTAATATGAAACGGCAAGTGGTTTGACGTCTGGTAAAGGTAATTACTATTGGCGAAGGTAATTACTATTCACGAAGGTAATTACTATTGACGAAGATAATTACTATTGACGAAGGTAATTACTATTGACGAAGGTACTCTTAGATGATGACATATGGGCCCCCCATAAAATAACCAAACTTACCACAAACGTCTCATAACAGACTCTTTATATACATCAAGGATTGAATAAATATTACCACAAATCATTTTATTTTTAATCAACACATATTTAATCTTTCAACAATTATTAATCATTTATAACAGACTTACCACAAACGTCTCATAACAGACTCTTTATATACATCAAGGATTGAATAAATATTACCACAAATAAATATTACACAGACTCTTAGATGATGACATATGGGCCCCCCATAAAATAACCAAACTTACCACAAACGTCTCATAACAGACTCTTTATATACATCAAGGATTGAATAAATATTACCACAAATCATTTTATTTTTAATCAACACATATTTAATCTTTCAACAATTATTAATCATTTATAACTTGTCGTCTCAATTATTGATTTAATAATATAACATATTATACGATGATGATCTTGTGACAATAATTGAATCAATAATATAAGAGATATAATCGCAAATTTATCAGAATAATAATTGAGTATAGTGAGTGACTTCTCACGTAAGCATCAATAATCAATCTGAGTGTGCTACTATGCAACTACGCCAGACATCGTACTTTTTACTACCGGGTAGTTCAAAAGTTTTAATGGTAACACCTCCGAGTTATTTTTATAGAAAGATAATTTTGTCATTTTCTAACTACGACAATACTTCCGTTGTAGGGTCCACTAATGATTGAGCCGTAATTGTCACGAATATTCCCAAACAAAAGAATATTCCCGACCAAACGAATATTTTATAACAACTTGCTTACTTTGCAAAATTAATAAATATTACCCACAACTATTATATCAATTTTACTCCATAATATTCAAAAATAATATTTATAGAAAATTCATCTTTATTTATAAAAGTTGGGGTCTTACAAAAGCATGTTATAATTATGGAATAGAAGGTCACCTAGCCAGATTTTGTCGTGCACCGAAGTCAAGTCCAGCTGGGATGGAGGCATCAAAGGCCGTCCCAGACAAGACAAAACTGGTAGTTCATTAGAGAGCGTTTGTCGTAACATCCCAAAAAGCGAGGAATCTGAACGAGGTGATCACGGGTAAGCTAATCATAAACTCTAGTGAAGTCTATACCTTATATGATACCGGTTCTACCCATTCTTTTATTTCTCCTACTTGCGCTCAACGTTTAAATTTAACTCCGGAGAAATTAGACTTTGATTTATTTGTTCAAACTCCGTTGGGAGAAACCTTCATTACATCCACTATTTATAAGTCTTGTTTGGTTCAACTCGGTACCCTCACATTACTTGTCGATCTTATTTCCTTAAAAATACTTGCATTTGATGTGATTTTAGGGTTTGATTGGTTAACTACTCATCATGCTAAAATTGATTATTTTCATAAGGTTGTTAGCTTTCATATTCCTAACCAATCTATTATGTGAATTCAAGCAACCAAACCACTAAAGTCAATCACTGTCATATCAAGCCATAAAGCTATTCGTTTATTGAAAAATGGATGTCAAGCTTTCTTAGCCCATGTCACGGATTTAAACAAAAATACGTTAGATTTGAATGATATTTCTATTGTTAATAAATTTCCTGACGTATTCCCTGAAGAACTTACTGGCCTACCCCCAGAGCGTGAAATCGAATTTTGTATCGATCTTGAACCCGATACAAAACCCATTTCGAAAGCCCCATATCGAATGGCTCCTATTGAACTTCCGGAGTTAAAAAATCAACTATAGAAATTGTTAGACATCGGTTTCATTCGGCCTAGTACATCTCCTTGCGGTGCCCCTGTTCTATTCATGAAGAAGAAAGATGGAAGTATGCGACTTTGTATTGATTATCGGGATTTGAATCATGTCACCATAAAAAATAGGTATCCATTACCTCGTATTGATGATCTGTTTGACCAGTTGCAAGGCGCCAAATTCTTTTCAAAGATCAATCTTTGTTCTGGATATCATCAGTTGAAGATTAAAATTGATGACATTCCAAACACTGCTTTCAGAACTCGGTACGGCATTACGAATTCCTAGTCATGTCTTTTGGATTGACTAATGCTCCTGTTGCCTTTATGGATATGATGAACCGAGTATTCAAGGAATATTTGGATCACTTTGTGGTCGTCTTTATTAATGACATCCTCATTAACTCCAAAAGTCATGAAGATCATGATCAACACTTGAGGTTGATACTCCAAAAGCTTTGTTAAAACAAGTTATATGCCAAGTTAAAAGAAATGTGAGTTCTGGCTTGAGGTAGTAGCATTCCTTGGGCACGTGATATCAAATAACAGAATATATGTTGACCTGACAAAGATTTAAGCAATTCAAAGATGGCAGAAACCTAAGTTAGTGACCGAAGTACGTAGCTTTTTGGGCTTAGCTGGTTATTATCGAAGGTTCGTGGAAGGATTTTCTCGAACTGCTACTCCATTAACTCAGCTGACTCGAAAAGATACAAAATTCGGTTGGAGCAAGGAATGTGAGAAGAATTTTCAAAAACTCAAGAGGAGACTCATTTCAGCACTTGTTCTGACAATACCATTTGGCTTGGAGGGATTTGTCATCTACAGTGATGCTTCATGCAAAGGGTTAGGATGTGTTCTCATGCAACATGGGAAAGTCATAGCCTATGCCTCACCACAACTCAAAGAATATGAGAGAAATTATCTTACTCATGATCTAGAGTTGGCAGCTGTCGTTTTTGCACTTAAGATTTAGAGGCATTACCTGTATGGAGAGAAGGTGGGGATCTATATGGATCATAAAAGCCTCAAATATTTTTTCACTCAAAAGGAACTCAACATGCGACAATGATGATGGCTTGAGCTATTGAAAGATTACGATCATACCATTCAATACCATCTTGGAAAAGCGAACATAGTAGCTAACACATTGAGTAGAAGATCATATACGGGTATAAGTGCGATATTGTCAATACAAAGACCCATTTTGTATGACTTACAAAGGATGGAGATAGAGTTAAAGACTCCAAGGACCCATGTGATGATGGCGAATATACGGGTAGAACCAACTTTAATCAATAAAGTTAAAGTTGCTCAAGCTACAGACCTAGAGTTGATGCGTATGAGGAAAAAAGTGCAAGAATGTGCTATTCCGGAAGCAAGAATTGATGAAGAAGGAATACTTCGAGTCAACTGCAGACTTTGTATTCTTAACGATTCTGACTTGAAGTATAAAATCATGATGGAGGCGCACAACACACCGTTTGCAATCCATCTTGGGAGTACCAAAATGTATCGTGATCTTTGACATACATTTTGGTGGAGCAATATGAAGAGAGAGATAGTGTAGTTTATCTCAAGTTGTCTAACTTGTCAATGAGTCAAGGCAGAGCATCAAGTGCCAAAAGGTCCATTGCAACCACTTGAAATTCCATAATGGAAGTGGGAGCACATTGCAATGGATTTCGTTACTGGTCTTCCCAAGGTTTCTCAAGGCATATATGTGATTTGGGTCATTGTTGATAGATTGACCAAGTCTACTCATTTCTTACCGATACGAGAAACTTATACACTTGAACGTCTTACTTGTACATACGTAAACAAGATTGTAAGATTGCATGGTATGCCAGTATCCATAGTTTCTGATCGAGACCCAAGATTTATTTCACGATTTTGGGTTAGTTTGCAAAAATCTATGGGCACGGATTTACGATTTAGTTCGGCATATCATCCTCAAATGGATGGGCAGTCAAAGAGGACTATTCAAACTCTTGAAGATTTATTAAGACTCTGTGTCCTTGACTTCAAAAGAAGTTGGGACAAGTTCTTACCATTGGTGGAGTTTTCCTATAATAACAGTTATCAAACAAGTATTGGCATGGCTCTATTTGAGGCGTTATATGAAAGAAAGTGTCATTCTCCAGTATGCTGGGATGAGGTGGGTGAAGCAACGTTGTTGGGACTGGAGTTGGTACTTATGACTACGAAAAATATTCAAACGATCCGACAACGTATAAAAACCTCACAAGATCGACAAAAGAGTTATGTTGATCTTCATCGAAAGGACGTGGAATTCAATATTGAAGATCATGTGTTGTTACGTGTTGCGCCATGGAAAGGAGTTACGAGATTTGGAAAGAGAGGAAAGCTCAATCCTCGATTTATTGGCCCATTTTTAATCCCTGATCGAGTAGGAACTGTGGTCTATAGACTCGCCTTACCGCCAAGTATGTCTCGTGTTCATAACGTTTTTCATATATCTATGTTATGTAAATATGTGAAATACCCGAACCACATTATTGAATTAGAACCAGACGAGATAGCGGAAAAAATTTAACGTATGAAGAGGTACCTATTAAAATCTTGGATAAGAAGGATCATATTCTACGCTCCAAGGTTATACCTCAAGTCAAAGTTTTGTGGAGAAACCACGATGTTGAGGAAATGACCTGGGAGTTAGAATCTGAAATGAAGTCAAGGTATCCTCACCTCTTCGACATATCAGGTACACACGCTAATTTTGAGGACGAAATTTCATAAGAAGGGGAGGTTGTAAGACCCCAAATTTTATGAATAAAGATTAATTTTTCTCAAAATATATTTTTAATATTATGGTGTGGATTTAATATAATGTTATAGTTGTGGGTATTATTTACAAATTTTGCAAAGTAAGCAAGTGGTTATATAATATTCGATTGGTCGGGGAATATTCATTTAACAGAAAATATTCGTATGACGGCACAATCATTGGTGGACCCTACAACGGAAGTATTGTCGTAGTTAGAAAACGACAGAATTATCTTTTATAAAAATAACGGCGAAAGTTTTACCGTTAAACTGTTGAACTACCCGTGGTAAAAGAACGATGTCTACGCGTGGTTGCATAGTAGCACACGGTATTGATTATTAATGCTTACGTGAGAAGTTACTCAGTTATACTCAATTATTGCTACGATAATTCTTTGCGTAATATCTCTCATATTATTGATTCAATTATTGTCACAGTATCATCTACATAATATTTTATATTATTAAATCAATAATTGAGACGACAAAGTTATTCATATTATTATTTGCAATATTGACAATGTCTAGAAAGTTCTGTCAATGAGAGGTTTGGTCACCTAATTGCGCGCCAATAGGGAGAAATTTTTATCCAAAAGCCCCCTCTTTCCTGAGAATGATCTGGTTGTTAAATATTGTGAGTTATATTATTTTGTTCAGTATTCATAGAAATAATATATTCTTCCATACTTTGTAGTATGTGAGTAATATTATTTCGTCTCGTATTCCTAATTATACCCTCATTTTGTTAAAGTATTACTTCTATACTCCGTGAAATTAGTAGAACATCCTTGAAATTTACGCTTCATCTAGTATCATTTCACAAGGATATTTTCTGTACATTTTTGTTAAATTTTAAGCTTTTCATGTCGGAGTACTGTCCATGAGTTGTATTCATTTTTACGGTACTATTCACATAGTACTATTCACGGGGTACTATTCAGAAAGTACTATTCAGGGGTACTATACACAAAGTACTATTCACGAGTATTATTCATAAAGTACTATTCACGGGGTGCTATTCACTCAGGTATTATTCACCCGGGGAATTATTCATGACAAAAATTGATTTCTTTACTGTCCAAATCATTTTTGATACAATATTATTCTTGAATTTTACTCCACAAAATAGTATCATGTTGACAATTTGGACATTATTAATTCTGGATAAATTAAGTTATAAATCTTTAAAAATTTATCATTTGTTTTCTTTTAGTTGAATTCTTATATCATTTTCATCATCCTCATGCTTATATTGTGATAAAAGTCATATGTGGCTTACGTGCATAGATGTACTATTGATTGGTATTATTATGACCAAGGATTATTCGGTATAATCATGACCGTAACGTTATAAATGATGTGGTAAAAATCCTTATTGGCCTGTAGTGCATTGATGAACAGTTGTTGGTATGATTATGACCAGGGATTATTCGGTATAATCATGACCATTGATGATTACATGAATATCCTTGGCCCGTAGTACAGGGATGATTTCGATGATGTGGTTTATTTATTAAGCTGAGTCTCAGCGATAAAATTTATGTTAAACTTTTTAAATCATAGAAAATAGTAAATATCATGCTCTACTTGACTCTTCTAATGGATTACTTGTTCCGCTGTAGTTAAATTTGATGTTTATTATATTTTATCAGTTTAACACTGTTGAAGGATAACATTAATTTATTCTACAATATCCTAGTCATAATATTTCTTACTGGGCTTGTTGAGCTCGAACACCTTTCGTTTTCATTGTTCTCTTCAGGAAATGAGAATATAGTTGGGACTAGTTGGGGAACAGAGTGATGGTCTGAGATGGTGGTTATAGTAGTCCTCACTATTTTATGAAATAGTCTGATAATAAATGTAATGAGGACTTCATTTGAGTTTGAATACTGTCTATGAGACAATATTCGTGTAAAAACTCTAAGCTACGCTTTTGTCGTATTGTATAAAAGAAGTTTGTATTTAATTTATGTACCATGTATTTGGCGACTCAGAATGAGTGATGTATACCTATTTTGGGGCCGTCACAGATATAATTTATTTATATAAATATTGTAAAATAGATCGTTAATTAGACATCAACAATATAGTGGAGATATTCCTCTTAAGTGAATGAATTAGTCGAACGAGTGCTTACAATGTTCTAAGTGATCTATCAAAAATATTTACACAAATATTACATAGTGAAACTTTAAATTTGGCCATTTGTTGACTAATCGAGACTGAATTAGAGATATTCTTCTTAAGTAATGGAATCAGTCGAATGGGTGCTCTGAAATTCCAAGTGACCCTATTTAATATTCACAGGATAGAAAAAATATATTATTATATATATTTTCGAGTTTAACAAATTTATTTGTTATATCAAGTATCATTTAACTGTTTAACTTATTATACTTGATATCAGATATTGCAAGTATTTGAACTTAAATTATTCATTAATAAAAATATTTTTTGCATAATATTAAAGTTACTTAAACTTTATATCACAAACTTCTATGAATTTATCTACTTAGTAAGAAGTATAAAAGTTCATAGAAACACATTCTTTATTATATAAAAAATTAAATCTTTATAAATCTGAACAAAAGTTATATATCTGCTTATTTAGAAGTATATTTAAATTAAACTTAAAGTTATATACTTGCTTATTCAAGAAGCACTTCTCACACAAAATATAAAAGTTATTTAAACTTTTATAATAGTGCATAAATTCACATATTTGATTACATAGAAGCATTATTTGATCTAAACTTAAATATTTGCTTACTAAGAAACATATTTACTCAAGTATAAAAGTTCTTGAACTTTTATAAACATATCTGCTCTTTAACTAATATCTCGCTTATTTGAGAAGCTTAAAATATAAAAGTTATGTATAGTTGTTCTAAATTGTATACTTTTATAAACATGTCTGCTCTTTAACTACTATCTGCTTATTTGAGAAGCTTAAAATATAAAAGTTATATATAGTTGTTCTGAATTGTATCTGCTTCTTTTAGAAGCAAAATTTTGTCAAATACTTTGAAAAGAAGAAAAATGGTAGAGTTAGTTTATTTTATGTAACTGTGAGAAAGACGAGTAGTTCTTTGACCAAGACCAAAGTCTTAGAGAGGTCAACTGGGAGTTGGGTTTTTAGTGTAGTTGTAAGGTAAGGAAGAAGCTGTCATTTCAAGACCAGCTCATAAAGTAGAATTGAACTCAAAAGAAAATGTGCAACTAAGCTTGAGAAGGGAGCTTCGAGCTTGATATCCAATATAGTTAGTTGTGAATAGTTGAAAGTTTGTCTATAAAACTTTGTAAAGGTTTCCCCGCCTGTTGAATGAGTATTTATTACTGGAAGTAATAGGATCTGAAGTCTTGAAAAGAGCTTAAGACTGGACGTAGCAACTGTTAGGTTTGCTAGAAACAAGAGCATGCAATCAAATCACATAAATATAACGGAAGCGAAGTAAAATAGATTTTAAAATTTTCCTTACAAACCATAAACCAAGATCATTCTCGTGCTTTGATTATCAGTCAATAAAAGAGTAGGAGAAACAAAATCATACCCTTGAAGATCCGAGCTTCCTCAGGTACAAGTTCAACTCCTATTCCTTTTGTGCTCTCCTTGAATACGCGGGTTTGGTTCCTTCCTTTGATCAACTTTAGCCACCTAATCGTTTGGCCTCTAGAGGTGATCCACCAGGGAAGAACATTAATCAAGAAGAAAGGTGTTTTTGACTCAAACCCTAGTTCTCTATCTGTATAGAAAAAGATGTACTCTCCAACTTTTTGGAATCACGTATTTTCACACACTGATATCTAATATAAGACTGCTCTTATAAAGACATCAGTTAACCTATTTTAATATAATTAAAATATAGTATTATTTAATTAATTAAACTCCTTTAATTAATTAGGCTCCCTAATCTTATTAGGGATAATTAATTAAACTCTTTTAATTAATTTGTCTCCTAATCCTATTAGGAATAAATGAGAGTACTAATATTAAATTAATTCTCAAACTCCTTTAGAAATTAAAATAATAATAATTGTAATAATATTAATAAGATTCCTCTTATTATTTTATTTTTAATATTTCTAAAATATTAAATAATAAATATATATTAAGCTATTTAATTTATTCTATCACCATAGATTAAATTAAATATACTTAACATATTATTACGATTATAACATTAACTTCTTAAATAATTATTCTTCCTTTTATGGTGTGACCCTTCTAAAAGTCGTTAATCACTAGGGAGGTATATTCTACACTAGGGATAAGCCTCCCTGGCGATCAACGACTTTCAAGATAATATAGATTTCAACATTAATCATAAAAGAACCTTTGAGTAAATAGTTACCGTACAATTCAATCCTTCCACCATACTATGTCTCAATTAAATATAAGGACATGGAATTATTGTCAAGTCTTATTTTATTTAATTATATGTATTTTGATTCCTAAATGCACAACTCCTAATGAATGTAAATTAGAAATTACTTTCTAATTTCATTCCACCTTGGCCAAGGATTCCTGGGTTGTCATTTATCGAATCACATATGACATATCTCTTCTTTTACTAGAAGCGGTAGAGTCTTTATTGATCATTCATTATCTCTATCTATAACTCAATATACCGAAGCATACCCTTTAATATACCCTAAGGGTCATAAGAAATAAGTCAAAGTATAAATCATTATATACAAGATACTATGAAGATCTCAAGTCTAAGGATCACTTGTACTACTATCAATTCAGGAATTCCTATTGACAGGTAAGTAAAACTCTATTAGGTATTCCTTAGCGAGTCACATTCAGTGAACTTATTCTCCAAAAATCACCTAAATACTTGCTTTAGTGTCTCCACACAAATGATCATGAGATCAATCATCATCATCCAATGAGCAAGCAACATATGTACCAATCTATCCGGACTCACTAATCCCCTTTTTAGTAATCCATTGATTGAGAATATTTTAGTTTTTTAGCTATTGTGGGACCAAGTGCAAATTAGGGTTCACTTGTTCTAATTAAATTAAATACACAAATTAAGGTTCACATTATGATTAAATGAAAATACGGAAGAGCTGGAAATAAAGAAGTAAGAACTGAGAGAATCTTTCACGTGTCCCGAGGAAGAAGACGTGTGGAGGCGACTCATTTTGGGAATTGATTGAGGGATTAGATTGGTGGCTAGAAGGGCAGGACGATCTGGGCATTACTCTTATGACTAAGGGTAAATTTTAAATTTCCCCGAGGTCATGTGCCTAGCACATGACCACTCTCTAGAAAACCCTATAAAACCCTCTTCCACTTAATTGGGAAGGGACCTGACTTTTGACTCTTGGACCTTTTGGAGGACTAGAATACTTGAACAAAGTCTCTCAACCCGAAGCACTCAAAAAGGCTCTATTAATCCTTGCTACCCTAACAAGGTTCTCGGATTCTAAGAGTTCTACCACGTGTCGTTAGAGTAATCGCTCACACGTTCTTCTCCCCTCTTCAATCAATTAATCAATTCCGTACTCTTCGTGGATTTCTCTCCTCAGCCAACACGAAACCCTAACCCTAGCAAGGTATGATTTCCTTTCCCATATTTCTCTGGCGACTCTGCTGGGGAGGTGTAGAATTCGTGAAGGGTATGCCCACAACTCGAAGTGGGAGAACTACCGGAAGAGCTTCACCAACAAATAGCATTACCTCACCGAATCCAGTTCCAAGGCAAGCAAATCAAGCATTCCAAGGCGCAAACCTGGATCTTGACCAACCAATTATTGAAGACTCTTCGGAAGGGAGTTCAACATCACTATATATGGCCAATCAACAACATAGAAATACAGGAAGTCAACACGAGGATACAAGCGGAGAGCAGACAAATGTTGCGCAACTGGAGATGCTCAAGGCGTTGAAGTAAGCACGGGAAGGACAAGGGATGATGATGGCCATGATACTGGAGATATAGAGGAAGCAAGAGGAAATGGAGAATTTCCGCCAGCAGTTGATACAGATCCCCACCTTCAAGGCCATGTTCCCAGGCAGTTCGTAGGGAGAACAAGCAGGAGTGGAAGACAACAATAATGGCAGTAACAACAAAGAGAACCAGATTGTACCTCCATTGACAGAGAATCAGTCATTTCCAATCATCAACTTGGAGCCCCAGAACAGTGGTGACGCGCCACAACCCAGGTTGGAAGCAAGCCAACCTCAGATAAACATCATCCCAACTGTTCTCCCAGCATTTTCACAAGTGCAGATGCCAACCATCCCAAGCCATGTCCAGTGAGTGAGCCAGCAACTGCCACCAGCGCCAGCTTTGCATGATGTAAGTGTGCATCAACCAATCTCTTTACCATACACACCGTTGATACAACAATATATCACAACACCCCAGAGAATTCACGCCACGAGCCAGTACGTGAAAAAAGATGATATGATCGATGTAATCAATCAACTTCGCAGGCAAACATCCCGACCCTCGGAGTTAGACTTTACTCCACCTTACCTGGCACACATTCAGAGGCAACCGTACCCGACAGGGTATATTGAGCATCCCCCGCAATTTCCAAAATACAACGAAGAGAAAGGAAATACGAGGGAACACATTGTCAGGTTCATAGAGTCGATGTCTCCGTGGCTAGGATATGATGAAGTAAACAATCACAACTTGTTAATAACAGAATTCAACAAGACTTTGACGGATAGTGCCTTCATTTGGTACTACAATTTGGAGAAGGGGTCAGTCCATGATAGGGATGACCTAAAATCACAATTTTTAAAGAAATTTTTCTATTTGTAGAAACAGGTAACCATTGTAGAGCTTATGCGATTCAAGCAGAAGCCGAAAGAGGAGCTGTCATATTATGTGGATAGAGTTAGGGCCCAGGCACAGAAGTGCACAGAACCAATTGAAGAAAAGAACTTGGTCAGCATTTGCAATAATGGTGCTTTAGATGCCTTGAAGCCCCACCTCATTACCAAGACTTGTGATTCCTTCATGACCCTCTCATCTTTTGCAAAAGACTTGGGAGGAATCATGACATTGCCTACTAGCCATGTGACGGTTACATGGAAGGGAAAGAGGACAACAACTATGGCTTTGGCTGACTCTCAATCAAAACCACAAGGGGGCAAGAGGGAGAAGCATGAGAAAAGTTTTGAACGAAACATAGGAAGGCCTGGAGATAAATATGCAAGAAAGTCAGTCGCGGAGGCTATCACATTTAGTGAGAAGGCATTCAGAGGTATGTAGGAACAATGGGTTGAACATAGGTTGGTGAAATCTCCAAGGCCTAGATTTGTAGTGACGGAAGAGATGAAAAGAATACCAGACTTCTGTGTATACCACGAAAGACACTCCACTATGGGCTGTTACAGCCTAAGGAGGATATACCATGAGAATTTGGTAAACGGGAAAGTGAACTTGGAAAGTAAAGCAGCGTTCATGACAAGCCAATGCCAAATCACAAGGAGAAAGAAACATGCAACATTGTTATCCACAGCATAACCCCGGAAGTGGAGATGATGATGGAAGAAAAGGAGGAGTGTGATCCAGGCTTGCAGATGACGACATTGATGAACAAAGCCAAGTTCAAAAAAAATTCGATCAGATAGGATTGGCCAAGGAAGCAAGGATAGAGGCAACCAATGCAATCATTAAGGTTGCCAAGACGCAGGAGACTTGCATAGCCATAAGTAAATGATTTATGAAGATAATAGAGGAATAAGAAATTAAGATATCTTTCTCTAAAGCAGATAGAGAGATAAGATACCCGCACAATAGGCCGCTGTATGCGACAACAATAATCAATGGCATCGAAGTGCGGAGGGCGCTCATTGACAATGGAGCGTATTATGCCCTACACCGTGTTTAAACTGTTAGGCCTGCCAGAGAAGAAGATTGTGAAAGAACAAACAAACATTACAGGATCTGCCAACCAGAGTACAAGAACCCTTGGACACATCAAGGTGGATATGCAAGTTGGGAAGATTCGAGGGCCCGTAATGTTCCATGTTGTCGAGGTGGATGCAGCATATCATATCTTGCTAGGAAGGGCTTGGCAAAATGACTACGGGGTGGTACCCTCGGTCTTTCATCAGTGCCTAAAAGCTATCTAGAAAGGGGAGAAAAGTGATGGTACCAGTAACTCAGAATCCCTTTGGACCAGAGGAGGCACACATCACCGAAGCAACTTTTTTTGATGATGTTGCTGAAGAGGGAGAGAACCAGATTACAAGGACTGATTCCCTAAGACTAGTAAGCTGGGAGGAAGTGCAGGAAGATAAGTTTGTGCCTGCAGAAAAAGAGAAGAAGGAGACCTCGGAACACGGAGAATGTTCCAAAAATAGGAAGTCAGTGATAGTAAACCTGGAGAAAGAAGGAAGAGGAGGAAAGAAAAGGCCAACAGACCCTGAAGATGCAAGAAATATAATAAATGCCAAGCGAATAGCACAGTCAGAGGATGCCCAAAAGATGAAATAGGAGAGGGTTGTTAAACTTGATGGAAAGGTGGTGTTTCATTTGTGACGGTGCAAGGGGGAAGAGCCCAAGGAAGCGTGCGAACCCGACGGCTCAGGAGGTGTCCCCCACTCCAGCAATAATGAAGAAGGAGAAGTTGTGCAACAAAAGGTATAACTAGCCGCAGAATGCTTTGAGGATAGGCCAAAACCTTAACAAAATGAATTACAAGTAGTTGATTTGGCAACAGATGGAGGAACGCCAAGACCGACTTATGTTAAGGGTCTTGTGGAGCAAAATCTAAACATAAGCCCAGGAATGAAGCAAGTAAAGCAAGCACCTCGAAACTATGCACCCGAAGTTGAAACTCAAATAAAAGAAGAGATTAAGAAATTACTGGAAGTAGGGTTCATCAAGCCAATCCAACATCCAATATGGCTATCCAGCATTGTACCGGTAAAGAAATCAAATGGACAACTAAGAATATGTGTGGATTTCAGAGACTTGAATAAGGCATGCCCAAAGGACATGTACCCATTACCCAACATAAACACTTTGGTAGATGCAACGGCTAATCACGAGATGATGTCATTCATGGACGGGTTTATCGGTTACAATCAGATAAAGATGTACATAAAAGATGCAGAGTTGACAGCCTTTCGTAGCCCGTTTGAGAATTTTTACTATGTAGTAATATCATTCGGGTTGAAGAATGCGGGGGAAACTTATCAAAAGGTAATGCACGCTATATTTCATGACATGATTCATGATATAGTGGAGGACTACGTGGACGACATAGTAGTGAAATCCAAGAAGGTGACAACTCATGTGGAGGACCTGAGGAAAGTGTTTGAGTGATATCGAAGGTATAAGTTGAGGATGAATCCGAAGAAGTGCGCCTTTAGAATGACGGTTGGAAAATTCTTAGGCTTCTTGGTGAATAACAGAGGTTTAGAGGTGGACCCAAGAGAGGTGAAAGCAATTATAAAGATGCCACCACCAAACACGCAAAAATAGTTGAAGAGCTTTCTAGGGAACGTTTCGTACATGAGAAGATTAATGCCAGCATTAGCCGAAGTCACAGAACCTTTCGATAAATTGATAAAAGAAAAGGCACAATGGGATTGGGGGCAAAGAACAACAACAGGCCTTTGAGAAGGTGAAAAGAATTTTGGCTTCAGCGCAAACGATGGTAGTGCCACAAAGAGGAATGTCATTGCAGTTATACATCACATCTACCAAGAAGTCTACAGGTGGATTGATCATGCAGGAGGTGGATGGAGAAGAGAAACATGTGTATTACATTAGCCGGATAATCAGAGGACCAGAAACCATGTATTCACAGGTGGAGAGGCATTGCCTAGCGTTGGTATTCATTGCGCAGAAAATAAAACATTATTTTCTAGCGCACGAAGTAAAGCTTGCGATAAGAACTGACCTGATCAGATATCTATTGACTAGGTCAGCATTAGTAGGAAGACTTGCTAGATGGATGATGATTCTTTCATAATACGACATTAAGTGTGTGACACCGAAGGCAATCCGATTTCAAGCCTTGGCAGACCTGCTAGCTCAGTTTCCAAATGGAGAATATGAACCTCCTTCTGAGGATCTTTCGGGTGGAGAAGTAGAAGCAATCGACTCAATGGATGAAGACCCAAAATGGTGGAGTTTGGCTTTTGATGGATCATCCGCATAAGGTAAAGGTGGAGCAGGAGTGGTGTTGACCACCAAAGAAGGAAAGGAAGTGGCCCTATCATACAAATTGGATTTCCCTTGCACAAATAATGAATTAAAATATGAGGTGATCATACTAGGATTATTGGTGGCTCAAGAATTAGGAGCTAAACATCTTAAAGTAAAGGGAGATTCAAACCTTATAGTGCAGCAAATAAGAGGTCAATTTGGAGTGGAGGAACATATCTTGGTGCCATATTGAACTATAGCACAAAAGGTGATGGAGGCTTTCAAGAAGGTGGTGATTGAATATGTGCCAAGAGGACAAAATAAACAACCTGATGCACTAACAACAGTAGCGTCTCGAGTCTATGTCCAAGGAGAGGACTTAGATGTAAAGGTAATGAAGAGAACCCTCTCAACCATGGTGCTAGACTTGTTCCCCAAAGACATGATAGATGATTGGAGACATGACATCTCCCATCAATTACAAACAAAGGAAGGAATAATACCAATCGTGGAGCTACAGAAGTACTACATCATCAAAGGTGTCTTGTATCACAAAGAAACATATAGTGTATTGACACGATGCTTGGGGAGGCAGGAAGCAAATAAAGTCTTGCATTAGGTGCATGACGAGAATTGCGGATTGGTAGACATAGGCTTGTATCGTAGGCTGCAACGCCAAGGGTATTATTGGCCCGAAATGAAGAACGAAGCAGATGCCCTACAACGCCAATGTGTTTCATGCCAAGAATACCCTGGGGAGGAGAAATGTGCCTTCATTGATGATATAGCGGATTGGCAAATCCCTTATATGGAGTTCTTATAAAGAAGGAATCTTTCGACCGATAAGAAGGACATAATTATAATAAAGAGGAAGTCACAACAATTCTTCTTGTAAAATGGAGAATTCTTTAGAAGAGGGTTCAATGGCAAGCCCTTACGGTGTCTGGAACTAAGCGAAGCCAAAGATTTAGTTTACCAAATGAACAAGGATGAACACCAAGGGGGAGCTAAGTTGTACAAACAGCTTATCGATCATGGTTACTACTGGCTAAAGATGGAAGGAGATTTTCTATTATTGGTTAAAAATTGCCACATTCGTCAAATACATGGAAACTTGATTCATGCTCCTGCCGTGGATTTTAAAACCTTAGCAACACCATGGCCCTTTCATACATAGGGAATCGATCTTATAGGTCTTGTTCACCCTAATTCTAAGGGTAACATCTAGATTTTAACTTCCACCGAGATGTACACAAAGTGGGTGGAAGCAATGCCCTTGAAGAAGGCTACAGGACCAGCAGTGGCAAATTTTATCAAGGAGCACATCATTTACCGTTTTGGGATCCCGAAAATCATTTTTTCGGATACTGGAACTCCCTTCATCAATAGGGACATCAAAAATTTGATGGAAAGATACAGGGTGAAACACTACAAATCTGATACTACCCGAAAGGAATTGGACAATCAAAGGATATAAATAAAATCTTGATAAAAATCTTATCAAAACCCTAGACGATAATCCGAAGACATGGGCAGAACAACTACCAATAGCGTTATGGGAATATCAAACTTCAAAAAGAAAACCTATAGGCGAAACCTCATACGCTTTGGTTTATGGTGAAGAAGCTATCTTACCCGTCGAAATAGAAATCCCTTTGGCTCAAATGAGATTTTGAAGCTTAGTCGAGGAAGTGAACTGAACAGCCGCCCTGGAGGCCTTAGTTGACTTCAGAGATAAATCTAATGAAAAGCTTGAATAGTACTACAAAAGACTGCAACGATAATTCAATACCGCAGTGGTACCACAACAGATTCTGGTGGGAGACCTGGTGCTCAAAATGGCAACTCAAGTCATGAGAAAAACACCAACCACCAAATTTTACCCCAAATGGGAAGGCCCGTATAAGGTACGAAAGATCTTTGAAAGTGGGTATTGCAAGATATCTCGTGTGGGATCAGATGTTATCTCAGGTCCATTAAACTTGAAGTGGGTAAAGAAATATTATACATGAAAAGAGCATCACAAAAGGTTATACTTTCAACTTTAAAAGTAATCGGGGCACCTGACTATCAGCCCTCGGATCAAAAAGTTATACTTTTTACGTTAAAAGTAATCGAGGCACCTGACTAATAGCCCTCAGAAGTTACACTTTCAACTTCAAAAGTGACTGAGGCACCTGAGTATAAGCCCTCAAACCCGAAAGTTACACTTTATCTTTAAAAGTGGCAAACGTTATGCTTTATTCAACAAAAGCAAGAAAGTTACACTTAATCTCTAAAAGTGGCGAACGTTATGCTTTCTTCGACAAAAGCAAGATTTATTATATGAAACGTTATGATTTTCGTTAAAAGCAATTTGATTATCAATGAATTGAAAAACTTTCACTTATACTTGAATGTTTTTTTTTCTTAAAAAAAGAGTATAAATTCAAGTGTTAGTTTGTGAAAATATATATACATGTTTTTGACAAAATTCATATGTTCTTATTTATAACACCTATTGTTGTCTTGGAGTATTAATTTAAATAACTTGAGATTCAATGATAAATATTGAGTTTTAAGGAATCATTCAAATTAAAAGCAATTAACAAGGTTAAAGAAACTACATTTTGATAAAGGAAATATGTGAAAATGAGTTTCTGAAACAGGAAATCAAAAAAAAAACTACTACAACAAGTTATGATCTAAAGGCCAAGACATATCAAACTAAAGCGGAGGCATAGATAAAGCTTCCAAGTCAGTAATGACAGCATCTCGAATCTTAAGATTTGCATCTTGCAGCTCCTTAACTTGTCAGGTAGTTGACTCTAAGTCCCGTCGCTGGCACTCTACACCCTGAAACTTGGCCTCTAGATCCCGAAGCTTTCCCTCTAAATCTTGAGACTGGATCTTCAATTTGTTTGCGGCTTCATCAAGCTCGGAAAGTTGCACTGAAAAGGATTCATCTTTACACTTACATACAGCAAGCTCTCGAATGTAGTGCAACAAGATTAAAACTTAACTTGAGAAGATCCAGCCTAGTACGAAAATGAGACATGTCAACACCCATGGCTGTAAGGTCGTCTACATCATCGCTAAACTTCTTCAAGTCTTCGACTTGCAACGAATATAAAGAAAGAGTGTCCAACCTAAGAACAAGGCCTGCGAGCTGATCTAGGAAGAAGGTTTAGGAAGAAACTACCTTAATAATTAGTCGGTCAAGTATCTACGGGAATCGAGCTAGGAGACACTCCTGACTAGAAGATGATATCTGGAAACTCCTCCAAGAAACAAGATCCCCACTTGGATTAAACGAAGCTCTAGCAGGAGCTATTTTGGAAGCAGCCATAGGATTCATCTAGATAAAGGATGAAAGAGCAGGAAGTTGTTGTACTGCGGATGATTCCTTGAAGCCTTGACCATCAGGAGGATAACTAAGGTCACTGCAGGGCGAGGTGGCAACTTTCGAATGGAGAGCATCAAATAAAGTAAGTGCCTCAACAGGCAAAGGTAAATCTTTCATTCTCTCGCTCTGAAAACAAAATATCAAATGATAATATATTATGGAGAAATAAAGGAAATTCATGAAGAAAATTATATGTTGACTAAAGAAAGATACTCACAATACAGCCAATGGAAAAAGAGTCAGGAGATGCCACAGAAAGTGGAATGTCATTCCACCCACACAAAGAGCTATCAATAATACCCTCATAAGTAATCACCAACTCGGCAGAATCCTTCTGTGGAGGATAAACATCAGCAATAATCTTAGAAGAATTCCCCCTCAAGGAAGCAGGAGACTCACGGCACCCTTAGGCCTACCATGGGGAGAAATCATAAGAAGGTTTAAAGAAATCATTGTATCACCCATAGCAGGACTTGGGCTTACATCGGATAAAGTGTCTTTAGCATCAAGGCTAACACAATCATTATGCGAAGAAGACGACTCGACATAGATAATTATAGGTTGGGGAGGCTCACAACTGGCAGAAACCGTTGTAGCTACCTCATTTGCAGTACCAGAAATGAACACAAGAGGAACATCATCATCCTCTTCATCGACCTCTAAAATCTGAAAATAGAGAAAATAAATACATAAGGAAACACGAAAGCAACCATACGAGGGATAAAAGACAAAAAATTGAAAATATCGCAAAACATTTACCAAATTTCTACGTTGCTTCTTGATCGAATCCTTGGCTTGGCATACTACAACCAACATCGTCAAGAGGGCGTTTTGACGATGGATTTAAGCAAAGCCTAATAACAGGACAAATAATCGGGTCCACGATAGAAGTAATAGGAGGAGCCACCTCAGAATCAGTAGTGGTAGATGCACTCTCTTTAGAACGGGTGATTCTCATTTCCTCGGCACTAGAGGATCCCTGGGGAGGAGCTGGATGAGGTATCTGTAATAGAGACACCTGAGACGAAGCCCGTGGTGGAAGACTCTTGGAGGTAGTAGGGGCATGTGCGGGAAGAATATTTGGGTCACTTCGAGGATGAATGTCTACTAACTGAGGATGAGAAGACTTAGGCATCAAAGCCTCATGCTCAATAAACCGACTACTGGTTGGCCAACGTTCTGAATGGACATTGGTCTTAGGAGAACATAGCATCCTGGCCCATTTTAGAAGTTCGGGAATAGAAACTGTTAGAGAACAAATCAAAGTATTATCCTCCCACCTTTTAAGATTGACTTGCCAATAATTGCGGTCGTAGGTAGTATATCGCCCAATCTGAGAATCATTTGGTATGATAAAAGGAAGGGATTTATGAGGAGTATTTAAAGACCTTGGAAATGCCCATGTAAAATAGGGAGAGGTAGAGACGAAGTTGAAAAGGGCAGTCTCATAAGTCTCCCGACAAGTGTGGCCAAAAGGACGCTCTTGGTCAAATCCAAACTGCCTCATGACCCTGTGGGGAGAATAAAGCACAGTGCCAAAACCATTATCTTCGACGAAATAGGGAAGCTCCATAGCCCAGAGGAAGACGAACATGGACAACGAAGAACCACTCAAATCGTTGATATTTGAGTAGGAGCGAAAGTTACGCCTATAGAAGTGGGGCAAACAACCGCTGCTTTCTGAAACAATAGTGTAGGGACGAGGGTAAAGTCTGACGCCCCCAAATTCAGGTACTTGAAATTTTAATTTTGTGCTTTACGATACCATTTCTTTGAGCGAATAATAATAATAATGTCATAAATATCAAACTTAATTTACATATCAAAGTTGTCTAAATCCCAGGTACGCGACCTTAAAACATTTCATTACTTGATAGATAATAAATATCATCATCTTATTTAAGTCTAGCTATTACATAAGATAACACAAACTTAATATGCTAGCTTTCCTTTCCCTTTGTTCTTGTCTGAACCTTCAGGTCGATCATACATAGCTAAAAACATTTAAATTAAGCAAGAATGAGCATTTGAGTGCCCAGCAAGTAATAGCAATCAATAACATTAGCTGAAAGAATTAAATATTTTCTTTGGACGACTCTTCTACAACGAAGAAATAGTTGTGAAGTAAACTGAAGCAACACTAAATAACAAAACATTTCTATTTCAAATTTTGAAACTACGTACTGACTATAATTAGTGAGCAGTCGCCAAACTATGAACTTTGTTTTTAATTTTCGATAAGGTTTAACAGAACTTCATCTGCAAACCGTAATAACTTACAAGCACGGGGGGTGATCAGCCCGTTATGCCCTGTATTGATAAACAATGTACGAATAGAGTTCGAGAACTTGCATGAATACGAATATTTGAGTACATAATCAATAGCAATAGAGTTAATAATCTGACACAATGATAATATAATTCTGAAACCTTCTTACTTATGTCCATTGCAAAAAGTAAATGCAAAGTTAGAATACTTGCTCAATAATAATTGGAGTAAGTTTAGGAAACTTGCTTATACGTGTCCATTGCATAAAGTAAATGCAATGGGTAAAGATACTTACCTAGTATGCTGCTTACACAACTTAGTTCTATCTTTAATTCAACGACCTATCATTTATAAGATTGTTCTATTGATTAGAATAACATATCATAACACATAGTACTATTATTTACAGTCAATACATAACCTAATCACATTGTCACATAGTTATATCAGTCATTGGATCATAAACAAACATTTATACCGTCAAACTATATAGGTTCAGATCAATTTCGGTAGTATTTCGGTGTACCGGTGACTTTATCGGGTAATTATCGAGTTTAAAACTCTATCATGTAGTTCAATATTATCCTGGATATTTTTAATACTAGTCATATTATTTTTAAATGACTTATACTAATTTTTAAATAATTATTATAATTTATCATGATTTTTCAAACTCTAGAATCATTATTAAATGATTTAAATATTAGATAATTATATTATCATTAATATTGAAATAATATTAAAATATTAATGCAACCATTGCAAAAAATATCAAAGTTATTTATAATAACTCAAAATATTTTTAAAGTATTATTATTACCCTTAAATGATTTTTAAAACATTTAAAATCATTTTTAAACAATTACCATTAATATTAAAATATAAAGGTATTATTCACTAAAATATTAAAAGTCATTTATAATTACTTAAAAGATTTTTAAACCATTTCTATCCTTTTAAATGATTTTAAATCAATAAAATCATTTTTAATCTATTTATTTAATATAATTATTAAATAAATCTAATATCATTAATATTAAATAATTAGTGAAATTTACTTTAAAATATTGAAAGTTACATTTTATAACTTAAAATATTATTAAATACCTTATTATCATTTAAAATGATTTTAATATAATAAAATTATTTTTATTAATTTATTTAATGCATTTATTAAATAAATTAAATATCAATAATCTTCAAATAATTACTAATATTTATGGAAAATATGCCAAATTATTAAAAGTTAATTTTTATGACTTCAAATAATTTTTAAAAGCGATTTTATAATTTTCTTTAATTTATTTACTATTTTAAATTATTTTTAGAATTTATTTCTATTTTTAATCATTTTCCGGAAATTAGAAAACTAAAATAATAGAAATCGTCGCTATAGGCTATAGCGACACTTTCTGTCGCTATTGGTGTTCTTGAGCTCAAGAACACTGACAGCCGGCTTTGCAAGGGTCCTCCTTTGACCGTTCATAAATTTCAATTCATTATGTTTCTGGGCTTGTTTAAACATTGATCGTGCAGTAGGTATGTAACACTACCATTATCAATTATAATCTAGGTCATAACACATCATAGCATGAAGATCTAGGCCTTGATATTCTGTTGTCGTCATATCGCTTCGGGTTTTCTGGGTAACCCGAAACCCGAGCGATTTAGTAAGCGATTTGAGGCTTAATTCTCTTGAGTTACATTAATTGTTAAAGTGTTCTAATGGATCAGGATTGTAGTCCACATGAAATAGTACATTTATCACTCATCAGGTCAGTTAAAATATATCAGAATCATAAGATAGCATTCGATTAAACCTTGTCAGAGACAACGTTCATCAGTTTTCTGGGTTACCCAGAAAACCGAGTTCGTGGTCGTTCAGGCTAGTTTGACCAACCACTACTCTCAGTCAATTGATGATTTGAGTGACATAAAGGCATGGTTCTAAAGCTAATACTATAGGCTACAAAATGGATACAACAACATCAACAAACAACATCAAACCTAACAGATAAAAGCGATTGAAAACGTTGTCAGACTCGGATAATGAGTTTCTGGGTTACCCAGAAACTCGTTGGTCATGCTTGGTCAACGAGGTTTGACCATTAATAACACAAAATCTACACCTGATCTAAACATGATTTCAAGTCCAGATCAAATTCCTTCTAGCATACTACATGTTTAAACATTTAAACAACAAAAATGATAACCAGATAAAGATCTATGTGGTTTGACATTCGATTGTCAGACCACTTTTGAAAATTTCCCAGATTTTGTAAAAACTTAGATTCGAGCATATAAATGTTATGGATCCACTATTTAGCAACCCAGATCACTGATTCACACCTTATACAACATATTTAAACATTCATACATCAAATCTAACATAGCATACAAGATTAAATTTTCTTGGCTTAGGGTTTACCTTTCTTGAACAAGATCTTGAATCTAACTTCTGATATGCTACAAGTGTTAGTGGGGCTTGATTAGGGACTGGTCCAATACTAGAATTCAGAGGTTTGAGTTGAGAGAGAAGTGAGTTGAGTATTGGTGTATAAAATGAGCAAGTTAGTAACCTTTCTCTCTCTTTGATCTTATATAATGACATATATACAACGCACTTGGATGTGAAAATGGCTTATTTGTATGGGTTATAGGCACGTGGCTAGGTTGAGTTGGTCACCAACTAAAGTTATGGCAACATATATAAGTTATCTATTAAAATAATACAAAGGGAAATTATGTCATTTGGTTTTTACTTTTAGTGATAAAGTTGGCAATTATGCTAACCCTTAGGGTTTGACCTTTAGGGTTTAACCCTTAGGGTTGAACCCTAAGGTTCCATAAGTCCAAGTTCTAGGATTTTGTAATTAGGGCTAAAATATAAATCTTAGTTTCTAAAAGTGAATTAGGGTTCCCTAATTAAATTAGGTTTACTAATCACCTAGGACTTGTAAATTAGGTTTCATACTTTACTAATTATCATTAACCTTGCTAAATTAATAATTAGGGTTTATAACTTAGCAATTTGGGTTCTAATTTAGTAATTAGGGTTTCTAAATACTAATTAGGGTTTACCTAATTAACATTAGATCTATACTAATTGTCATTAATTACATAACATAAGGCTTAATTAACAATTCTTACCGTCGTAATTGACTTATGTACTATAGTTTATCAATAACGCTAGGGTTTTGTATTGTTTTACTATAACTATTCTACACATTAACATTACGCACATATCAGGCATGTTTATAACACTGAAATATAAATAATATTATACTAATATTCTCATTCCTTATTCAAAATCCAGAATTAGGGTTTTAAATCCATATCCCACATAACCTTCATATAAACCATTATTAATTAAGTTAAAATAATTAACTTAACCATAATAAAAATACATATCATAATAATCCTTATAATCATATCATAAATATAATAATCATATTTTTCCATGGAAAATAAATAATAAATATTTTATTACAAAATTAATTTATAATAAGAATATAATCTATAATGATCAATAATTCTTAAAAAGAATTCATTTACAATTATTCATGTAATAATAAGTTTTATTTATCACATAAATACTTATACTTTTTTTTTCACATAATCCCACCTTTATATAAAAAAAATTAAATGCAAAATTTATTATTTAATTATATTAAAAATATTGGGTTATTACATGAAGCATGAAGAAACATCGATAAAAAGTCGTAAATCTGAACTAGATCGGTGATCAATCCAGCGAGCTGTACGGGGGACGATGTTGGGTGATGAAAAAGGATCTGAATACTTCTTTTTCTTTTTAGGAAGATGTTCAGGAGTAGAATATCTCAAAAATTGCTCGAAGAGAAAGATCTGAAGAAAGGAGCATGGAACGAAGCAATTTCCGTCATACCTGAGTAAATGAATAAAAAGATTGATAAGAGAAAAAAATATAGTGTGGATGATAGTTAATAAAAATACGAAAAATGAATACCTCCCAACAGATTCCCTCATAGCGAGAATGGTTTCGTCTAAATGACGATACAATGTTCCTAAGAAGAGAGGAGCAAGAGGAACATTTAGACCTCGAGATTATAAAGAAGCCAAGCCAGACATGCGGGTCGAAGGATCATCTACAAGAGACCCGGGAAAGATGAAGCAGGACCACCACATAGCCAAATAAGCAGCCAAGGGAAAAAGGCAAGGCTCCTCATGGAGAGCGAGGAAAGACTTTTCATAGTTAGAACTATTCCCGTGGTCGGGCCTGTAATCCCTAAAAATGTAGTGTACCCAAGATAACCAAGAATTCTTTTGCCGGTTAGAGGTCTCAAAGTTTGGAAGGAACGTGTCACACTGAAATCGCGAGACGTAATTGGGAGCCCGCCTGAAAGCTTCCGTTAAGTAAGTAATGCACTCAACATCTCTAGGAGACAAGCTAGATATGTTATAGGAAGTCGAGGCAACAGCAGGAAGGCTACAAGATATAATCCAGAATGAGTTCATAATCTAAAAAAAATGAACGAAATTAAAATGAGGATTATTGGTAAATGGCATAAACGTCATTTATAGTTGGGGTGAACTCCCCCTAAGCAGTGACAAATGTACATGTGGAAGAAAATCAACGTGAAATCAAGATAATAAGAGCATCATGGTCTTGTTGGATGCAAAGATCCCTGCATAGCTGAATGCAACGCATAATGCTGACCCTCTCTAGTATATCCACATAATCAGAATTTGCAAGAACCTCGTCGGTCCAATGTTTCCACCCCTGAAGACGATTGGATGAGTCGAATATGAAATGAATGCGATTGTAGGGGTACTCTTATTTTTCTATACACATACGGGGAATGCGAGCAGAACAGGGAAAACTGTTTAAGCTTGCGCAAGCCGTAACATATAGAAATAAGCCTGCTTTCTCAGGAGGAGGAAAGGTTGTATGATCATAATTCTTCACTTACTCCCAAAAAATGTCAGAAGACCCATAAAAGAGAGCTTTTCCCCATTCGCTGATGAAAGGAACTTCCTTAGTAGTTTTTGGGTGTATCGTTCGCTGGAATTGGCCTGCAACAAGAAGAACTTAACATGAGAATTCTGGAAACAAGGAAAGAAAGTGAATGAGCATTTGAAATTAAGTGTTTACCATAACAAGAGAGAAGGTATGAAACTTAAATAAGAAGACATGACTCGGGAAAGAGAGATCACGAACACCTGAAAGAAGAAGCAAAAAAAAATAGCATAAGCATTATGAGTCATTCAAATAAAAATAGGGTAAAGGAATAACGAAAAATTATGAAGGAGGAGGCCACTAGGTTGGTCCCCCTAAGGGTTGGCCCGTAGGGTTTAACCACCTAAGGAGATCTGTGAGATCCCAAAATTCGGGTCCCAAATCACCGCGGATCCGGTACAATCATTCTATCACTATTGCAGAAGATATAAACATAAATTGTTTATATAATAAACTTTACACACTATTCCCCAAGGTCGAGTAACCTTAACTTATACACAATTCATAACCTGTCTAACCTATAACATTATTATCATACTATACTATTACAATTTAGCTGCACATATTATCCCAAACTGAACTTGGCTTTAACCTTTTCGCGTACCCGAACGTATTCGCCTTATCTGCAATGTTTATCATGATATAGCAAGGGTGAGCAATAAGTTTTCTGTGAGACCCTAGATTTTATGAATAAAGATTTAATTTTCTAGAAATAATTTTTTTTTAAATATTATGGTGTGGATTTGATATAATGTTATAGTTGTGGGTAATATTTATAAATTTTGCAAAGTACGTAAGTTGTCATATAATATTCGATTGGTGGGGAATATTCTTTTATCGGGAATATCCGTATTGCAATGGTACAATCATTGGTGGACCCATGAACGGAATTATTGTCGGATTAAGAAAAGCGATAAAAATACTTTATGAAAATAACGGCGGAAGTTTTATTTGTTAAGCTGTTGAAACACCCGGTGTTAAAAATCTGATGTCTGGCGTGGTTGCATAGTAGCACACGGTATTAATTATTGATGCTTACGTGAGAAGTCACTTAGTTATACTCAATTATTGCTACAGTAATTGCTGCATCATATCTCTCATATTATTGATTCAATTATTGTCATAGTATCATCTGCATAATATCTATTATTATTAAATTAATAATTGAGACGACAAAGTTATTCATATTATTATTTGCAATATTAACAATGTCTAAAAGTTCTGTCAAGGAGAGGTTTGGTCACCTAATTGCGCGCCAATAAGGAGAAATCCTTATCGGAAAGCCCCCTCTTTCATGGGAACGACCTGGTTGTTAAATATTCTGAGTTATAATATTAATGATGAATAAGTTGTGTTGATTAAAGATGAAATTGATTGTTCCATTGTATTGGGATTATTAGTGTTAGTGGAAATTGACATTTATTTCGATGATAATTGATGTCTGGAGGTTATATTATTCACTCGGGTATTCGGAGCACTTTTCGTGTCGGAGTACCATTCATGAGTTACTATTCACGAGTTACTATTCACGAGTTACTATTCATGAGTTATTATTCATGGGGTACTATTGATTCACATTCTTATACTATTAGGGGTGGTGGTGCAAGATTGATAATACTTGCATGGCTAAGTTAAAAATGGAGGTATAGTTGAAGGTACTATACTGTAATTAATTTTTTTACATGATTATACTATTTATTCACATGATTATACTATTGAGTCACATGATTTACTATTGATTCACATTATTTACTATTAGGGGAGTTGGTGCAAGTTTGATAATACTTGCAGGACTAAATTAAAAATGAAAGAAAAGTTAGAGGTATTGTACTGTAATTTTTCGAGCCCCAAAACGTTCAATTATCGAAACTATATTTTTCTGTAAATAGAAGTTCATTCTTCCTTCATTTCTCACCAATTCACTAAAGCTATAGATCAATTATTATAGAGAGAATTATAGAGAAAAAGAAGAAAAGTATTCTGCTACTTTACTACTTTTATATCCAGTTTCTTCTAAGGTAGGGAATATTATTTGTTGTACTCATAAGGGGTATTCTTTCTTTCTTATTCATGAAGAGAACTTACATTATTCCATCTTTATTATTACATTGGAATAACTTTTGTATATGCTGCTACCCTATACTTGGTGAAATTCTTACATTATTCCATTCATTATTATTCTGCTTTGGAACATCCTCACATGCAATGCATTTACGTGGGACTGACCGTTCCATTATTTATCATTCTGTTGGAACATCCCGTCTCTTTGCTTTATGCATGACATGGTTCCATTATTTATTATTACATTTGGAATATCATATACATGCGTTTCACGCCGGACACAGTTCTCTTTTTATTATTATTCTATTGGAATATCACATGCATGCATTTCTGTGGGACTGGTTCCGTCTTTATTGGTATTACTGTTGGAATAACTGTTATACTATGGCAATCACCGCATGCATGGTGATTTTTTGTTATTATTACATTCTTTATTATTACATTTGGAACATCATGTGCATGCTTTACTGTGACACCGTTCTCATTAATTATTATTACGGTGGAATAACCTCATCATGTGAAGTACCGCATGCATGGTGATTTCTTTTGTTATTCCATTCTTTATTATACTCATTGGTTAAAACTTTGACTTCCATACTCCATGAAATTAGTGGAATATCCTTGATATTTACGCTTCATCCAAAGATATCTTTTCATGGAAATATTCTTACGAGCATTCTTGAATTTTACTCTACAAAGCGATGTCGTGTTGACAATTTGGACATTATTAGTTCTGGATAAATTAATTCTTGAACTTGTTTTATTGAATTCCTATATCATTGTCATCATCCTCATGCTTATATTTTGTTGAAAGTCATACGTGGCACAGAGTGCATAGATGGACTTGGTATGATTATGACCACGGATTATTCGGTGTAATCATGGTAGTAATGTTACAAATGATGTGGAAAAAGTCTTCATTGGCCCGTAGTGCATTGTGGACGCTTTTTGGTATGATTATGGCTATGGATTCTCTTTGGTAGTAGTCTTGATGATGAATTGTTTTATGGCATGATCGGGGATAGATTGATGAAAACATGATTATCTTTAGTCGTGAGTGCATGGATAATTAGTGGTCGTGATACTTAAAGAATATCCTTGGTAGTAGTCGAGGGGTGATTCGATGATGTGGATTATTTATTAAAAAGAGTCCCCGTGATAAAAGTGATGAAAAACCTTTTAAATCATAGAAGATAGTAGTTTTTATTCCTACTGACTCTTAAATGGATTACTTATTCAATGCGGTTTTGATCTAAAACTTGTTGTCTATTATATTCTATCGGTTGTTATCTTTGTTGAAGGCTATTGATAATTTATTCTGCATTATCTTAGTCATAATATTTTTTACTGGGCTAGTTGAGCTCACCCTTTCTTTCACTGTTCTCTTTAGGAAATGAGAACGTAGTTGGGACTAGTCGAGGAACAGAGTGATAGTCCTAGATGTTTGCATTAGTAGACCTCACTATTCTGTGAAATAGTGTGATAATAATTGTAATGAGGACTCCTTTTGAGTTTGTATACTCTCTAGTAGATAATATTTGTATTCAAACTCACAGCTTATGTTTTGTCGTACTTTGAACGACAGCTGTATAATTAATTTGTATTTGAATTATGTACCATGTATCTGGCTACCCAAGATGGGTGACGTATACCTGTTTTGGGGGCGTCACATTTGCCCAGCAAGTTTAAGTTCAATAAATTAAGGATATATCATGATTGGAAGAATTGAACAAAAGCTGGCTACAGTTCTATAATATAATTGCGAACTAGCATGAACAAATTTTACATAGCTGAACGAATATAGAACATGAACATATATATATCTGGACCGAATGGTAATGAAGGTGATCAGCCTTTCATACCTGATGAATACATGCAGTATGCACAGAGTGCAATTTAATAATTCTTAGACATGGCAATCAACAATGATTAACTACAAGTATATTTGAATGAAACAACTCGAGGTCGAGTTAAGAAAAACTTGCCTGATCGGTTGATTACTGTTACGCAATTTATCAAGCTTTGCATGAATACCTAATATAAATAATATCGATCTACAAATTACAATAATATCATCACATTATTTAAAATAACTTAAACACAGTATCACATAATCATATCAGTCTATAAAATACATAAAACTTAACCTTAAGTCAAACTTTTACAGTCTGAGTCGAGTTCGGCACAATTTTGATATCCCAACGGCCTAGTCGGACAATTATTGAGATTAAGTTCAATTAAACTATGTCTAAACACTTATCAATTATCTTAGATAATTATATTATCAGTCAAAAAAAATTTCATAAGCTCGTAATAATTTTCAGATAATTATTATCATTTATCATAATTTTTAAATCATTAAAATGGTATTTATAAGAATTAAATACCATATAATTCCTTTATCATTAATATTTATTTAATACTAAATATTAATGAAAATTATAACATAATATTATAATATATTTATAATATATCAAAGTATTTCTAATACCTTAAAAATTATATTTATATGATTTTTAAACCTTTAAATCCATTATCCGATAATTGCCATTAATATTAAATATAAATGTTTTTCATGAAAAATATCAAAAGTTATATTTTATAACTTAAAATATTTTTATAACACTTAAATAATTTTATATGATTTTTAAATCATTAATTCTATTTTTCCATAATTTATATAATATATTTATGAAAAAATTAATTACCATTAATAATAAATTATTAATGAAATTCATCACAAAATATTAAAAGTCATTAAAATAACTTAAAATATTTTCTTATACCATAATATAATTTTTCATGATTTTTCATGTATTAAAATCATTTTTAAATAAATTATTTAATATTATAATTAAATAAATTAAATACCATTATTATTCCAAAATATTAAATAAATATGAAATATATTAGAATAATTAAAAACTAATTTTTCAGGCTTTAAAATAATTTTTAGTAATTTATTATGTATTTTTAATAATTAAAAACTATTTTTATCTATTTATTAAATAAAATAATTCATTTTAGAAATAAACGGTCGCTAAAGGGCCCTATAGCAACGAAGCTGTCGCTATAGGTGTTCTTGAGGAAATCCGGAAACTCATAGCCAGTTAACAAGTTAGGAGGTTTGACCGGTATTAAATTCTTTGTTATTAAGATTTCTGGGCAGCTAAAGTTTCAAGATTGTAGTATCCATGTAATATTACAACTAAAATCAAGTTTTATGGTCATCATACAACATATCAAAGAGATCTAAGCTCGACAATTCGCTGTCGGACCTGTTCTTCAATTTCTGGGTTTTCCAGAAATGAAGAACAGTCGAGGTACCTACTTTCCAATCCTTATAACGTACATCCTGGATCTGTTTTGTGTGATATAAAGATGCAACAATTATTGTAGCAATAATTAAGTATCACTGAGTGACTTCTCATGTAAGCATCAATAATCAATACCGTGTGCTACTATGCAACCACGCGTATTACTGTACTTTTATCACCAGGTATTTCAACAGTTTAACGGTATCAATTACACCATTATTTATAAAAACTCAAACTTGTCGTTTTCTTCATTCGACCATTTTCCGTTATGGGGTGCACAAATGGTTGCGCCATCGTACGAATATTCCCCGACAACAATGAATATTTTATAACCGCTTGCTTATTTTGCAAAATTTGCACATTTCACCCATAACCAAAGCTGTATATCAAATTAACACCTTATTATTAACAATAATAATTAAGAGAAAATTTGATTTTATTTATAAAAAGTTGTGGTCTTACAACCTCCCCTCCTTATGAAATTTCGTCCTCAAAATTGATGTACGTACCTGGTGTTTCGAAAAGGTGACTATACTTCGTTTTCATTTCCGATTCTAACTCCCAGGTCATTTCCTCAATAGCATGGTTCCTCCACAAAACTTTAACTGGTGGTATAATCTTTGTGCGCAGGACATGCTCCTTCCTATCCAAGATCTTGACAGGTACCTCCTCGTACGTTAAATCTTCGGTTATCTCGTGTGGTTCTAACTCAATAATGTGGTTTGGGTCTTTCACATATTTACGAAGCACATATATGTGAAAAAACATTATGAACACGAGACATGCTTGGAGGTAATAGGAGTCTTTAGGCCACATTTCCTATTCGGTCAAGAATTTCAAATGGACCAACAAATCGAGGATTGAGCTTTCCTCTCTTCCCAAATCTTGTAACTCCCTTCCATGGAGCAACACGTAACAATACATGATCCTCAATATCAAATTTCACGTCCTTTCGATGAAGATCTGCATAACTCTTTTGTTGATCTTGTGTCGTTTGTATACGTTGTCGGATCATTTGGATCTTCTTTATAGTCATTCGTACCAACTCTGGTCCCAACAACGTTGCTTCTCCCACTTCATCCCAGCATATTGGAGAGCGACACTTTCGTCCATATAATGCTTCAAATGGAGCCACACCTATACTTGCCTGATAACTGTTGTTGTAGGAGAATTCCACCAATGGTAGGTACTTATCCCAACTCCCTTCGAAATCTAGGACACAGAGTCTTAATAGTTCTTCAAGAGTTTGAATAGTCCATTCTGATTGCCTGTCCGTTTGAGGATGGTATGCCGAACTGAATCGTAAATCTGTGTCCATAGCTTTCTGCAAACTAACCCAAATTCGTGAAGTGAATCTTGGGTCACGATCTGAAACTATGGATACTTGCATGCCATGCAATCTCACAATCTCATTCACGTACATAAGAGCAAGACGTTCAAGGGAATAAGTCTCCCGTATCGGCAAGAAATGAGCAGATTTGGTTAATCTATCAACAATAACCCAAATCACATCTATGCCTTGAGAAACCTTGGGAAGACCCGTAACGAAATCCATGGTAATGTGTTCCCACATCCATTTCGAAATCTCAAGTGGTTGCAATGGACCCTTTGGCGCTTAATGCTCCACCTTTACACGTTGACAAGTTAAACACCTCGAGATAAACTCCACACTCTCACTTCATATTGCTCCACCAAAATGTATGTCAAAGATCATGATACATTTTGGTACTCCCAGGATGGATTACAAATGGTGTGTTGTGTGCCTCCATCATGATTCTATGCTTCAAGTTAGAATCGTTAGGAACACAAATTCTGGAGTTGACTCGAAGTATTCCTTCTTCGTCGATTCTTGCTTCTGGAATAACACCTTCTACTTTCTTCTTCATACGCATCAGTTCCAGGTCCGTAGCTTGAGCAGCTTTAACTTTATCGATTAAAGTCGGTTCTACTTGTATGTTTGATATCATCACGTGGGTACTTGGAGCCTTTACCTCTATCTCCATCCTTTGCAAGTCATACAAAATGGGCCTTTGTGTTAACAACATCGCACTCGTACCCGCATATGATCTTCTACTCAATGCCTCAGCTACCACGTTTGATTTTCCAAGATGGTATTGGATGGTATGATCGTAATCTTTCAACATCTCGAGCCAACGTCGTTGTCACATGTTGAGTTCCTTTTGGGTGAAGAAATATTTGAGACTTTTATGATCTGTATAGATCTCCACTTTCTCCCCATACAGGTAGTGTCTCCAGATCTTCAACGCGCTTGTCACCGCTAACTCCAGATCATGAGTAGGATAATTCCACTCATATTCTTTGAGTTGTCGCGAGGCATAGGCTATGACTTTCCCATGTTGCATGAGAACACATCCTACCCTTTGCCTGAAGCATCGCTGTAGATAACAAATCCATCTGAACCAAATGGTATTGTCAAAACATGTGCCGAAATGAGTCTCCTCTTGAGCTCTTGGAAACTCTTCTCACATTCCTCGCTCCATACGAATTTTGTATCTTTCCGACTCAGTTGAGTTAATGGAGTAGTGATTCGAGAAAATCCTTCCACGAATCTCCGATAATAACCAGCTAAGCCCAAAAAGCTACGTACTTTAGTCACCGACTTCAGTTGCTCCCAACTTTGCACTGCTTCAATCTTCGTTAGGTCAACAGATACTCCATGTTTTGACACCACGTGCCCAAGAAATGCTACCTCCTCAAGCCAGAACTCACATTTCTTTAGCTTGGCATATAGCTTGTTATCGCGAAGCCTTTGAAGTACCAGCTTCAAATGGCGCTCATGATCTTCACGGCTTTTGGAAGAGATGAGGATGTCATCAATAAAGACAACAACAAAGTAATCCAAATATTTCTTGAACACACGGTTCATCATATCCATGAAAGCAGTAGGAGCATTAGTCAGTCCAAAAGACATGACTAAGAATTTATAATGCCCGTACCGAGTTCTGAAAGTAGTCTTTAGAATATCCTCAGTTTTAATCTTTAGCTGATGATATCCAGAACGAAGATCGATCTTTGAAACTAATTGTGCTCCTTGCAATTGGACAAACATTGTGAGACCCCAAATTTATGAATAAATATTTAATTTTCTCGAAATAATTTTTTGAATATTATGGTGTGGATTTGATATAATATTATAGTTGTGTGTAGTATTTATAAATTTTTCAAATTACGCAAGTTGTTATATAATATTCTTTTTATCGGGGAATATTCGTACGACGGCATAATCATTGGTGGACCCCACAACGGAAGTACTATCGTAGTTAGAAAACGACAAAAATATTTTATGAAAATAACGGCGGAGGTTTTACCGATTATCTTTGAAACTACCACCGTAGTAAAAAAATGCGATGTCGTGTGGTTGCATAGTAGCACACGGTATTGATTATTAATGCTTACGTGAGAAGTCACTTAGTTATACTCAATTATTGCTACAATAATTGTTGCATCATATCTCTCATATTATTGATTCGATTATTGTCACAGTATCATATGCATAATATGTTATTTAATTAAATCAATAATTGAGATAACAAGGTTATTCATATTATTAAATTTCAATATTTACAATGTCTAGAAGTTCTGTCAATGAGAGGTTTGGTCACCTAATTGCGCGCCAATGAGGAGAAATCCTTATCTGAAAGCTCCCTCTTTCCTGGGAACGACCTGGTTGATAAATATTGTGAGTTATAATATTAATGATGAATGTTATTAAAATTGAAGTTGTGTTCGGAGTTGAATTTGGAGACGCGGACGTGATATTTGAGTCCAGAACGATGAAATTAGTAAAAATAGTCTATAAACACAAAAATTTTCAGGATTCACTATTTGGTCAAAAAGACAACAGTTGACTTTTTCGGGAAAAGTCAAACTTCAAAATTTCAAAATTTATATTGTTGATAAAAATAGTTTCATTATGTTGGAATTGTTTGTGTTAGTGAAAATCGACATTTATTTCGATAATAATTGATGTCTGGAGGTTATATCGACCAATCGAATTATTTAACTTGGATAAATGAGCAATTGATTGCTATTAATTCACATGATTATAACTATTTGTTCACATGTGTATACTATTGTTTCACATTCTTGTTACTATTAGGGGAGTTGGTGCAAGATTGATAATAATTGCATGACTAAGTTAAAAATGGAGGTATAGATGGAGGTACTATACTGTAATTGTTTTTATCACATGATTAGAACTATTGAGTCACATGATTTACTATTGATTCACATTATTTACTATTAGGGGAGGTGGTGCAAGTTTGATAATACTTGCAGGACTAAATTAAAAATGAAGAAAATGAGGAAGGTATTATACTGTAATATTTCGAGCCCCAAAACGTGCAATTATCGAAACTATATTTTCCTATAAATAGAAGTTTATTCTTCCTTCATTTCTCACCAATTCACTAAAGCTTTAGAGCAATTATTATAGGGAGAAACTATAGAGAGAAAGAAGAACAGTATTCTGCTACTTCACTGCTCCTATATCCAATCTTCTTCTAAGGTAGGGAATATTATTTGTTGTACCCGTAGGGGGTATTATTTCTTTTGTATTCATGAAGAGAACTTCTGTTATTCCATTCTTTATTATTCTGCTGAAATAACCAGTATACGTGGACAACCCTATACTTGGTGACATTCTTCTATTATTCCATCTTTATTATTATTCTGTTGGAATATCCTGTCTGTGCGTTTTACGCTGGACCTGGTTCCGTCTTTATTATTATTATGTTGGAATATCATGTCATGCGTTTTCATGGCACAGTTCCGTTATTTATTATTCATTGAATAACTTTGTATGCGTAAGTACCGCATGCATGGTGATTTCTGTTGTTATTCTATTCTTTATTATTCTGTTGGAACATCCTGTCGGTGCGAATTTCACCTGACCTGGTTCCGTTATTATTATTCTCGCTGAATAACCTCGCATCTGTCAAATACCGCATGCATGGTGATTTCTTCCATTATTCCATTCTTTATTATACTCGGTTGGTTAAAGTTTTGACTTCTATACACCATGAAATTAGTGGAATATCCTTGATATTTAAGCTTCATCCAAAGATCTTTTCATGGACATATTCTTCTCGAGCATTCTTGAATTTTACTCTACAAAGCGATATCATGTTGACACTTTGGGCGTTATCGGTTCCTAGATAAATTAATTCTTGATCTTATTTTATTGAATTCTTATATCATTGTCATCATCCTCATGTTTATATTTTGTTGAAAGTCATATGTGGCCTGTAGTGCATAGATGGACTTGGTATGATTATGACTAGGGATTATTCGGTGTAATCATATCCGTAATGTTACAAATGATGTGAAAAAAGTCCTCATTGGCCCGTAGTGCATTGATGGACAGTTTTTGGTATGATTATGGCTATGGATTCTCTTTGGCCGTAGTGCAAAGATGAATTGTTTTATGGCATGATCAGGACCGTTGATGAAAACATGATTATCTTTAGTCGTAGTGCATGGATAATTCGTGGTCGTGATACTAAAGAATATCCTTGGCCCCAGTACAGGGGTGATTCGATAATGTGGATTATTTATTAAGTTGAGTCCCAGCGATAAAAGTGATGAAAAACCTTTTAAATCATAAAATATAGTAGATTTTATTCTCTACTTGACTCTTTTAATGGATTGCTTGTTCCGCTGCAGTTAAACTTGATGGTTGTTATATTGTATCAGTTTAACACTGTTCAAGGCTAACGATAATTTTTTTTGCATTATCTTAGTCATAATATTTCTTACTGGGCTAGTTGAGCTCACCCTTTCTTTCACTGTTCTCTTCAGGAAATGAGAACGTAGCAGGGACTAGTCGGGGAACAGAGTGATAGTCCTAGATGGTGCATTAGTAGTCCTCACTATTCTGTGAAATAGTGTGATAATAAATGTAATGAGGACTCCATTGAGTTTGTATACTCTCTAGAGGACAGTATTTGTATTAAAATTCACATCATATATTTTGTCGTATTGTACACGACAGTTATATAATTAAGTTTGTATTTGTATTCTGTACCATGTATCTGGCGACCCAAGATGGGTGATGTATACCCTATTTTGGAGGCGTCACAGTTGGTATCAAAGCTTAGGGATATGATCCCTGGCTGAGATATGAGATAAGAACTAGGAGGGGAGACACGTGGAATTCCTTCGCTAGTATGACCTACCTAAGTTTATTTTGTAAGACCCCAAAATTTTTAAATAAAAAGGAATTCCTTTATTTATTATTTTGAAATAGTAAGGGTTGATTTGATTAATGTGGATAGTTAAGGGTTAAATATGCAAATATTTCAAAATAAGCAAGTGGTTATAAAATATTCATTATCGCTTGAATATTCGTTTGGTCGTGGAATATTCAGATCTTTGTCGGAGAATATTCGCATGCTGACGAATAGCGACCATGTGTGGGGCCCTATAACTGAAAGCGATTGGATGAAGAAAACGACAAATATAAATTGTTTTTAAATAATCAGGCGTAGTTGTTGCGCGATTATCTTGTTGGAATACCCGGTGGTTAAAACACACTAATACGCATTGTTGAAGCGGTTACACTGCGATATTGCACCAATTATTGATTCTTACGTAAGAAGGCACTACTCAATAATGGTTACGTAATTAATTCTTTATTCGATTTTATTGAGTTAATAATTGCGCGTTGATATTTTATATTGTTGTTGTTTCAATAATTGTCATTACACAATATTTTTCATTATCGAAGCAATAATTCATATTATCTGAATAATATTATTAGATAACATTATTGGCAATGTCTAGAAAGTTACATCTAAGGAGAGGTTTGGTCACCTAATTGCGCGCCAAAGAAGAAGAAATTCTTATTGAAAGCCCCTTTTCACGGAAGCGCACGGTTGTCAATATTGTGATTCTCAGAAATATTATTTGTGAATAATTAATTATTGATTTATATGATGAGGAAAAAATTGATTTTATGTGGATATAGATGGAGAAAATTTTAAAATGACAATTGTTGAAAATTAATATTTTATCTTTTTACGATAAAATAATTCATTTAAATATATTATTTTAATAATATATTAATCTGTGATATTTTTACAACGAATGTGGGATATATGAGTATACGAGGAGAAAGAGTATTTTTGTTGCAATAAATGTTTAAAACATGTTAAACATGTCGGTGGACCCCATTTATTGATCGAAATTTGATTATAACTGTAAAATCGCTTGGCTTGTGGATTTCGGTCAATTTCTATTTGGAATTTGGAAAAACTTTCTTACGCAAAGTTGTAGAGAATTGAAATTCCTATAACAACTTCGCGAGATTCGAATTTTCTGATGAAAGGGCTATTTATTATGAATTATTGAAGTTCAAGCTCAAATAATTGATTTTTGGGAGTTTAAATTATTTTTGTTAAGAAAAACGTTTTTGTATTTTTTTTTGGACATCATTAACATGTGTGGCTGGTGTTTTGACCAAAAGGTGGGCTAAGGAAAATTTGTATAATTATATTAATATTATATTAAATTTTCTGCTTTGGTGTTCTAAGCATTTTCCTATAAATAGGGTGCTTAGGTTAGAATTGAAAATCACACCAGAAACTGAAGTTTTCTCTCTAATTCTCTCTAGATATTTTGAGCGTATTCTTGTGAGTATTTTGAGTATACTTTGAGTATTGATATACGGTGCAAGTTCATTCAAATTATTCCAAATTTAAGTACTAATCTTTTGAGGTAAGGGATGTTATTTTCTTCTCAAATGATATTATTTCTTCAATATCATTATCTTTGAAATATTGGTTGAAACTTTTTATCAAATTTGGAACTTTTTCATGTCTGGGGTTATTATTCATGAGTTACTATTCACGAGTTACTATTCACGAGTTACTATTCACGAGTACTATTCATGAAGCGTGAAGACGTTTTGTGGAATTTCTATCTTTTGGTGTCGGAGTTACTATTCACGTATCTGACTATTCACGATACTCTGACTATTCACCGAAAAAATAAAATTTTCTTTTTTGTCCAAAATATCTATCTCGGATACTAGCTTTGATTGTATCCATGTTTTGATCATTCTTGAATTTTACACCACATGCGATTATTTTTGAGGTATTTTTGGACGTGAATAAAACAAAGTATGAATCCTTAATCCTTAATCCTTCTCATTTTGTTTCACTAGATTCGTTTCTTTAAAAATATTTTTCATCATCTTCAGTCCTAAATGATGATATTATGGAATATCTTTGGCCTGTAGTGCAAAGATGAATGATTTCTGAAGAATATCTTTGGCCCATGTAGTAAAGATGAACAGTGTTTAGATGAACATGACCAACCCGATGAATATCTTTAGCTTTGTGGTGCAAAAATGAATATGTGATTCCAGATATATATTGATTGATGTTACGAGGATAAAAGATAGACGATGAACTTTTAAATTCATACATGGAAGATAGTAGTTTGCATTCTCTTTAACTCTTCTAATGAATTATTATTTCATTGCGAATATTGATTTAAAATTTGTTGTCTATTGTATTCTATTAGATTTTTCCCCTGTTGAAGACTAACGGTAATTTGTTGTATATTATCTTAGTCATAATATTCTTTCTTGAGCTAGTTGAGCTCACCTTTTCCTTTTGTTCCATTTTTCTCAAGAGGCGAGAATATAGCGATGCAGTGGTGGGGTATGGAATGAAGGTTCTAGAGAGAGTTGTTTAGTAGTCCTCACCATTTTGTAAAATAATGTATCAATAAATGTGATGAGGATTTATTTGAGTATAGATATTGTCTAGAAGATAATATTTGTATTCAAACTCACAGTTTCTTGTTGTAATAATAAAGTTGTAGTTGTTTACGTACCACGTATTGACAACTCGAATGGGTGATGTATACCTATTTTGGGGCGTCACGATTGGTATCGAGCTTAGGATATGATCTCCCAAGGAGATCGGGGAATAGAACTAGGAGGAGAGACGAGTAAATCCTTCGCTAGTGTGTCCTACCTAAGCTTATTTGTTAGTTGGTCAATATATAGGGATATTATGTGATATATTGATTTCCTTAATTAACCCTTGTTTTATGGCATGTATTTGAGAATGTCGATCGAATATTAACAATGGAAATGAGACCGTGGAGATGCTGTACTCACCAACGAGGAGAAGCGTGCAACAGTGGGCAATGTTCCTCCTGTGAACAACACCATTGAAAGCGAGATGATGAACGAGGGATGTTTAGAAGTTTTTGCGATTCATGCAAAAATCGCAGACGAGGGAGACTCGTGTTCAAAATCTGAGGAGAAATGATAGCAATTCACGGTTGTCACAAATGACAGCAAGCTTCAAAGAGTTGGGACCACCGAATTTAAGGAAGCGAGATCCGATCATGGCGGAAACATGGGTCAAACAAATTACCAAGATATTCGATGTCTTGGGATGCACGGAGAACGAAGGTTCCATTCGCCACCTTTATGTTCCGTGGCGAAAGAGACTCATTGGTGGGAGTCTCATGGCGTACCCATCCAAACCGCACTCGGCATGTCTTGGGAGAGCGTTTGAAGCTATTTAATGACAAATACTTTCACGAAAGTGTTACGTCATATGAAGGAAGTGGAGTTCATCGATTGGAACAAAGCAACATGGCGGTGTCTCGATGCGAGGCAAAGTTTGCGAGTTATCCAGTTTGCACCTCATTTGGTGGAGAATGAGGAACGATGACGCGGATGTTTCTTAGAGGTTTGAAACCCGACATACGTCGATATCTCATTTCTCATAAATTTTCTCTTTATTCGGATGTTGTAAATGGGCTCAATTATTAGAAGCGAGATAACGAGTACGGTCAATCGAGGACCACAACCCAGGATCGTATCGTAGATAGCAATCAACAGAATAATGATAACCTACGAGAAAAAAATGAATGAAACGAAAATGGTAAACACTCGGTGGTAATCATGGCCATGAAAATAGAAGAAGCGAGTCGGAGGAGATTTTAAAAGAGGAGATTTAACAAATACCATGTGAAGATGACAGTCTTAAAGGCGACAATCGGTTCTAAGGGAGGAGAACGACCACCCCATTCATATGCTACAAATGCTAAAAAGAGGGACATATCACCCAAAGCGCCTACAACAGTTCAAGGTATGCTATAATTGTGGAAAGGAAGGACATATCGCTTCGAGATTATCTGATGAATAAACCTAGTTCAATGGGGACGGTGACTCAAAGATCGTTCCCGAAAAAGTCAAAGTCAACGATTCCTGGAAGAGCGTTTGTTGTGATCGGTCATAATGCGAGGAACCCAAACGAGGTGATCACGGGTAAGCTATTTATAAATTCTTGCGAAGTTTATACCTTACTTGATACCGGTGCTACCCATTCATTTATCTCTCTGCATGTGCTCAACGTTTAAACTTGACTCGGAGAAATTAGACTTTGACCTATCTGTGGAAACTCCGTTAGGAGAAACTTTCATCACATCCACTATTTATAAATCTTGTTTGATTCAAGTTGGCACAATCACCTTACACTGTTGACCTTATCTCTTTAAAGATACTTGCTTTTGATGTGATTTTAGGATTGATTGGTTAACTACTCATCACGCCAAAATTGATTGTTTTACGTAAGGTTGTTAGTTTTCATATTCCTAACCAACTTTGTTATGCAATTCAAGCAACTAAACCATTAAAATCGATCAACGTCATATCTAATCATAAAGCTATTCGCTTATTAAAAACGGATGTCAAGCTTTCCTAGCCCATGTTATGGATTTGAATAAAGACACGTCAAATTTGAATAATATTCTGTTGTTATTGACTTTCCGACGTATTTCCGAAGAACTTCCGGTCTACCCCGTAACGTGAAGTTGAATTCTTTATTGATCTTGAACTAGTACAAAGCCCATTTCTAAAACCCCATATCGAATGGCTCCTATTGAACTTCGTGAGTTAAAGGTCCAACTACGAGAATTATTGGACATCGGTTTCATTAGGCCCCAGTACATCTCCTTGGGGTGCTCCTGTTTTATTTGTAAAGAAGAAAGATGGGAGTATGCGACTTTGTATTGACTATCGGGAATTGAACCATGTCACCATCAAGAATAGGTATCCTCTACCTCGTATTGATGACTTGTTTGACCAGATTGCAAGGCAAAATTCTTTTCAAAAATCGATCTTCATTACGGATATCATCAATGAAGATTAAAAGCGAGGATATTCCAAAGACGCCTTCAAAACTTCATATGGGCATTATGAATTCTTAGTCATGTCTTTCGGACTAACTAATGCTCCTATGACTTTCATGGATATGATGAACCAAGTATTCAAGGAATATTTGGATCAATTCGTTGTTGTCTTTATTGATGACATCCTCATATATTCCAAAAGCCGTGAAGATCATGAGCACCATTTGAAGTCGGTACTCCAAAGGCTTCGTGAAAACCAACTATATGCCAAATTGAAGAAATGCGAGTTCGGCTTGAGGAAGTAGCATTCCTTGGGCACGTGGTGTCGAAACATGGAGTATCTGTTGATCCGGCGAAGATTGAAGCAATATAAAGTTAGAGCAACCAAGTCAAGAGATCACGTAACTTTTTGGCTTAATGGTTATTATCGGAGATTCGTGGAAGGTTTTCTCGAATCGCTACTCCATTAACCCAAATAACTTTCGGAAGGATACAAAATTGCTTTGGAGCGAAGAATGCGAGAAAAAAGTTTCCAAGAGCTTAAGAGGAGACTTATTTCATTTTGTTCTAACAATACCATCCGGTTCGGATGGATTTGTTATCTCTGACGATGCTTCGGCAAAGGGTTAGGATGTGTTCTCATGCAACGTGGGAAAGTCATAGCCTATGCCTCATGACAACTTAAAGAGTATGAGAGGAATTATCCTACTCATGATCTAGAGTTAGCGGCGATCGTTTTGCCGCTTAAAGATATGGAGGCACTATTTATATGGGGAGAAAGTGGAGATATATTGGACCATAAAAGCCTTAAATATTTCTTCACTCAAAAGAACTCAACATGCGGCAAATGACGTTGGCTCGAGCTATTGAAAGACTACGACCACCACACTATTCAATACCATCCCGGTAAAGCGAACGTGGTAGTGACGCGTTGAGTAGAAGATCATATCGCGGAACGAAGTGCGATGATGTCAAGTATACGATAGAGCCAACTTTAATAGAAAAAGTTAAGGTTGCTCGAGCCCAACAGGCCGGAAGCGTCATGCGTATGAAGAAGAAAGTACAAGAAGGAGCTATTCCTAAGCGAGAATTGATGAAGAAGGAATACTTGAGTCCACTCTAGACTTTGTGTTCCTAACGACTCGATTTGAAGTACAAGATTATGATGGAGGCACACAATACGCCATTTGCAATCCATCCCGGAAGTACTAAAATGTATCGTGATCTTGACATACATTTTGGTGGAACAATATGAAGAGAGAGATTGCAAAGTTTATCTCGATGTGTTTAACTTGCCCAACGTGTAAAGGCGGAGCATCTTGTACCTAAGGGTCCGTTGCAACCACTTGAGATTCCGGAATGGAAGTGGGAACACATTACTATGGATTTAGTTACGGGTCTTCCTACGGTTTCTTAAGGCATCAATCTTTATTTGGGTTATTGTTGATAGATTAACCAAGTCTCGCTTTCATTTCTTGCCGATCATGAGAGACTTATTCACTTGAACGTCTTGTTAGTATATGCGTGAATGAGATTGTGAGGTTGCATGGCATGCTTGTATCCATAGTTTTGGATCGTGACCCAAGATTCACTTCAAGATTTTGGGTTAGCTTGCAAAAAGCTATGGGCACGGATTTACTGATTGATTGAGCATACCATCCTCAAGCAGACGGACAATCGAGAGGACTATTCAAACTCTTGAAGATTTATTAAGACTCTGTCCCTAGACTTCAAGGCGGTTGGGATAAGTATTTACCATTGGTGAATTCTCCTACAACAACGGTTATCAAGCAAGTATAGGTGTGGCTCCATTTGAAGCATTATATGGACGAAAGTGTCGTTCTCCAATATGTTGGGATGAGGTGGGTGAAGCAACATTGTTGGGACCCGAGTTAGTCACGCATATGACTACCGAAAAGATCCAAATGATTCGACAACGTGTACAAAGCAGCACAAGATCGACAAAAGAGTTATGCGAGATCTTCATCGAAAGGACGGGAATTTAATGTAGGGATCATGTATTGTTGCGAGTTGCTCCATGGAAGGGAGTTACAAGATTTGGGAAGAGAGAAAGCTCAATCCACGATTTATTGGTCCATTTCAAATTCTTGACCGAGTAGGAAATGTAGCCTATAAACTTGCGTTACCTCCGAAAGTATGTCTCGTGTTCATAATGTGTTTCATATATCGTACTTCAGAAATATGTGAAAGACCCGAACCACGTTATTGAGTTAGAACCTGGACGAGATAGCCAAGACTTAACGTATGAGGAGGTACTGTCAAGATCTTGGATAGGAAGGAGCATGTCCTACGCAAGAAAAGTCATACCACAAGTTAAAGTTTTGTGGAGGAATCATGTTATAGAGGAAATGACACAGGGAATTGGAAACGGAAATGAAAGCGAGGTATCCTCACCTTTTGAAACACTGTAAGTCGTCGTCCAATTTCGAGGACGAAATTTCATAAGGAGGGAGGTTGTAAGACCCCAAAATTTTTTAAATAAAAAGGAATTTCCTTTATTTATTATTTTGAAATAGTAAGGGTTGATTTGATTAATGTGGATAGTTAAGGGTTAAATCACGCAAATATTTCAAAATAAGCAAGTGGTTATAAAATATTCATTATCGTCGGGGAATATTCGTTTGGTCGTGGAATATTCGTCTTTTCGGAGAATATTAAATTGGACAGCAGCGACCATGTGTAGGGCCCCATAACGAAAGCAATTGGATGAAGAAAACGACAAATATAAATTGTTTTTAAATAATCGTAGTTGTTACCAAGTAATCTTTGTTGGAATACCCGTTGGTTAAAACACACTAATCTGCGTTGTTGAGCAGGTTACTGCGGTATTGCACCAATTATTGATTCTTACGTGAAGGCACTACTCAATAATGGTTACGATAATTACTATTCAGATATTTTATTGAGTTAATAATTGCTTGCGTTGATATTTTATATTCTTTGTTGTTTCAATAATTGTCATTACACGGTATTTTTCATTATCGAAGCAATAATTCATATTATCCGAATAATATTATTAGATAACATTATTGGCAATGTCTAGAAAGTTACGTACAGGAGAGGTTTGGTCACCTAATTGCTACCAAAGAAGAAGAAATTCTTATTGGAAAGCCCCTCTTTCTTAGGAACGCACCGGTTGTCAATATTGTGATTACGTAATATTATTTGTGAATAATTAATTATTGATTTATATGATGAGGAAAAAAATTGATTTTATGTGGATATAGATGGAGAAAATTTTAAAATGACAATTGTTGAAAATTAATATTTTATCTTTTTCGATAAAATAATTCATTTAAATATATTATTTTAATAATATATTAACGGTGATATTTTACAACGAATGTGGGATATATGAGTATCTGAGGAGGAAGAGTATTTTGTTGCAATAAATGTTTAAAACATGTTAAACATGTCTGTTGGACCCCATTTATTGACTAAAATTTGATTATAGCACAATAAAATCGCCCGCTTGTGGATTTCGGTCAATTTTTATTTGGAATTTGGAAAAACATTCTTTTGCAAAGTTGTAGAGAATTGAAATTCCTATAACAACTCATGAGATTCGAATTTTCTGATGAAAGGGCTATTTATTATGAATTATTGAAGTTCAAGTTCAAAATAATTGATTTTGGGAGTTTAAATTATTTTGTTAAGAAAACGTTTTTTGTATTTTTTTGGACATCATTAACATGTGTGGCTGGTGTTTTGACCAAAAGGTGGGCTAAGGAAAATTTGTATAATTATATTAATATTATATTAAATTTTACTCGCTTTGGTGTTCTAAGCATTTTCCTATAAATAGGTGCTTTAGGTTAGAATTGAAAATCACACCGTAAACCCAAGTTTTCTCTCTAATTCTCTCTAGATATTTTGAGCGTATTCTTGTGAGTATTTTGAGTATACTTTGAGTATTGATATACGGTGCAAGTTCATTCAGCGTTATTCCAGCTAGAAGTACTAATCTTTTGAGGTAAGGGATGTTATTTTCTTCTCAAATGATATTATTTCTTCAATATCATTATGCTGAAATATTGGTTGAAACTTTTTATCAAATTTGGAACTTTTTCATGTCGGGGTTACTATTCATGAGTTACTATTCACGAGTTACTATTCACGAGTTACTATTCACGAGTACTATTCATGAAGCGTGAAGATGTTTTTGTGGAATTTCTATCTTTTGGTGTCGGAGTTACTATTCACGTATACGGCACTATTCACCGAAAAATAAAATTTCTTCTTTTTGTCCAAAATATCTATTCTGGATACTAGCTTTGATTGTATCCATGTTTTGATCATTCTTGAATTTTACACCACTGCGATTATTTTTGAGGTATTTTTGGACGTGAATAAAACAAAGTACGAATCCTTAATCCTTAATCCTTGTCATTTTGTTTCACTGGATTCGTTTCTTTAAAAATATTTTTCATCATCTTCAGTCTTAAATGATGATATTATGGAATATCTTTGGCTTGTAGTGCAAAGATGAATGATTTCTGAAGAATATCTTTGGCCTGTAGTGCAAAGATGAACAGGTGTTTAGATGAACATGACCAACTGATGAATATCTTTAGCCTGTAGTGCAAAAATGAATATGTGATTCCAGATATATATTGATTGATGTTACAGGGATAAAAGATAGACGATGAACTTTTAAATTCATACATGGAAGATAGTAGTTTGCATTCTCTACTTAACTCTTCTAATGAATTATTATTTCCGCTGCGAATATTGATTTAAAATTTGTTGTCTATTGTATTCTATTAGATTTTTCCTGTTGAAGACTAACGGTAATTTGTTGTATATTATCTTAGTCATAATATTCTTTCTTGAGCTAGTTGAGCTCACCCTTTTCCTTTTGTTCCATTTTTTCTCAAGAGGCGAGAATATAAGCGAGTGCAAGTCGAATTATGGAATGAAGGTTCTAGAGAGAGTTGTTTAGTAGTCCTCACCATTTTTGTAAAATAATGTATCAATAAATGTGATGAGGATTTATTTGAGTATAGATATTGTCTAGAAGATAATATTTGTATTCAAACTCACAGCTTTCTTGTTGTAATAATAAAGTTGTAGTTGTTTACATACCATGTATTGACAACTCGGAATAGGTGATGTATACCTATTTTGGGGCGTCACAGTTAGTATCGAGCTTAGGATATGATCTCTGGCGGAGATCGGGAATAGAACTAGGAGGGGAGAGACAAGTAAATCCTTCAGCTAGTGTGTCCTACCTAAGCTTATTTGTTAGTTGGTCAAGTATATAGGGATATTATGTGATATATTGATTTCCTTAATTAACCCTTGTTTTATTACGATGTTTGAGAATGTCGATTGGGAATATTAACAATGGAAATGAGACCGTGGAGATGCATGTACTCACCAACGAGGAGAACGTACAACAGTGGCAATGTTCCTCCCGTGAACCACACCATTGAAGCGATGATGAACGAGGGGATGTTTAGAAGTTTTTTGCGGTTTCATGCAAAATCGGACGAGGAGACTTCGTGTTCAAAATACGAGGAGGAAATGATAGCAATTCACGGGTTGTCCGCGACCCAAAGCGATTCAAAGAGTTGGGACCACCGAATTTAAGGGAAAGCGGATCCGATCATGGCGGAAACATGGGTCAAACAAATTACCAAGATATTCGATGTCTTGGGATGCGCGGAGAACGAAGGTTCCATTCTCCACCTTTATGTTCCGTGGCGAGGCGGACTCTTGGTGGGAATCATGAAGCGTACCCATCCGGCCGCTTTCAAAGATGTCTTGGGAGACGTTTGAAGCTATTTAATGACAAATACTTTCTGAAAGTGTTAAATCGTATGAAGGAAGTGGAGTTCATCGATTGGAACAAAACAACATGGCGGTGTCTCAATGACGAGGCAAAGTTTGCGAGTTATCGAGTTTGCACCTCATTTGGTGGAGAATGAGGAACGATGATGTGCTGGATGTTTCTTAGAGGTTTGAAACCGGCATACGTCAAGATCTCATTTCTCATAAATTTTCTCTTTATTCAGATGTTGTAAAAGGGGCTCAATTATTAGAAAGCGAGATAACGAGTACTATCCAACCGAGGGACCACAACCGAGGATCGTGTCTCGAGATAGCGATCAATAGAATAATGATAACCTACGGAGAAAAGAAATGAGCGATTTAACGAAATGGTAACCACTCTGTGGTAATCATGGCCATGAAAATAGAAGAAGCGAGTCGGGAGGAGATTTTAAAAGAGGAGATTTAACAAATGACCATGTGAAGATGACAGTCTTGGCGAAAAAGAATCGGTTCTAAGGGAGGAGAACGACCACCCATCGTATACTACAAATGCGAAAAAGAGGGACATATCACCAAACGCCTATGCAGTTCTCAAGGTATGCTATAATTATGGAAAGGAAGGACATATCGCTCGAGATTATGCACGATGAGAAAACCTAGTTCAATGGGAACGGTGACTCAAAAGATCGTCCCCGAAAAAAGTCAAAGTCAACGATTCCGGGAAGAAGCGTTTGTTGTGGATCGGTCATAATCACGAGGAACCCAAACGAGGTGATCACGGGTAAGCTATTTATAAATTCTTGCGAAGTTTATACCTTACTTGATACTGGGGTGCTACCCATTCATTTATCTCTCCTGCATGTGCTCAACGTTTAAACTTGACTCGGGAGAAATTAGACTTTGACCTATCTGTGGAAACTCCGTTAGGAGAAACTTTCATCACATCCAATCGTTTATAAATCTTGTTTGATTCAAGTTGGCACCATCACCTTACCATTGACCTTATCTCTTTAAAGATACTTGCTTTTGATGTGATTTTAGGGATTGATTGGTTAACTACTCATCATGCCAAAATTGATTGTTTTTAAAAGGTTGTTAGTTTTCATATTCCTAACCAACTGTTGTATGCAATTCAAGTAACTAAACCATTAAAATCGATCAACGCCATATCTAATCATAAAGCTATTCGTTTATTAAAAAGCGGATGTCAAGCTTTCCTAGCCCATGTTATGGATTTGAATAAAGACACGTCAAATTTGAATAATATTCCTGTTGTTATTGACTTTCCTGACGTATTTCCTGAAGAACTTCCCGGTCTACCCCCAGAACGTGAAGTTGAATTCTTTATTGATCTTGAACCTAGTACAAAGCCCATTTCTAAAACCCCATATCGAATGGCTCCTATTGAACTTCAGGAGTTAAAGGTCCAACTACAGGAATTGTTGGACATCGGTTTCATTAAATCCTAGTACATCTCCTTGGGGTGCTCCTGTTTTATTTGTAAAGAAGAAAGACGGGAGTATGCGACTTTGTATTGACTATCGAGAATTGAACCATGTCACCATCAAGAATAGGTATCCTCTACCTCGTATTGATGACTTGTTTGACCCGATTCAAAAGGGCACAAATCTTTTCAAAATCGATCTTCGCTCGGATATCATCGGTGAAGATTAGAATCGAGGATATTCCAAAACCCGCCTTGAGAACTTCGGTATGGGCATTATGAATTCTTAGTCATGTCTTTTCTGGACTAACTAATGCTCCTGCGGCTTTCATGGATATGATGAACCGAGTATTCAAGGAATATTTGGATCAATTCGTTGTTGTCTTTATTGATGACATCCTCATATATTCCAAAGCCGTGAAGATCATGAGCACCATTTGAAGTTTGGTACTCCAAAGGCTTCGTGAAAACCAACTATATGCCAAATTGAAGAAATGTGAGTTCGCTTGAGGAAGTAGCATTCCTTGGGCACGTGGTGTCGAAACATGGAGTATCTGTTGATCCGTGAAGATTGAAGCAATACAAAGTTGTCAGAGCAACAAGTCGGTGATCAAATCACGTAGCTTTTGGGCTTAGTTGGTTATTATCGGAGATTCGTGGAAGGGTTTTCTCGAATCGCTACTCCATTAACTCAAATAACTTTCGGAAGGATACAAAATTCGTTTGGAGCGAAGAATGCGAGAAAAGTTTCCAAGAGCTTAAGAGGAGACTTATTTCTAAGACTGTTCTAACAATACCATCCGGTTCGGGATGGATTTGTTATCTCAAATGATGCTTGAGCAAAGGGTTAGGATGTGTTCTCATGCAACGTGGGAAAGTCATAGCCTATGCCTCGCGACAACTTAAAGAGTATGAGAGGAATTATCCTACTCATGATCTAGAGTTAGCGTGATCGTTTTCAGCTAAAAGATATGGAGGCACTATCTATATGGGGAGAAAGTGGAGATATATTCGGACCATAAAAGCCTTAAATATTTCTTCACTCAAAAAGAACTCAACATCGCGGCAAATGACGTTGGCTCGAGCTATTGAAAGACTACGACCACACTATTCAATACCATCCCGGTAAAGTGAACGTGGTAGTGACGACGCATTGAGTAGAAGATCATATCTTGAACGAAAAGTGCGATGATGTCAAGTATAAGCATAGAGCCAACTTTAATAGAAAAAAGTTAAGGTTGCTCAAGCCACCAAGCTTGGTGATGCGTATGTATGAAGAAAGTACAAGAAGGAGCTATTCCGGAAGCGAGAATTGATGAAGAAGGAATACTTCGAGTCCACTCTAGACTTTGTGTTCCTAACGACTCTGATTTGAAGTACAAGATTATGATGGAGGCACACAATACGCCATTTGCAATCCATCCTGGAAGTACTAAAATGTATCGTGATCTTCGACATACATTTTGGTGGAACAATATGAAGAAAGAGATTGCAAAGTTTATCTCGATGTGTTTAACTTGCTTAACGTGTAAAGGCGGAGCATCTTGTACCTAAGGGTCCGTTGCAACCACTTGAGATTCCGGAATGGAAGTGGGAACACATTACTATGGATTTCGTTACGGGTCTTCCTACGGTTTCTCAAGGCATCAATGCTATTTGGGTTATTGTTGATAGATTAACCAAGTCTGCTCATTTCTTGCCGATACGGGAGACTTATTCACTTGAACGTCTTGTTAGTATGTACGTGAATGAGATTGTGAGGTTGCATGGCATGCTTGTATCCATAGTTTTGGATCGTGACCCAAGATTCACTTCAAGATTTTGGGTTAGCTTGCAAAAAGCTATGGGCACGGATTTACGATTCAGTTCGGCATACCATCCTCAAACGGACGGACAATCAGAGAGGACTATTCAAAATCTTGAAGATTTATTAAGACTCTGTGTCCTAGACTTCAAGGGCAGTTGGGATAAGTATTTACCATTGGTGGAATTCTCCTACAACAACAGTTATCAAGCAAGTATAGGTGTGGCTCCATTTGAAGCATTATATGGTCGAAAGTGTCGTTCTCCAATATGTTGGGATGAGGTGGGTGAAGCAACATTGTTGGGACCCGAGTTAGTACGTATGACTACCGAAAAGATCCAAATGATTCGACAACGTATACAAACGGCACAAGATCGACAAAAGAGTTATGCGGATCTTCATCGAAAGGACGTGGAATTTAATGTAGGGATCATGTATTGTTGCGAGTTGCTCCATGGAAGGGAGTTACAAGATTTGGGAAGAGAGGAAAGCTCAATCCACGATTTATTGGTCCATTTCAAATTCTTGACCGAGTAGGAAATGTAGCCTATAAACTTGCGTTACCTCAGTATGTCTCAGTGTTCATAATGTGTTTCACATATCTGCGTATTTCGTAAATATGTGAAAGACCCGAACCACGTTATTGAGTTAGAACCAGGACGAGATAGCGAAGACTTAACGTATGAGGAGGTACTGTCAAGATCTTGGATAGGAAGGAGCATGTCCTACGCCAAGCAAAGGTCATACCACAAGTTAAAGTTTTGTGGAGGAATCATGCTATAGAGGAAATGACACGAATTGGAAGCGGAAATGAAAGCGAGGTATCCACACTTTTTGAAACACCGAGTACGTCGTCGCCAATTTCGAGGACGAAATTTCATAAGGAGGGGGAGGTTGTAAGACCCCAAATTTTTAAATAAAAGGAATTTCCTTTATTTATTATTTTGAAATAGTAAGGGTTGATTTGATTAATGTGGATAGTTAAGGGTTAAATACGCAAATATTTCAAAATAAGCAAGTGGTTATAAAATATTCATTATCGCTTGGGAATATTCGTTTGGTCGTGGAATATTAAATGCGTTCGGAGAATATTCGTACGACGGCCAGCGACCATGTGTGGGCCCCATAACGGAAAGCGATTGGATGAAGAAAACGACAAATATAAATATAAATTTTTTAAATAACGGCGTAGTTGTTGCAGATTATCTTTGTTGAATACCCGGTGGTTAAAACACACTAATACGCGTTGTTGAAAGCAACAGACACACGGTATTGCACCAATTATTGATTCTTACGTGAAGAAGGCACTACTCAATAATGGTTACGATAATTCTTGTTGATATTTTATTGAGTTAATAATTGTTTGCGTTGATATTTTATATTCATTGTTGTTTGATAATTGTCATTACACGGTATTTTTCATTATCGAAGCAATAATTCATATTATCCTGAATAATATTATTAGATAACATTATTGGCAATGTCTAGAAAGTTACATCTAAGGAGAGGTTTGGTCACCTAATTGCGGCCCGATGAAGAAGAAATTCTTATTGAAAGCCCCTCTTTCTTAGGAACCGCACGGTTGTCAATATTGTGATTCTCAGAATATTATTTATGAATAATTAATTATTGATTTATATGATGAGGAAAAAAATTGATTTTATGTGGATATAGATGGAGAAAATTTTTAAAATGACAATTGTTGAAAATTAATATTTTATCTTTTTCTGATAAAATAATTCATTTAAATATATTATTTTAATAATATATTAACGGTGATATTTTTACAACGAATGTGGGATATATGAGTATACGAGGAGGAAGAGTATTTTTGTTGCAATAAATGTTTAAAACATGTTAAACATGTCGGTGGACCCCATTTATTGACTGAAATTTGATTATAGCACAATAAAATCGCCTGGTTTGTGGATTTCATCAATTTTTATTTGGAATTTGGAAAAACTTTCTTCTGCAAAGTTGTAGAGAATTGAAATTCCTATAACAACTCATGAGATTCAAATTTTCTGATGAAAGGGCTATTTATTATGAATTATTGAAGTTCCGAAGCTCCGAAATAATTGATTTTTGGGAGTTTAAATTATTTTTGTTAAGAAAAACGTTTTTTGTATTTTTTTTTGGACATCATTAACATGTGTGGCTGGTGTTTTGACCAAAAGGTGGGCTAAGAAAAATTTGTATAATTATATTAATATTATATTAAATTTTCTGCTTTGGTGTTCTAAGCATTTTCCTATAAATAGGGTGCTTAGGTTAGAATTGAAAATCACACCAGAAACTGAAGTTTTCTCTCTAATTCTCTCTAGATATTTTGAGCGTATTCTTGTGAGTATTTTGAGTATACTTTGAGTATTGATATACGGTGCAAGTTCATTCAGCGTTATTCCAGCTAGAAGTACTAATCTTTTGAGGTAAGGGATGTTATTTTCTTCTCAAATGATATTATTTCTTCAATATCATTATGCTGAAATATTGGTTGAAACTTTTTATCAAATTTGGAACTTTTTCATGTCGGGGTTACTATTCATGAGTTACTATTCACGAGTTACTATTCACGAGTTACTATTCACGAGTACTATTCATAAAGCGTGAAGACGTTTTTGTGGAATTTCTATCTTTTGGTGTCGGAGTTACTATTCACGTATACGGCACTATTCAATAGAAAAATAAAATTTTCTTTTTGTCCAAAATATCTATTCGGATACTAGCTTTGATTGTATCCATGTTTTGATCATTCTTGAATTTTACACCACTGCGATTATTTTGAGGTATTTTTGATCGTGAATAAAACAAAGTACGAATCCTTAATCCTTAATCCTTGTCATTTTGTTTCACCGGATTCGTTTCTTTAAAAATATTTTCATCATCTTGATCTTAAATGATGATATTATGGAATATCTTTGGCACGTAGTGCAAAGATGAATGATTTCTGAAGAATATCTTTGGCTTTGTAGTGCAAAGATGAACAGTGTTTAGATGAACATGACCAATCGATGAATATCTTTGCTTTGTGGTGCAAAAATGAATATGTGATTCCGGATATATATTGATTGATGTTACAGAGGGATAAAAGATGAGCGATGAACTTTAAATTCATACATGGAAGATAGTAGTTTGCATTCTCTACTTAACTCTTCTAATGAATTATTATTTCATTGCGAATATTGATTTAAAATTTGTTGTCTATTGTATTCTATTAGATTTTCCCTGTTGAAGACTAACGGTAATTTGTTGTATATTATCTTAGTCATAATATTCTTTACTGAGCTAGTTGAGCTCACCCTTTTCCTTTTTATTCCATTTTTCTCAGGAGGCGAGAATATAGCGCGAGTGCAGTGGGGGTATGGAATGAAGGTTCTAGAGAGAGTTGTTTAGTAGTCCTCACCATTTTTGTAAAATAATGTATCAATAAATGTGATGAGGATTTATTTGAGTATAGATATTGTCTAGAAGATAATATTTGTATTCAAACTCACGCAGTTTCTTGTTGTAATAATAAAGTTGTAGTTGTTTACGTACCATGTATTGACAACTCGTAATAGGTGATGTATACCTATTTTGGGGGCGTCACATATTTAGTATTTAATTGGTCGGTCAAAGTATAGGGATAATATGTGATATGTTAATTAACCCTTGTTTTGTGGCAGTGTTTGAAAATGACATCCAAGAATGTTGAGAATAGCAATGGAGCACAAGAGACCGTTGAGTCTCCACAGATCAATAATCAGGACAATGTACAATAGGATGGCGATAATCCTCATCAGAAAACAACAACACCGATCAATCGTGAAACGACGATGCGTTTAGGAGCTTTTTAGAATTCATGCAACATCGGTGAAGGCGGCCTGCTCATAATGCAGAGGAAACAATGGTAACCCACGGTTGGTCACCGCTAAGCGTTCAAGGCTGGGACCACCGTGTTTTTTTGGGAAAGCCGAACCACTTAAGGTAGAGGCGTGGTTAAAGCAGATCACCAAGATATTTGAGGTCTTGGGATGCTCCGAGGAGCAAAAGGTTTCCTTTGCCACCTTTATGTTGTGTGACGAAGCAGATCATTGGTGGGAATCTGTAAAAAACGTACCTAGACTAACGCATTTAAGATGTCTTAGGAGAAGTTCCAAGAGCTATTCAATGACAAGTACTTTCCCGAAAGTATTCGTCACATGAAGGAGGTGGAGTTTATCAAGCTTGAGCAAAATAATATGACCGTGTCGCAGTATGAGGCTAAATTTACAGAGTTATCCCAGTTTGCATCCCATTTGGTCGATAATGAGGAGCAAATGACGCGAATGTTTCTAAGAGGTTTGAAACCTGAAATACGTCAATATCTTATTTCTCACAAACTTTGTTTATATTCAGATGTTGTGAATAGGGCTCAGTTATTGGAGCGCGATAATGAGTCAACAAGAACTAAAAGACAACGACCAACAACACGATAATAATCGTATCGGTGGCAATCGGTCATCTAACAATGATAACCATCGGGGAAATTATCATGCTAAGAATGATAACCACTTGATTGGTAATCATGGCCAAAATAATAAAGTGGAAATTTCAAGAAGAAAGGTTCAATAATGATGGAAAACAAAGACAGACCAAAGACCGATTTCAAAGGAAGAAGAACGATCATCGGTCAGTATGTTTCAAATGCTTGAGACGGGGAGGACTCATCCGTCCAAACTATGCTGAGAATCCAAAGTGTGTTTCAATTATGGAGAAGGTCACCTAGTTGAGCTCACCTTTTCTTTCACTTTATTTTCTTGTGAAATGAGAACGTAGCGAGGGAGTAGTCGGGGAACAAAGTGATGGTCCTAGATGGTGCATTAGTAGTCCTCACTATTCTGTGAAATAGTGTGATAATAAATGTAATGAGGACTCCATTGAGTTTGTATACTCTCTAGAGGACAATATTTGTATTAAAATTCACAGCATATGTTTTGTCGTATTGTACACGACAGTTGTATAATTAAGTTTGTATTTGTATTCTGTACCATGTATCTGGCGACCCAAGATGGGTGATGTATACCCTATTTTGGGGGCGTCACAAACATGTCATCAATGCGAGGTAGCATATACCTATTCTTGATGGTGACATGGTTCAATTCCCGGTAGTCAATACAAAGTCGCATACTCCCATCGTTCTTCTTTACGAATAAAACAGGAACACCCCAAGGAGATGTACTAGGACGAATAAAATCGATGTCTAACAGCTCATGTAGTTGGACCTTTAACTCCTGAAGTTCAATAGGAACCATTCAATATGAGGTTTTAGAAATGGGTTTTGTACCGGGTTCAAGGTCAATAAAGAATTCAACTTCACGCTACGGGGTAGTGGGAAGTTTTTCAGAAATACGTCGGAAATTCACTAACAACAGAAATATTATTCAAATCTGACGTGTTTTTGTTCAAGTCCATGACATGGGCTAAGAAAGCTTGACATCCATTTTTCAATAAATGAATGGCTTTTTGGATTGATATGATCGTGATTGACTTTAGTAGTTTGGTTGTTTGAATTTGCATAACAGGTTGGTTAGGAATGTGAAAACTAACAACCTTACGAAAATAATCAATTTTAGCATGATGAGTGGTTAACCAATAAATTCCTAAAATCACATCAAATGCAAGTATTTTCAACAAAATAAGATCGGCAGGTAATGTGATGGTTCCTACTTGAATCAAGCAAGATTTATAAATAGTAGATGTAATGAAAGTTTCTCCTAACAGAGTCTCAACAGATAAGTCAAAGTCTAATTTCTCCGGAGTCAAGTTCAAACGTTGAGCACAAGCAGGAGAGATAAAAGAATGGGTAAACCGGTATCTAATAAGGTATAAACTTCGCAAGAGTTTATGATTAGTTTACCCGTGATCACCTCGTTTGGGTTCCTCGCATTTTGGGCAGTCACGACAAACGCCCTTCCAGGAACCACCGACTATGACTTGTCCAGGACAGCCTTTGGAGTCACCATCCCCGTTGGACTTGGTTTCGCTACAAGACAATCTCTAGCTATATAACCTTCATTTCCATAGTTATAACACACCTTGGATTGTTGTGGGCAGTTTGGGCTGATGTGTCCCTCTTTCTCGCATTTATAACATTTTACCGGTTGATCGTTATCCTCCCCTAGAAACAGTTGGTGCTGACGTCTTCACGTTATCATTGTTGTACCTTCTCTTTTTGAAATCTCCTCCCGACTCGCTTCTTCTATTATCATGACCACGATTACCACCTAGGTGTTTATCTCTTTTATCCGTATTCTTTCTTCCCCGCTGGTTATCATTGCTCTGATGGCTGCTGCCACCGGTATGACCTTGGTTATGGTCCATCAGTTGAACATACTCATTATCTCGCTCTAATAATTGAGCCCTGTTGACAACATCTGAATATAGAGAAATTTTGTGAGAAATAAGATATTACCGAATCTCGGGTTTCAGACCTCTCAGAAACATCCGCGTCATACGTTCCTCATTCTCTACCAAATGAGGTACAAACCTGGATAACTCCGCGAACTTTGCCTCGTACTGGGACACCGTCATGTTGTTTTGTTCCAGTCTAATAAACTCTACCTCCTTCATATGACAAATACTTTCAGGAAAGTACTTGTCATTGAATAGTTTCTGAAACGTTTCCCAAGACATGTTGAGTGCGGATGGCTGGGTACGCTTCACAAATGCCCACCAGTAGTCTGCCTCACCACGGAACATAAAGGTGGCAAATGGAACCTTCTGTTCCTCTGTGCATCCCAAGACATCAAATGTAAGACCCCGGATTTTATGAAATAAAAGTATTCAATTTTCTTATAATTACTATTCAGTAAATGGTTAAATTGATAAAAGTTTAAAGTTAAAGGTGATATATGTAAATATTTTAAATAAGCAAGTGGTTATAAAATACTCATTGTTGTCAGGGAAAATTCGTTTGGTCGTGGAATATTCTTCCGTCTTGGGAATATTCGTCTGACAACAAGTACCTTTTGTGGGCCCCATAACGGAAAGCGGTTGGATGAAGAAAACGACAGGTATGAGTTTTTATAAATAACGGCGTAGTTGTTACCGTTAACACTGTTCGAATACCCGGTGGTTAAAATACAATAATACGCGTCGTTGCATAGTAGCACACGGTAATGCACAGTATTTTTGAATTATTGATTCTTACGTAAGAAGGCACTACTCAATAATTGTTACAGTAATTATTGTTCAATATTTTATTTTATTGATTCAATAATTGCTACGTTGATATTTTATATTATTGTTGTGACGCCCCCAAAATAGGTATACAACACCCATTCTGAGTCGTCAAAATACATGGTACAGATATAACTACAACTTTATTAATACAACATAAAAACTGTGAGTTTAAATACAAATATTGTCATCTAGACAATATCCACACTCAAATAAGTCCTCATTATAATTATTGATACATTATTATACGAAAATGGTGAGGACTACTAAAACGACTTTCTAGAACCTTCATTCCATACACCCCACTAAGTACTTCGCTACATTCTCGCCTCCCGAGAAGAAAAAAATGAACAAAAAGAAAAGGGTGAGCTCAACTAGCCCAATAAAGAACATTATGACTAAGATAACATAGAACAAATTATCGTTAGTCTTCAACAGGGAAAAAATCTAATAGAATCTGAATAGACAACCAGCTTTTAAATCAATCTTCGCAATGAAATAATAATTCATTAGAAGAGTTAAGTAGAGAATGCAAACTACTATCTTCTATATATGAATTTAAAAGTTCATCGTCGATATTTTATCCTTGTAACATCAATCAATATATATCCGAATTAAATATTTATCTTTGCACTACAAAAGCCAAAGATATTCATCGATTAATCATGTTCATCTAAACACATGTTCATCTTTTTGCACTACTGGCCAAAGATATTCATCGAAAAATCATTCATCTTTGCACTACATGCCAAAAATATTCAAAGAATATAATCATTTATGACCGAGGATGATGAAAAATATTTTAAAGGAAACGAATCCAATGGAAACAAAATAACAAATATTAAGGATTCAGTATTTTGTTTATCCATGTCCAAAAATACCTCATAAATAATCATAGTGGAGTAAAATTCAAGAATGATCAAAACATGGATACAATCAAAGCTAGTATCCATAATAGATATTTTGGACAAAAAGAAGAAAATTTTATTTTTCTATGAATAATTGGTCGTATTAAGTGAATAGTGCCGAGTATCGTGAATAGTGTCGATATCACGCCGAATAGTAACTTAAACAAAAAGTTCCAAATTTGATAAAAAAATTCAGATTAATACTTCGGCATAATGATATTGAAAGAAATAATATCATATATGAAGAAAATAACATCTTTTACCTCGTAAAGACAATACTTCTAGTTGACACACCGGATATAGGCTATGACTTGAACTTGCACCGTATAGCAACACTCAAAGTATTAAAATACTCACAAGAATAAGCTCAATATATCGAGAGAGAAAGAGAGAGAAAACTTCAGTTTCTGGTGTGATTTTCAATTCTAACCTAAGCACCTTATTTATAGAAAATGATTAGAAAACCAAAGCAAAAAATTTAATAAAATAATATTATTTATTTTACAAATTCCTACGCCCACTTTTATCAACTGATTTCAGCCACCAAGCACATGTTTAATTAGGCCACAAAATATAAAAAAAGTTTTTATTAATAAAAATAAATAAAACTTCCAAAAATCAATTATTTCAGAATTTTAGAACTTCAATAATTCATAACAAATAGTCCTTTTATCAGAAAAATTCGAACCTCATATCTTTTCCATAGGAAATTTCATTCTCTACAACTTTGCAGAAGAAAGTTTTTCCAAATTCCAAATAGAAATTGACCGAAATCCATAAACGGACGATTTTACAGTCTATAATCAAATTTTAGTCAAGAAATGGGCCCACAGACATGTTAAACAACTTTTGCAACAAAAATACTCTTCCTCCTCATATACTCATATATCTCATATTCATTGTAAAAATATCATCATTATTATATTATAATAATATAATAAAATATTATTTTATCAGAAAAGATAAAATATCGGTTTTCAACAATTGTCACTTTAAAATTTTTCTCCATCTATATCCACATAAAATGAATTTTTCCTCATCATATAAATCAATAATTAATTATTCATAAATAATATTACAGAATCACAATCATCGCAACCAATAGCAGTTCCTAAGAAAGAGGGGCTTTCCAATAAGCATTACTTACTCCTTCTTGGCGCATGATTAGATGACCAAACCTCTCCTTGTATGTAACTTTCTAGACATTGCCAATAATGTTATCTAATAATATTATTCAGATAATATGAATTATTTCTCCGATAATGAAAAATACTGTGTAGTGATAATTATTAAAATAACAGTAATATAAAATATCAACGTAGCAATTATTGAATCTATAAATTAAGTACTGAATAGTAATTACTGTAACAATTATTGAGTAGTGCCTTCTTACGTAAGAATCAATAATTGGTGCAATACTGGGTGCTATCAGCAATAATGCGACATTCACGTGTTTTTAACCAATGGCATTCCAACAAGATATTAACTGGTAATAACTACGCCATTATTTATAAACGACGTATACTTGTCGTTTTCTTCATCCAATCACTTTCCGTTATAGGCCCACACAAGGCTGCGTCGTCGTACGAATATTCCGTGACAGTAAGAATATTCCACGACCAAACGAATATTCTCCGATAAAAAAATGAATATTTTATAACTACTTGCTTATTTGAAATATTTGTGCATTTTACCCATAACTAATCACATTAATCAAATCAACCCTTACTATTTCAAAATGATAAATAGAGGAAATTAAATTTCATTTATTAATAATTTGGGGTCTTACAACCTCCTCTCCTTATGAAATTTTGTCCTCGAAATTGACGTACGTACCTGATGTTTCGAAAAGATGAGGATACCTCGCTTTCATTTTCGTTTCTAACTCCCAGGTCATTTCCTCAATAGCATGGTTTCTCCACAAAACTTTAACTTGTGGTATGACCTTCGTGCGTAGGACATGCTCCTTCCTATCCAAGATCTTGACAGTACCTCTTAAATACGTTAAGTCTTCGGATATCTAGTCCGGTTCTAACTCAATAACGTGGTTTGGGTCTTTCACATATTTACGTAGCACAGATATATAAAAAACATTATGAACACGAGACATACTTGGAGGTAACGCGAGTCTATAGGCCACATTTCCTACTCGATCAAGAATCTGAAATGGACCAATAAATCGTGGATTGAGCTTTCCTCTCTTCCCAAATCTTGTAACTCCTACCCATGGAGCCACACGCAACAATACATGATCCCCAATGTCAAATTCCACGTCCTTTCGATGAAGATCCGCATAACTCTTTTGTCGATCCTGTGCCATTTGTATACGTTGTCGATCGTTTGGATCTTCTCTGTAGTCATTCGTACCAACTCTGGTCCCAACAACGTTGCTTCTCCCACCTCATCCCAACATACTGGAGAGCGACACTTTCGTCCATACAATGCTTCAAATGGAGCCACACCTATACTTGCCTGATAACTGTTGTTGTAGGAGAATTTCACCAATGGTAGGTACTTATCCCAAGTCCCTTTGAAATCTAGGACACAAAGTCTTAATAGATCTTCAAGAGTTTGAATAGTCCTCTCGATTTTCTCCGTCTGCTTGAGGATGGTATGCCTAATCAACCAAGTAACTGCGTGCCATAGCTTTTTACAAGCTAACCCAAAATCTTGAAGTGAATCTTGGGTCACGATCCGAAACTATGGATACTGGCATGCCATGAAACCTCACAATCTCATTAACGTATATACTAGCAAGACGTTCAAGGGAATAAGTCTCCCGTATCGGCAAGAAATGAGCAGACTTGGTTAATCTATCAACAATAACCCAAATAGCATTTATGCCTTGAGAAACCGTGGGAAGACCCATAACGAAATCCATGGTAATATGTTCTCACTTCCATTTCGGAATCTCAAGTGGTTGTAATGGACCCTTAGGCACTTGATGCTCCACCTTTACACGTTGACAAGTTAAACACATTGAGATAAACTTTGCAATCTCTCTCTTCATATTATTCCACCAAAATGTATGTCGAAGATCACGATACATTTTGGTACTTCCAGGATGGATTACAAATGGTGTTTTGTGTGCCTCCATCATGATCTTGTACTTCAAATCAGAATCGTTAGGAACACAAAGTCTAGAGTGGACTCGAAGTATTCCTTCTTCATCGATTCTTGCTTCTGGAATAGCACCTTCTTGCACTTTCATCTTCATACCCATCAGCTCCGGGTCTGTGGCTTGAGCAACTTTAACTTTATCGATTAAAGTTGGTTCTATGCGTATACTTTACATCATCGCACTCGTTCCTGCATATGATCTTCTACTCAGCGCGTCAGCTACCACGTTTGCTTTTCAGGATGGTATTGAATAGTGTGGTCATAATCTTTCAATAGCTCGAGCCAACGTCGTTGTCGCATGTTGAGTTCTTTTTGAGTGAAGAAATATTTTAGGCTTTTATGGTCTAAATATATCTCCACTTTCTCCCAATATAGATAGTGCCTCCAGATCTTTAGCGCGAAAATAACTGCTGCCAACTCTAGATCATGAATAGGATAATTCCTCTCATATTCTTTAAGTTGTCGCGAGGCATGGGCTATAACTTTCCCTACGTTGCATGAGAACACATCCTAGCCCTTTACCTGAAGCATCGCTGTAGATAACAAATCCATCCGAACCAGATGGTATGGTCAAACAGTCTTAAAATGAGTCTTCTCTAAAGCTCTTGAAACTCTTCTCGCATTCCTCGCTCCATACTTAATTTGATATCTTTCAAGTCGACTTAGTTAGCGGTAGCGATTCGAGAAAACCCTTCCACGAATCTCCGATAATAACCAGCTAAGCCCAGAAAGCTACATACTTCGGTCACCGTCTTTGGTTGCTCCCAACTTTGTATTGCTTCAATCTTCGCTGGGTCAACAGATACTCCATTTTTGACACCACGTGCCCTAGGAATACTACTTCCTCAATCCAGAACTCGCATTTCTTTAACTTAGCATATAGCTTGTTTTCACGCAGCCTTTGGAGTACCAGCTTTCAAATGGTGCTCACGATCTTCACGGCTTTTGGAATATATGAGGATGTCATCAATAAAGACAACAACAAAATGATCCAAATAATCCTTGAATACTCGGTTCATCATATCCATAAAAACTGCAGGAGCATTAGTCAATCCAAAAGACATGACTAGGAATTCATAATGCCCGTACCGAGTTCTGAAGGCAGTCTTCAGAATATCCTCAGTTTTAACCTTCAGCTGATGATATCCAGAACGAAGATCGATCTTTGAAAAGAATTATGCTCCTTGCAACTGGTCAAACAGGTCATCAATACGAGGTAGCGGATACCTATTCTTGATAGTGACATGGTTTAATTCCCGGTAATCGATACAAAGTCGCATACTCCCGTCTTTCTTCTTTACAAATAAAATAGGAGCACCTCAAGGAGATGTACTAGGACGAATAAAACTGATGTCCAATAACTCCTGTAGTTGGACCTTTAACTCCTGAAGTTCAATAGAGTCATTCGATATGGGGTTTTAGAAATGGGCTTTGTACGTGTTCAAGATCAATAAAGAATTTAACTTCACGCTCGGGGGTAGACCGGAAGTTCTTCCGAAATACGTCAGGAAAGTCAATAACAACAGGAATATTATTCAAATATGACGTGTCTTTATTCAAATCCATAACATGGGCTAAGAAAGCTTGACATTCATTTTTTAATAAACAAATGGCTTTATGGCTTGATATAACAGTGATTGATTTTAATGGCTTAGTTGCTTGAATTCGCACAACAGGTTGGTTAGGAATATGAAAACTAATAACCTTATGAAAACAATCAATTTTGGCATGATGAGTAGTTAACCAATCAATCCCTAAAATCACATCAAAAGCAAGTATCTTTAAAGAGATAAGGTCAACAGGTAATGTGATGGTGCCAACTTATATCAAACAAGATTTATAAATAGTGGATGTGATGAAAGTTTCTCCTAACGGAGTCTCCACAGATAAATCAAAGTCTAATTTCTCCAGAGTCAAGTTTAAACGTTGAGCACAAGCAGGAGAAATAAATGAATGGGTAGCACCGGTATCTAGTAAGGTATAAACTTCGCATGAATTTATGATTAGCTTACCCGTGATCACCTCGTTTGGGTTCCTCGCATATTGACTAGTCACGACAAACGCTCTTCCAGGAACCGTTGACTTTGACTTTTCTGGGACAGCGTTTTGAGTCACCATACCCACTGGACTTGGTTTTGCTACAGTACAATCTCGAGTGATATGTCCTTCCTTTCCACAATTATAGCATACTTTGAACTGTTGTGGACAGTTTGGGCTGATATGTCCCTCTTTTCCACATTTATAGCATACGACCGGTGGTCGTTCTCCTCCCTTAAAATCAGTTGTTGCTGGTGCTGATGTCTTCACAGTGTCATTGTTGAATCACCTCTTTTTAAAATCTCCCCCCAACTCGCTTCTTCTATTTTCATGGCCACGATTACCACGGTGGTTCTTGCATCTTGTCCGTATTTTTTTCTTTCTCCATTGGTTATCGTTGTTCGATGATCTACCATCCACCGATATAATCTGGTTGTGGTCCCTCGGTTGACCGTACTCGTTATCTCGCTTCTAATAATTGATCCTCGTTAACAACATCTCGAATAGAGAGAAAATTTATGAGAAATGAGATATTGACGTATGTCGGGTTTCAAACCTCTCAGAAACATTCGCGTCATACGTTCCTCATTCTCCACCAAATGAGGTGCAAACCTGGACAACTCTGCAAACTTCGCCTCGTCTTTGGGACACCGTCCATGTTATTATTCGCTCCATCTAATAAACTCTACCTTCTTCATATGAGATGAATACTTTCGGAAAAAGTACTTGTCATTGAATAGCTTCAAATGTCTCCCAAGACATGCCGAAAAGGGTTGGATGGGTACGCTTCACGCACTCCCACCGATGATCTCGCCTCGCCATGGAACATAAAGGTGGCGAATGGAACCTTCTGTTCCTCCGTGCATCCCAAGAAATTGAATATCTTGGTAATTTGTTTAACCCACGTCTCTGCCTTGATCGGATCTGGCTTTCCAATAAATTCGTGGTCCCAACTCTTTGAACTGCTTGCATTGTGACAAACCGTGAATTGCTATCATTTCCTCCTGTATTTTGAACACAAGTCTCCTCGTCGATTTTGCATGAACTGCAAAAAGCTTCTAAACATCCCATCATTCATCATCTCGCTTTCAAATTGGTGTTGTTCACAGGAGAGGAACATTGCCACGACTGTTGCGCGTTCTCCTCGTTGGTGAAATACAGCGTCTCCACAATTTCATTTACTCCATCATTAACATTCTCAATTGACATTCTCAAATCTTGCCATAAAATAAGGGTTAATTTAACAAATTAACATATCACATAATATCCATATATTATAACCGACCAACAAATAAGCTTAGGTAGGACACACTAGCGAAAGATTTACTCGTCTCTCCCTCCTAGTTCTATTCCCCGATCTCTCCGCCGAGATCATATCCTAAGCTCGATATTAACTACTATGACGCCCTAAAATAGGTATACAACACCCATTTTGAGTCACAAAAATACGTGGTATGAGATACAACTACAACTTTATTAATACAACATAAAAACTGTGAGTTTAAATACAAATATTATCATCTAGACAATATCCACACTCAAATAAGTCCTCATTACAATTATTGATACATTATTATACAAAAATGGTGAGGACTACTAAAACGACTTTCTAGAACCTTCATTCCATACCCCGACTAGTACTCGCTACATTCTCGCCTCTTGAGAAGAAAAATGGAACAAAAGGAAAAGGGTGAGCTCAACTAGCCTAGTAAAGAACATTATGACTAAGATAACATAGAACAAATTATCGTTAGTCTTCAACGGGGAAAAATCTAATAGAATACAATAGACAACCAGTTTTAAATCAATCTTCGCAACGAAAATAATAATTCATTAGAAGAGTTAAGTAGAGAATGCAAACTACTATCTTCTATATATGAATTTAAAAGTTCATCGTCGATATTTTATCCTTGTAACATCAATCAATATATATCTGGAATTAAATATTTATCTTTGCACTACAGGCCAAAGATATTCATCGATTTAATCATGTTCATCTAAACACTGCTCATCTTTTGACTACTGGGCCAAAGATATTCATCGAAAATCATTCATCTTTTGCACTACATGCCAAAGATATTTAGTAATATCATCATTTAGGACCGAGGATGATGAAAAATATTTTAAAGGAAACGAATCCGAAGGAAACAAAATAACAAATATTAAGGATTCAGTATTTCGGTTTATCCATGTCCAAAAATACCTCATAAATAATCATAGTGGAGTAAAATTCAAGAATGATCAAAACATGGATACAATCAAAGCTAGTATCCATAATAGATATTTTGGACAAAAAGAAGAAAATTTTATTTTTCGGTGAATAGTGCCGTATTCGTGAATAGTGCCATATACGTGAATAGTGTCGTATATGCGAATAGTAACCCCGACACAAAAAGTTCCAAATTTGATAAAAAGTTCAGATCAATACTTTGGTATAATGATATTGAAAGAAATAATATCATATATGAAGAAAATTACATCACTTACCTCGTAAAGACAATACTTCTAGTTAACACACCGGATATAGGCTATGACTTGAACTTGCACCGTATAGCAACACTCAAAGTATTAAAATACTCACAAGAATACGCTCAATATATCGAGAGAGAAAGAGAGAAAAAACTTCAATTTCTGGTGTGATTTTGATTGTAAGAACCCGAATTTTTAGAAAATATTAAAATAAGAGTTTAGTAAATAAAATTCTTAAGGCATGAGAAGGGTTCGAATAAGAATATATATGTATCGTGTGGTATGTGGAATGGTGTTGCATGGGGTAATATAAACTATGCAATAAGTGATTTCTGTGTTTAATAAACATATTATTATTATATATTTGTTGTTTATTGAAGAGGCGAGTGATTTGAAGTAAAGAAGATGGATAGAAATCTATCTATTGATATTAAATAATTTATGTGAAATTATTTTATAATAGTAAGTTGGTGACATTAAATATCTGTGATAATCACCAATTTCTTGAGTATTGGTACGAGTAAGTATCAAGTCTAAGGCAGTAGCAACCTTACTCTTTAATGGTGGATGTATAGGAGCTGGGCTAAACGATTCCTTCAGAGAGCGGAGGTATATACGAATTAGTGACTGATCTAACTCACTTTGTGAAAAGCAAATGTAGACGAGACTAAACTAATTTGTTGGTTGTTTGTGGGAAACCACTCAATACTATATTGAATACTATTAAAGACTCGATGTGTGCTAGGTTTAGACTTGTATATTTGTACGTTGTTGACGAGAGAAGAAAATCGATATATCTTTAGATAAATATTGGTTAGAGATTTATTGATTAATATTGAGTTATGGTTAAATGTATAGATTAAAGAAATTGTGTTGAGGTAATATATAGAAATGAAAGAGAAATGATTATAGTATATTTCTACTAAAGGATATTAAAATAAATTCTAGCATATGACTATTTTAATAAAAGAGGGATTATTATTTTGATATTACCTTATATAGCTTGATGCGAGGTAATGTGTGTGAGTAAGTAATATGTTAAATATATTAAAGCATATTGCTATATAAGTTGATGAAAATAATTTATCATAATAGGAAATAAACTTATTTTCTATACATAGTGTGTGTCGTGTTATTAAATGCATGTAAATATTTTAATAATACAAAGATATTATATTAAGAATAATATCTTGCGAAAATGAAATAAATCGTGTTATTATGATTAGTTCTTATATTTAGAGAAAACATGATAAAAACATCTTATGTTATGGAAAAGTACATAATTTTGATTATAGTAATGTGGTGGGAAATGAATAAGTAATGAGAATAAGTAATAAGCTTAATGTAAGCTTGTGTGATATGCTTAGTGTGGCAAAGTGATGGAATAAACATTCATTAAATAATTTAATGAATGAATAATTGAAGAATTAATTTGTATATGCAATGAATTTATATTATATAGTAGCTACATCTATATGATATGAATTGAAGTGTGACACTTCAATAGTAACTATATAATATATGAAGTATTTGAATACATATGTATAAAGGCTTGTATGTTAGCATTATGTACAAGTGAGATAATAAAATGTAACATGGTGCAATAGATCACTTCCATGACCATGTTATAAGATGTAATATTGAGAATAATATTATTTTGTGAGATTATATTATTATAAGCTTGTGGACTATTAATAACTAAGTTCATATAATTATGTCTTGTGTGGCATAACTAGTGAAGTTAAATCAAAGGGAGATTAATGGGAAGTATTAAAAGAAAATACATGGTGAGTTAATAAATAATCGATATTAATTATCATTATGATAATTGGGTATATTTGAGATGATAAACTTTATGGAAAATGATGAATTGAGAATATCCAACTATTTTATAATTAGCCCAATTAAAATATTATTGGGACTAACCCAAATGTACATGGATTGTATGATTATGGGTATATGTACAACTAATTTATCATATGGTAATAATATTAAGTCATTAAAGGTAAGCTTACAAGCTTGCTAAATGCTGAGAAACCAAGTTGGTTGTCCCATTTTGTGAGTCTCGCCTCATATATCACGTAAATAGGCCATTGGCCTAGCCTACCTCTTCAACTCTCAAACTCAGTGAAATGAAAAAAGGCTAGCTAGTCTAGATTACTTCTTCTTCTCAAACTCATAGCTCCAAATGATGAAGAGGGGAGTGGGTTGATTTGATTTTCCACCAAATCCTCCTTAACCAACATCTTCTTCCATCTCCCATTGGATTCAATCTTTAAGTAAAGCCATGGTCTAGGTAAGAGATTCTCTATAAATTGGAGCCTTCTCTTCTCTAATTGGGTTGATTGGGTTCTTGATGAGTTCTATATAGAGAGTAAGTGGAAATTAGAGTGAGTAATCTGAGATTGGAAGATTGACGAGCAATAGTTAGCCAATCAAGCATTAAGAAGGTAACATCCCTCTATGTGTTCTTAAGTTCAAGTTTTACAAAGTTCTTAGAAAAAGTAGCTTTTGAGTCACAAAATTGATGGCTAAGGATTGTTATAATCCATAAATTGTTGTTAGATATTGTTAATATAGTCAAATACGAAATCAACAGAAGTTAAACGAACCAATTTGGTTGAGAAACGAATTCGTAGTGAACGAATTCGCTAAATTGTCAAAACATGAACATTTGCATGAATATGAGTTATAGATTCATTTTTGGGTTAGTTAATGTTTATGTTAGTTGATGGGTATTATGATATGTTGTAGTTTTATGAATTACGAATCCATAGAATCAAAAAAGGACTAATTTGGACATGTATAACTCAAATTATGAAGGTTAGAAGGTAGTTTGGCTTGTTATTTTGTAGCAGAGCATGAAACCGTGCACTTACAGTAGCTATGCCCGCCCCGGCGGGCTATTTTCAAGGCAATACCCCTGCCCTGTTGGGGGTTATCTGTTATATATGCTGAGAAAAATCTGACAGAACATGTTTTGGTGAAACGACCATAACATTTTCATACGAACTCCGATTGAGAAGATTCAAGATGATCCGGAAAGAGAACGAATAGACCTACAACTTTTGTGCTTTAAGTGTTTCAATTTGAGGTCATTAGGAAGGGTCAAAATAGTCATCTTTGTGACTATTACGTAATCGAAGGCCATCGGAGGGCGTCGAGCGAGCACATACGCAAGTATAGTGCTCCCGACGATGGAATATGTTATTCTAAGTGATATAACATGAACATGCATGATAATATACATGACATATAAGATTTCCTTGTTCATAATAGAAAGCATTAGCATGACTTAGTATGTGTTTTGAAAAGAGACTTAAAGATTTTGAAAACAAACCTTGTGGAAACTTATGTTCTACAAGTTCTGAACTTAGTGGTTTATATACATGATTGACTTCAAATATAAATGAGCATGATATGATGTTTATAGTGTCCTTGTTCATGATCAAAATTGTTAGACCTTGTATTAGAGAAGTTTTCAAGAAAACTGGATATATTAGAACTAAGGTGCATGAATGCTACATGAGGTAGGTTCTGAACTTGAGAAGATATTAACATGACTTAGTTACTTATGATAACAGTTTTAAAAGTTGTCTCATATGTGCTATACTACATCATCCATGATAAAATGATTTCAAAGGCAAACTCTATTATCTTTTGTAAACTAAGTATTAAAGCATGAAGTGGTTATGTTTTAACATAGAGAGAAACATGTACAAATATGACATATGATTCGAAGTTGCCTTGAATGATTAGGTTGTCATGACATGGATTTGAAGAAAAGGAACTTAGACGTTTTGAAAACATTATTCATGAGCATTGTATTATCTAAACTTCTGAACTTGTAGGATGACATACTAGTAATTTTTGTGACTTTAAACATTGCCTATATGTGCAAACATGATAGGACGTTTATGCCAACATGAATGGTATGTGCACTCAACTAGTCAAGCATGACATAAGTTATTTAAGCATGTTTTAAAAAGTATGAACTATGCTATGTCTATGTAATTGAGATAGATATATTTGAGCATACTAGTGGAGGCTTATTAGTACCAATACATGGTTTAAAAGCTTATATCATCGAATCTTGTTCAAGAAAGTTGTTAAGCTTTATTGATTGAAATAAATCATCATGAAACTAAGTAGTTTGAATATGAATGACGTAGATCACGTATCTATAAACTTTAAATATGTGTCGAACACATAGCGAGTCAAGTATATGATAAATGTATATGAATGTTGATGTCAAGTACGGATGGTTAAGTATACATATACATACCTAGCTATTCTAAGAGTATGATGAGAAAGTGAAATGAAGGTTTTATAAACCTAGTTAAGAAACGATATAATATTTATTGTTATATTAAGAACGTATGAAATGTATAACTAATGGATATGAATCCATGATTATATAATTGTGTAGGGATACACGAAGTGCAATTAGCGATATGCAGTTAAGTTGTAGTTCATAAACTACGAATCAGGCAAGTCTTTCAGTTCCTATTTGTTATATGAATTTGATAACTGTTAGTTGAGCTATATTATGCGATGCAAATGTTGATGTATATATATGAAATGCAAATGAGATATGTATGAAATGTGAAAGTTGATCTTTGATGATATGCTTGTGATATAAACCTCTATGCTTGTTATGTGAGAAGTAACATGTGTAGTAAATATTAATTGATTATGAATGCATGAACTGAATATACTATTATATGCTATGTGCTGCATGAAAACTGTTAGAATTGCTGGGCTGTCGAGCTCACCCTTGCAAATAACCACTTTTGCAGGTTAAAGACTCAGGGTAAAGATTTTGTGCTTCTTCGTTGACAAAGTAGATAGTTTCACGACGAAGGATACTATTTAGATTATTACTTGAACCATGTTTAGGTTCTATGAGTGTACTTGATATATACTTACGATGTTTAATACTTGTTGTATTGTAAGGATGTATTTGTTAATACATAGAAGATATCGAATCAAGATGTAAAATCTTATACAGTAATTCTAATAGACTGAACCATATTATATAGTTGATTCAAGAATTGTAATTGGTTCAAAGTTATGAAATCAATAAAAGATTTTATACAACAGATTGAAAAAGTTTAAATTATTCTGCATTTTTATAATATCGAAGGTGATGTAATACAGGAATAGTAAATGACCAGGATTAGACACTTATAAAAGTTTGGGGTCATTGTGCAGATCCTGGAAATGGAATGAATTTATATTCTAAATAGTAATAAGTAAAGTTTTATTCATTAAGTTATGAATGAAAAATATAAATAGTTTGACGATAGTAGTATCGTGGTATGACCGGGATCTTAGGTTTGAAGGACCCTGGATTTGGGGCGTCACGAGGTTGGTATCAAAAGTCATAGGTTATAAACTTAGGTAAGTGTACCTTAGGCTATAACTTTGAGAGAGAGAAAGATAAAGATTAAAATATATAAGTGAAGATTCAAAGAAGAATCTTGAAGTATCTAAGAGAATGATAATTTAGGAGTTTCCTAACTCCGATAATAAAAATGTTAAGATGTTATCTATAAGATAAATATGACAAAGATAATAAGAATGTACTCGAGTGGAGTTTTGTTGATAATAGGGAAAGAACCCTAAGGTAAATTGATGATCACGAGTGATCAGATTGAGCTATGAAGTTATAAATAGTCTATAACGACTAAGTGTGTATAGCTTGATGCTATAAGAGAATGTACTATGAAATGGTACGATGTGGACTCATGAGGAGTTGTGTATGATGAGATACGAAGAATTCATATCGAGCAAAGAGCAAGTTAAGAGTGAGATAAAGTTAAGTTAGATTTCAGTTGAGGACTCATGTGAGAGCTGAGTTGTACAAACCTTTGTGTGAGCGGATGCTTTGTGCTCACGCTCGGTTCCTCACAATGATAATCAATGGAACGTCGGTGTCGCGCTATCGATATGCTTATGGTGAGAAGGTGATTCTTTTCTTATATCATATTTGATAGATAGAGACTATTAAGATTAAGATAGAAAATATTAAGATTAGGCGCGAGTTCTTAAAACTCATGCACATGGTACGTTCGTGACTAATAATTATATGAAATGTTTTTGAAACCCTCGGCGAATGGACGCCTATGGTCTGACTAGGATAAGTTCTTAAACTCATATAATTGTGGCAAGTTCCTGAATTTCCAAAGTGTGGTAAGTTTGATGAACTGTATCGGGTATATATATGTTATGAAGTTAGAAATTTTGGTGGGGTAAAGATTGAAGTTGATAGAGAAATGTGGATTTTCTAAATCTTCTAGCTCTGCTAGATTTTCAAAGTTTATTGACTTCGTGCTGATGATTCGCACTTCTGTTTTCTTGAAAAACATTGGATCTTGTGATTGAACCAATGATGTTTAAAAACAATACCTTTATTCTTATGTCTATGTCAATTGTTTTGACTAAGACAAAAATGATTTAAAAATTTTCAAAATGTATTTCTAACCATGCGCATCATTGATATGGTGTATGGTAAACGATGGAGTCATCCATGCAGTTGAACCTAGTGTTAGTTGTGATCGAAAGATCGTCAGCCAATTTTGGTACGGTGTAGAATGACAAAGTCACATAATGGCAGAATCCTCAACGTACTACTAATCTAGTACGGTATCATAATGTCATAAAAGAATTTTTGGTTTTCCTTTAAATTATGAAGAAGGTCAATAAGTTAGCTAAATTATTTTGATTGAAGTCCGAGTTGTTGATAAAAGTCTAAGCTATTTGATTCGGCTAGACGGTTGTTGAAAAATATTTTTGGAATTCAAGCGTTCATGAGTAATTATGCCAAACCGGATTTCTCTGGTGCGGATTCAGTTGTTGAAAAGCTGAGGTGAACAACCCTATAAGGGGACATGTTTTCGGGGACAATGGTTCCGAGCGTAACGCATATAGTCGTTACAAAACACTACGTTGCAGACCAACGTAGTGGTACAATAGGCTTGCCACCTAGTGTACGTGTGGAGGGTGTTTTCAGTCTTTGTGATTGATAAACACTCTGGTTTGCAGTGTGAAGGATTTTGTTGAAGCATTTGTAAACCTAGAGAAGAGTTCACGGTCTTGTGACCCCTCAGCATAATTTGGAATCTAAGATTATTCATACTACTTCCCGATTATTGAAAAATCGTGGAAGATTCTTATTCTTCTGAATGATGAATGTAGTAAGTAGCATGTTCCTTAGAAAGGAAAACTGGTAGAATGCAAGTGAGCAAGTTATAATAAAACTTTCGAAAAGGGAATGGATAAAATTATTCAAAAAAATATGTAATATTCTGAATAGCACCGAGTAGAGGAGGTTTTGGTAATTCCGAGGACGGAATCCTTATAAGGGGGAGAGGATGTAAGAACCCGAATTTTTAGAAAATATTAAAATAAGAATTTATTAAATAAAATTCTTAAGGCATGAGAAGGGTTCGAATAAGAATATATATGTGTCGTGAGGTATGTGGAATGGTGTTGCATGGGGTAATATAAACTATGCAATAAGTGATTTCTGTGTTTAATAAACATATTATTATTATATATTTGTTGTTTATTGAAGAAGCGAGTGATTTGAAGTAAAGAAGATGGATAGAAATCTATCTATTGATATTAAATAATTTATGTGAAATTATTTTATAATAGTAAGTTGGTGACATTAAATATCTGTGATAATCACCAATTTCTTGAGTATTGAATACGAGTAAGTATCAAGTCTAAAGCGCAAGACAACCTTACTCTTTAATGGTGGATGTATAGGAGCTGGGCTAAACGATTCCTTCAGAGAGCGGAGGTATATACGAATTAGTGACTGATCTAGCGAGTCAAGTATATGATAAATGTATATGAATGTTGATGTCAAGTACAGATGGTTAAGTATACATATACATACCTAGCTATTCTAAGAGTATGATGAGAAAGTGTGTTGCCTCTTTTATAATTCTTATAAAAGAGCTCTAACTCATGCAAGTATACACGGGTCAACAAGTAATACAGAGTAAGTAAAGTATCGATCCCACAGAGAAAGTTGTTAACTTTAGACAACTATGCATTAATTAACTCACTATATTTATATGCTAAGACTATAAACTTAATTGTTGATTTGAATCATTTATAATTACCAACTAAAAATAAGAATATAAACGAATTTAATATGATGTGGAAACAATGGGATCCTAATTTCATTCAATATTTCATTCAATATGTCATGCCAAGCGCTTATATCACGTGGATAATAGCGAGGGCTTAAAAGCGAGTTATAACTATTTTCCAATGCACTATAACCAACTCACATATCATCTAATGTTAAATCCATGTAATAACTATTTTCCAATGCACTATAACCAACTCATATATTACCATATTCCATATGCGGATGTATGAATCCATGCCGATTTTTATAATCCTGATAATCACAATTACCATATTCATTAAGCCAATTATCCATTCTCCTATGCCATAATTAGACTAAATAGCTAACAAGCATACCATAAGCCTAAAATATCACAAGACTTACTAATACGTTATTCATTCAATATTGTTTCATTATCGATTTACACAAAATACTAACTCATATATTCAATCCATGCTATTTCATTTCCAATTCCGTAAAATTTCGGTCATTAAATATACATATTAGATAAGAACAAGACCGTAATATATGATCCATATCGATATGTTCATTTCCATTCCATACAAATACTACATGAAGATTATCACCATTCATACATACAAACCAACCATGATAGATAACCTAATCATATGCAAAATAAATCTACATATTAAAATCCGTTAGAATCCCATAATGGAGTTTAGTTCATGGCGGAACCAAAAGCCATTATGGGATCAAGGCTAAACATGATCAATAATCAAGCAAATAAGAGTAAGAGGTAGAGAACAATCAAACCCAAACACTGAATAGTAATCAATGATTAACTATAAAAACCCCAAAGAATTCAATTCAATAATAATAAAAATCCACAATGGTTAAGAACTCCAAGAAAAGAAGAGAATAAAACGTTGCGGCTTCGTTCTCCGTTGGGATCTCCCCCCACTGTGTTAACCCTAATTCTAATATGAAAATACGTAAAATAATGACAAGTCCTCTCTCTGACACATGTCAGAATCGTTTTATACCAATTACACATCATCAAATTTGCTAAATTAAAAATAAAACAAATTACAACATCAAGATCGTCATCGCGCATGCATGAAAAGCTCTCTAGTATATCTGTCTTGTGACCGCGAGACTTACAGTATGCTCAGTGCCTCTAGACGTCTTAACGCGCGGTCCTTGTCTCGCGGGTGCTTGATTTGCAGAATGCTCCTTATGTCCACCACACTTTCATGCGAGCCATGAGCCCGCTTTTAGATTGCCACGTACGCTGCATGGCGACACGTGGTCCCGCAAATCCACGATTCCGGTTTATGCTTTGTTCTTTCTTTGCTACTTGTTTGCTCATGCCTTAACCTCTTGCTTGCTTGATTTCCATGCCTCATTATGCTCCCATGCCGTGCACATCCTCGCCTTTCCACTAGCCTACACACATACGCTCACCGATGCCTCAATTTCCACCAAAATAACGCCGATTCCTGCACTTATTCACTAAAAGGAGTTTTAAGTATATGAAATTCAAAATAAAGTGAAATACGAATAAAACACAATGAAATGTACTCAAGGTGGGCACACTTCACATGGATTAATATACAATAAGTGAGTAAAAATATCACTTATCAAAGTGAAATGAAGGTTTTACAAACCTAGTTAAGAAACGATATAATATTTATTGTTATATTAAGAACGTATGAAATGTATGACTAATGGATATGAATCCATGATTATATAATTGTGTAGGGATACACGAAGTGCAATTAGTGATACGCAGTTAAGTTGTAGTTCACAAACTACGAATCATGTAAGTCTTTCAGTTCCTATTTGTTATATGAATTTGATAACTGTTAGTTGAGCTATATTATGCGATGCAAATGTTGATGTATATATATGAAATGCAAATGAGATATGTATGAAATGTGAAAGTTGATCTTTGATGATATGCTTGTGATATAAACTTCTATGCTTGTTATGTGAGAAGTAACATGTGTAGTAAATATTAATTGATTATGAATGCATGAACCTAATATATCTTATTATATGTTATGTCTTTGCATGAAAACCGTTAGAATTGATGGGTCATCGAGCTCACCCTTGCAAATAACCACTTTTGCAAAAGTTAAAGACTCACCAGAAAGATTTTATGCTTCTTGGTTGACAAAGTAGATAGTTTCACGACGAAGGATACTATTTAGATTATTACTTGAACCATGTTTAGGTTCTAGGAGTGTACTTGATATATACTTACGATGTTTAATACTTGTTGTATTGTAAGGATGTATTAGTTAATACATAGAGGATATCGAATCAAGATACAAAATCTTATACAGTAATTCTAATAGACTGAACCATATTATATAGTTGATTCAAGAATTGTAATTGGTTCAAAGTTATGAAATCAATAAAAGATTTTATTCAACAGATTGAGAAAGTTTAAATTATTCCGTATTTTTATAATATCGAAGGTGATGTAATACAGGAATAGTAAATGACCAGGATTAGGCACTTATAAAAGTTTGGGGTCATTGTGCAGATCCTGGAAATGGAATGAATTTATATTCTAAATTGTAATAAGTAAAGTTTTATTCATTAAGTTAAGAATGAAAAATATAAATAGTTTGACGATAGTAGTATCGTGGTGGACCGAATCTGAGGTTTGAAGGGACCCGGATTTGGGGGCGTCACATTGATACTTTGAGTGTTGCTATACGGTGCAAGTTCCTTCATCACTATATCCAGTATTCCAGCCAGAAGAATTATCTTTTTGAGGTAAGGGATGTTATTTTCTTCGTAAGTGATATTATTTCTTTAATATCATTATGCCGAAATATTAGTTGGAACTTTTTATCAAATTTGGAACTTTTCATGTCAGGGTTACTATTCATGAGTTACCATTCACAAGTTACTATTCATAAGTTACTATTCACGAGTTACTATTCACGAGTACTATTCACGAAGCATGGTGATTTTTCTTGTGGAATTTCTATCTTTTGGTGTCGGAGTTACTATTCACGTATACGGCACTATTCACATATACGGCACTATTCACGAATACGGCACTATTCACCGAAAAATGAAATTTTCTTCTTTTTATCCAAGGTGTCTATTATAGTTACTATCTTTGATTGTATTCATGTTTTGATCTTTATTTTGAATTCTGCTTCAAAATTGGTTATTATGAAGTATTTTGAACTTGGATAAACGGTAATACTAATCCCTAATATTTGATCTTTTATCTCATCGGATTCGCTTTTCTTTAAGATATTTTTCATCATCCTCACCCTAAATGATAATATTACATGAATATCTTTGGCCTCAGAGTGCAAAGATGAATGATTAATCGATGAATATCTTTGGCTCAGAGTGCAAGGATGAATGATTACCTAATGAATATCTTTGGCCCAGAAAGCAAAGATGAACAGTGTTGTTGAGATGAACATGACCAACCGGTGATACAAATGAATATCTTTGGCACAGAGTGCAAAGATGAATATTTGATTCAAGATGTGTATTGATTGATGTTACAGGATAAAATATTGATGATGAACTTTTAAATCTTAGAAGATAGTAGAATTCTTTCTCTACTTGACTCTTCTAATGGATTGTTGTTTCACAAGCAGTTGTTGATCTAAAACTTGTTGTCTATTATATTTTATCAGATTATTCCCTGTTGAAGACTAACGATAATTTGTTGTATATTATCTTAGTCATAATATTTTCTTACCGGGCTAGTTGAGCTCACCCTTTTCCTTTTTGTTCCATTTTTCTTCCCAGGAGGTGAGAACATAGCAGGAACTAGCCGGGGTTTGGAGTGATGGTTCAAGATAGTTGTTTTAGTAGTCCTCACTATTTTGTAAAATAGTGTATCAATAATTGTAACGAGGACTCCTTTTGAGTTTTTATACTCTCTATTAGACAATAGTTGTATTCAAAATCACAGTATATGTGTTGTCGTATTTTGCACGACAATTGTATTGCTGAAGTTGTATTTATTTTTGTACCATATATTTGGCGACTCAGAATGGGTTGGGTTGAATGAGTGTTGTATACCTATTTTGGGGGCGTCACACCACGACCAAACGAATATTCTTCGATTAAAAAATGAATATTTTATAACCACTTGCTTATTTGAAATAATTGCGCATTTTACCCATAACTAACCACATTAATCAAATCAACCCTTACTATTTCAAAATGATAAATAGAGGAAATTAAATTTTATTTATTAATAATTTGGGGTCTTACAATTGTTGTTTTAATAATTGTCACTACACAGTATTTTCCATTATCAGATCAATAATTCATATTATTTTAATAATATTACTAGATAATATTATTGGCAATGTCTAGAAAGTTCTGTCTAAGGAGAGGTTTGGTCACCTAATTGCGCGCCAGTAAGGGAAATCCTTATTGGAAAATCCCCTCTTTCCTGGGAACGGCCTGGTTGTCAGTTTTTGATTCTGTAATATTATTTGTCAATAATTATTTATTGATTTATATGATGAGTAAAATATTGATTTTTTTTGTGGATATAGATGGAGAAAATTTTTAATGTGACAATTGTTGAAAATTGATATTTTATCTTTTCTGCGAAAATAATTCATTTAAATATATTATTATATTTTAATAATATAATAATGGTGATATTTTTATAATGAATGTGTGATATATGAGTAAAGGAGGAGGAAGAGTATTTTTGTTACAAAAAGTGTTTAACAAATGTTTTGTGTGTCGGTGGACCCCAATTTTTGACTAAAATTTGATTATAGCCTGTAAAATCGTCCGTTTATGGATTTCGGTCAATTTCTGTTTGGAATTTGGAAAAACTTTCTTCTGCAAAGTTGTAGAGAATGGAATTTCCTATGGAAAGGATATGAGGTTCGAATTTTTCTGATAAAAGGGCTATTTGTTATGAATTATTGAAGTTCTGGAATAATTGATTTTTGGAGTTTTAAATGATTTTAATAAGAAAAACATTTTTGTGACTTTTGGTGAGGTGTGTGGCTGATGTTGGACCAAAGATGTGTGCGTAGGAAAGTTAAGAAAATATATTTAGATTTTATTAAATTTTTTGCTTTGGTGTTCTAAGCATTTTCCTATAAATAGAGTGCTTAGGTTAGAATTGAAAATCACACCAGAAATTGAAGTTTTCTCTCTATATTATCAAGCGTATTTTTGAGAGTATTTAGATATCTTGAGTGTTGCTATACGGTGCAAGTTCTCTTCAAATAAGTATAACCGATATTCCAAATCGTAAGTAATCTTTGCTTTTTGAGGTAAGGGATAGTAGGTGATTTTAAGGGATTGTAAGGGATGTTGTTTTCTTCTTAAATGATATTATTTTCTTCAATATCATTATACCAAAATATTGGTATGGATTTTATTGTGAAAGTTCTACCTTTTTGTGTCGGGGTTACTATTCACGTATACGGCACTATTCACGTATACGACACTATTTATGTATATGACATTTTTTACGTATACGGTACTATGTACGAATACGGAGTACTATTTATGAGTTACTATTCACGAGTTACTATTCATGAGTTACTATTCATGAGTTACTATTCACGAGTTACTATTCACGGATACTATTCACGACAAAATTGGTTTCTTTTTCTGACCAAATTATCGTTGATTTATGAATATTGCTCTTGAAATTAAATGTAGTTGTCGATCCTATTGTTTTTATTATCATATATAACATTTTTATAACCCTGGTGATGGAATTTCTCTTTGACTTGAGAGTAAAAATGGGTAAAGAATTGGTATGATCGTGACTATGGGTTCTCTTTGGCCAGTAGTGCAATGTTGAATTGTTGACTAGTATGATCATGACCATTGAATTTACAATGGAATATTTTTAGCTTAAGTGCAAGGTGAATAGATCAACTTGGTTATAATTATGGTTTATATAAATTCTGAAATGATTATGTATTTCTTTGAGATATGAATATCTTTGGCCTGTAGTGCAAAGATGACCTGTTGTTGAATATCTTTGGCCTGTAGTGCAAAGATGAACCTGTTGATGAATTCTTTGGCCCCGTAGTGCAAAGATGAATTTATTAGTATGATTATGAACAGGAACTGTGATTTGGTATAACCATGATCTTTGATGTTTCAGGTAAAGACAGGTGATGAAAATTATCTTCGTCCTCAATGCGAAAAGGAATTTAGAACTACAATTATGATTATGAGTTATTCACATGATTGTGATGTGAACTGCTGATTGATGTTCTGAGGTTAAAACATTGTTGGTGGACTTTTAACATGGAGAAGATAATAGACTTTATGGTCTATTTGACTCTTCTAATGGATTGCTCATTCCGCTGTAACTATGGTTGAAAAGTTTTATCATCTACCATATGTTCTAAATCTCTGATTTATTATTGACGAAGGCTATTGAGAATTTAATTATCTTTAGTCATAATATTCTTTACTGAGCTAGTTGTGCTCACCCTTTTGCTTCACAATTCCTTTCAGGTAATAAGAGTGTAGCTGGGTCAAGCGGGGGTAACAGGAAAATAGAACGGTGGTCTCTAACTGTGGAGGTTCTCCCTAAACAGTATAGAAAAGTGTGTTGTATTCTATACATCATTTAGTAGTTATATTTGGTGAATCAAATAGGGTGAGGCGAACCCAACGTTCATACAATATGACATACAACCTCGTGTTATCATAAGACAGGGTTGTGAACATCCACTTGCTGAGTATATCTACAAGCACTACCTATATGATCTTGGAGTTTGGTTAAAGTATAATTCTCAATTAGAGACGGTGGAGATAATGATATGTCAAGAGAAGACTCACCATTGGAAAGAATATGATAGTAATCTTCTCGTTTTTCTTTGGGATTTATTGGGTCAACCAAGGATAATTATGTGGGCATATGATATCTATCATAACCTAGACGCATGGCCTCCCATGTACGAAGGTTTCCTTAAGCACTTCCCAAAGATTTTAATTTCTAAAACAGTTATTGATTGTACCTTTATTTAAGGTGAAATTGTGACATACTATTCAAGGTTGGGACATGAGTCACAGTTGGTATATATTTGTATCAAAACTCACAACATATGTGTTGTTGTATTTTGCACGACAATTGTAGTAATAAAGTTGTAGTTGTTTTCTGTACCATGTTTTTGGCGACTCAGAATAGGTTGGTTGGATTGGACCTATTTTGGGGGTGTTACATCAAATATCTTGGTAATTTGTTTAACCCACATTTCTGCCTTGATCGGATCCAGCTTTCCCATAAATTCTGGTGGTCCCAACTCTTTGAATCGCTTGGTTTGTGATAAGTCGTAGCGTTCTTATCATTTCCACCCGTATTTTGTACACGAGTCTCCCTCATCTGATTTTGCATGAACTGCAAAAAACTTCTAATCATCCCAACATTCATCATTTTTTCGGTAGTGTTGTTTACGGGAGGAATATTGCCTTCCTGTTGCATGTTCCCTTGGTTGGTGATTAAAGGTGTCTCCACGGTCTCATTCACTCCATTGTTAACATTCTCAGCTGTCATTCTCAAATATTTTTATAAAACAAGGGTTAATTAAAGAAATTGACATACCACATAATACCCCTATATTATGACTGACCAACAAATAAGCTTAAGTAGGACACACTAGCGAAGAATTTACTCATCTCTCCCCTCCTAGTTTTATTCCCCGATCTCCGCCATAGACCATATCCCTAAGCTCTGATACCAACTGTGATGCCCCCAAAATAGGTATACATCACCCATTCTGAGTCGCCAAATACATGGTACGGAAAACAACTACAACTTTATTATTACAATTATCGTGCAAAATACAACAACACATATACTGTGAGTTTAAATATAAATATTGTCTTCTAGACAGTATTCAAACTCAAATAAGTCCTCATTATAATTATTGATACACTATTTTATAAAATAGTGAGGACTGCTAAACAACTATCTTGATCCATCATTCCATACCCCGACTAGTTCCCGCTATATTCTCTTCTCCTGAGAAGAAAAATGGAATAAAAAGGAAAAGGGTGAGCTCAACTAGCCAATAAAGAATATTATGACTAAGATAATGAACAACAATTTATCGTTAGCCTTCAACAAATCAGATAAAATATATTGGACAACTAGTTTTAGATCAATATTCGCAGCGAAAATAACAATTCATTAGAAGAGTTAAGTAGAGAATGAAATCTACTATCATCAATGAATTTAAAAGTCCATCATTAATATTTTATCCCTGTAACATCAATCAATATACATTTTGAATTAAATATTCATCTTTGCACTATGGGCTAAAGATATTCATTTGTATCACCAGTTGGTCATGTTCATCTCAACACCTGTTCATCTTTGCACTACGGGCCTATCGACGTCGGGATTTTTAGGTGTCCCTTTCCGTTACTTGTTCTTTAATGTTCTCATTTTAAGTGAGATTTGTTTGAAAAAACAAGTGAAAAAGGTCCGACATATATAATGTCGACGATGGATTTATTAAAAGTCGCCATTGGTTTTTAAATGGTTGTACCAATACAACCGAGAAAAGGTTTGCACATTGACCTTGATGTGACACCTTCTTTGAATCGAATTGGTGAAATCGAGATTCATTAGGGTCCGGGGACTTGGTTATGCGGGGGGAAGGTGTTAGGCACCCCCCGACATCCGTGTTACCACGGTGACCACCTCTTTTCAAGAAACTATTATCTGAATGTGTGTGTGTGTGGATCAATGTGTTGTTTATATGGAAATTGTGCGAGGCCTCGTTCGAACCTATATACACATGGTTTGAATTTATGTAAAAATTCAGTTTTTAACAAGATATGGCAGTGATGTTTTATAAAAGAGATTTTTCAAACCCTGATGCTCAATAGGAATTGAGACCTTTTACACTCCCCTTTTTATTAAGTGAGTGGCTGAATTGATTTTATTTGACGAATGTGAGGCATCCGTACGAAAATAATATACAAAAATAATGTCGACTTCCTCGTGGGTATGGAAACCATCTGAGGAAATTCAGACACCGTAGAATAATTTTACAAGTCGCTACAACTAAAAAATGTCCATCACGGAACCGAATCTAGATCCAATGGGATGAATCTGTGATCAAATGATTCTTAGGCGCACAGAATACTGCAATTTGTATGAAAGCAATAAGCAGGTGTATATAAAAAAGCGGTAGATATATATATACAGACATGATCACCAACCACGAAGCACCTCTATGGGGGATCAGAAATGTAAATAAAGTCATTAAAAGCTATCAACCGCCACAGAGAGGAAACTCCAAAGTGGACACAAAACATAAATAAAGTCAGTAAAAAAGCGATCAATCATCATGAAGAAAACTCAGTAGATTTAAAATATATATATATATATATATATAAAAAAAAAAAGTAAATGCACCGGATGTAAAATCCAGGCTCATCGAATAGAGGTCGACCACAGTTCATATATAAAAGTGTATATATATATACATAAAAGCGAGTAAACGCACCGGATATAAAATCCAGGCTCATCGAACAGAGTCCGACACACAGATAATATATATAAATTTACATATATATATATATATATATATATATTAAAGCAATAAACGCTCCAGACCGAAGTCTAGGCTCATCGAACAAAGTTCGACACATAGTTCATACATACAAATATATATATATATAGAAAAGCAAGTAAACGCTCCAAACCGAAGTCTAGGCTCAATCGAGGCATAACTCGATAATGTTAGTCAATATATATATAAATATATATATAATATATATATATATAGACTAGAATGAAACCACGAACCGAAGTCCGGGCAAAAGCAAGCAACACGACTCTCAACGTGTAGAAGGGTGTGTACAAAGATGAAGAGAAAGACTCTAAAGTGTGTGAGAAGGCTTACAGCTGACTGATAAAAAAGGCTTCTATATCTTTAGAGTGGGTAAACACTGGCTTTTATGGGTACAAAAGAGGCTATATATGAGCTCACAAGTGTTGGAAAGTGGGAAATACACTGTATGGACGAGTGCAGAGCGATTTGTGCAGGGTTTCCCCATCTTTTTTCTCTTAAAAATTAGCACCCCAAGCCCTCTATTTATAGGCATATGAGCCGCAGGTGTACTGCTACGGCTGAGCCACAGGTGTACCAGAGGCGGGTCAGGTTGGCCTGGGTTTGTCGGGTCGGGTCGTCTCAAAGTACGTGTACTCAGGCACTGTAATGTCCACTCGAATTTTCAGAAGTACAATTCGGGCATCCATTTGAGGTATACAGGACCTATTTCGAACTGCCGTTGTTGAGAGTTGTACGATGGCATGGGATTAGAGTTTGTGCAAAGTCATTGAAGATGGGACGATGCCCTCCAGTCTTCAAGCTTCAACTTTCATCCGTTACCCCGCACAATAGTCACTCAGGATTGATTAGCCTTGTGGGACATCGTTGCATAAAGACGTGATGTGGCATCGTGTTGGACGAGATGACGATGTTGCCCCTCACCGGTGTTATCGCCGTATTGGGCTGATAAAGTAGACGTTGCTCAAACTTCGTTGAGATTGGACTGCTGCAGTTGTTGAAGGTCCTCATTGTCATCTTTGAGGTGTGCCTATCTTCCCAATGTTATTGCCAGGTTGGTACAGTGTATCTCGTTGGTGAGCGCTGAGATTGAAGTTAGTCGCATTTGAAACAAGCATTTTCGGGGTTATTGTCGAAACTGCATTCCTTGGGGTTATCACTAAGGTTGGTGGCTATTCCCATGGTTGGGACTGAGACTATATACCTCGGGGTTGTCTCCGAGATTAATCGGTCTTCTCCGGTGTGTGTTCCGGCATTGTATATGCAGGTCTCGGGGTTATCTCCGAGGTTGAATTTGTTACTCCCAGATTGTGATTCGGGGTTGATCTTTGAACTTCCTAGAGTATCCTAGACATGATTTGGATTGTCTTTCGTGGTTCTCTCTTAAAAAATTTAATATGTCCTCCTATGATGTTAGTAATAAGAGAGTACGAAAATTTCGAGTGTCTACAGGGCCAAAGATATTCATCAGGTAATCATTCATCTTTGTACTACAGGCCAAAAATATTCATCAAGTATCACCATTTAAGACTGAGGATGATGAAAAATATTTTAAAGAACAAATCCAGTGAGATAAAGGACACGATTAGGGATTCATAATTTAGTTTATCCAAGTTCAAGAATACTCCATAATAATCAATTGTGGAGCAAAATTCAAGAATAAAGTTCAAAATATAGATCCAATCAAAGATAGGAACCATAACAGATGATAAGTGGATTTAATATACACAAATCGATATTCATTTCAAGTTTAAATTCATAGTTATCTTCGTGTTTTGTGTTCGTTTTCACTCGTTTCATGTTATATTATATGTAGGGTGGTCATGGATGCAAGTGGTGAAGAATGGCGGAGTTTTGGAGCAAAAGTGGAAAAACTCATGAAAGCGGCAAAATTCTTTAGCAATAGCTTGAGCCCGTAGGCGAGGCGTATTTTAAGCTTGTACCCTTCACGGCAAGCAGGGTCCCGAATCTCATAAGTAACTTGTCATTGCTTGAACTCTCTTTGCAACATGGATTTGTGATGTTTTGTTAGGCGCTTGGACTTTAGAAAAGGCAGATTTCGGCCAGAACATAAGGAGAGCTTAACATTACGTTGCGAAGAGATATCATACAACACAAAGAGCTTATTACAGAGATTATGTAAGACCCTGAATTTTATGAAATAAAAGTATTCAATTTTCTTATAATTATTATTCAGTAAATGGTTAAATTGATAAAAAGTTTAAAGTTAAAGGTGATATATGTAAATATTTTAAATAAGCAAGTGGTTATAAAATACTCATTGTTGTCATGAAATATTCATTTGGTCGTGGAATATTCTTCCTGTCGGGGAATATTCGTATGACGGCACAGCCTTTTGTGGGCCCCATAACGGAAAGCGATTGGATGAAGAAAACGACAAGTATGAGTTTTTATAAATAATGGCGTAGTTATTATTACGCTTAACAATCGTTAGAATACCCTTGTAGTTAAAATACAATAATACGCCGTCGCATTCTTGAGTAGCACACCAGTATTGCATGATTTTTGAATTATTGATTCTTACGTAAGAAGTCACTACTCAATAATTGTTACGATAATTACTTTATTCAATATTTTATTTTATTGATTCAATAATTGTTGCGTTGATATTTTATATTATTGTTGTTTTAATAATTGTCACTACACAGTATTTTCCATTATCGGAGCAATAATTCATATTATTTGAATAATATTATTAGATAACATTATTGACAATATCTAGAAAGTTCTGTCTAAGGAGAGGTTTGGTCACCTAATTGCGCGCCAGTAAGGAAAAATCCTTATTGAAATCCCCTCTTCACTGAGGACCGGCTGGTTTGTCGATGATTGTGATTCTCGTAATATTATTTGTGAATAATTAATTATTGATTTATATGATGAGAAAAATATTGATTTTTTTGTGGATATAGATGGAGAAAATTTTTAATGTGACAATTGTTGAAAATTAATATTTTATCTTTTTATGATAAAATAATTCATTTAAATATATTATTATATTTTAATAATATAATAATGGTGATATTTTTACAATGAATGTGGGATATATGAGTATATGAGGAGGAAGATTATTTTTGTTGCATTAAATGATTAACACATGTTTTGTGTGTCGGTGGACCCCATTTTTTGACTAAAATTTGATTATAGCTTGTAAAATCGCTCGTTTGTGGATTTCGGTCAATTTCTGTTTGGAATTTGGAAAAACTTTCTTCTGCAAAGTTGTAGAGAATTGAATTTCCTATGGAAAGGACATGAGGTTCGAATATTTCTGATAAAAGGCTATTTATTATGAATTATTGAAGTTCCGAAATAATTGATTTTTGGAGTTTAAAATGTTTTATTTAAGAAAAACATTTTTTTATTTTTGTTGGGTGAGTGGCTGATGTTTTGGATCAGTGGAGGTGTGCGTAGGAATTTATAATATATTATTAATATTTTATTAAAATTTCTGCTTTGGTGTTCTAAGCAATTTCCTATAAATAGTTAGGTTAGAATTGAAAATCATACCAGAAACTGAAGTTTTCTCTCTCTTTCTCTCTATATTATCGAGAGTATTCTTGTGAGTATTTAGATATCTTGAGTGTTGCTATACGATGCAAGTTCTCTTCAGCGTTATATCCGATATTCCAGTTAGAAATACTGCTCTTTTGAAGTAAGGGATGGTAAGGGATGTTATTTTTTTCAAGTAAATGATGTTATTTCTTTTAATATCATTATACTGAAATATTGATATAGATTTTATTGTGAAACTTTATCTTTTTGTGTCGAGGTTACTATTCACGTATACGGCACTATTCACGTATATGGCACTATTCATGTATATGACATTTTTTTACGATACTGATCTACGCATTTATGCGAATCTGAGTACTATTCACGAGTTACTATTCACGAGTTACTATTCATGAGTTACTATTCACGAGTTACTATTTATGGGGTACTATTCACGACAAAATTGGTTTCTTTTTCTGACCAAATTATCGTTGATTTATGAATCTTACTCTTGAAATTAAATGCAGTTGTTGATCATATTATTTTTATTATCATATATAACATTTTTATAATCCTGGTGATGAAATTTCTCTTTGACTTGAGTGTAAAGATGGGTAGATTATTGGTATTATCGTGACTATGGGTTCTCTTTGGCCAGTAGTGCAAAGTTGAATTGTTGACTAGTATGATCATGACCATTGAATTTACAATGGAATATTTTTAGCTTAAGTGCAAGGTGAATTGATCAACATGGTTATAATTATGGTTTATATAAATTCTTAAATGATTATGTATTTCTTTGAGATATGAATATTTTTGGCCTGTAGTGCAAAGATGACCTGTTGTTGAATATCTTTGGCATGTAGTGCACAGATGAACTGTTGATGAATATCTTTGGCCCGTAGTGCAAAGATGAATTTATTAGTATGATTATGAACAGGAACTGTGATTTGGTATAACCATGATCTTTGATGTTTCAGGTAAAGACAGGTGATGAAAATTATCTTCGTCCTGGATGAGAAAAGGAATTTAGAACTACAATTATGATTATAAGTTATTCACATGATTGTGGACAGGAACTGATGTTACAGGGTTAAAACATTGTTGGTGAATTTTTAACATGGAGAAGATAATAGACTTTATGGTCTATTTGACTCTTCTAATGGATTGCTCGTTCCACTACAACTATGGTTGAAAAGATTTATCATCTACCATATGTTCTAAATCTCTGATTTATTACTGATGAAGGCAATTGAAAATTTAATTATCTTTAGTCATGATATTCTTTACTAGGCTAGTTGTGCTCACCCTTTTGCTTCATAATTCCTTTCAGGTAATAAGAGTGTAGCTGGGTCGAGCAGGGGTAACAGGGGAATAGAACGGTGGTCTGTAGCTGTGGAGGTTCTCCCTAAATAGTATAGAAAAGTGTGTTGTATTTTATACATCATTTAGTAGTTATATTTGGTGAACCAAATAGGGTGAGGCGAACCCAACGTTGAAAGGGTATTTTGCCACTATCATACAAGATGTCTAATGACATGCGACTTCGTGTTATCATAAGACAAGGTTGTGCACATCCACTTGCTGAGTATATCTACAAGCACTACCTATATGATCTTGGAGTTTGGTTGAAGTATAATTCTCAATTAGAGACGGTGGAGATAATGATATGTCAAGAAAAGACTCACCATTGGAAAGAATATGATAGTAATCTTCTCGTTTTTCTTTGGGGTTTATTGGGTCAACCAAGGATAATTATGTGGGCATATGATATCTATCATAACCTAGACGCATGGCCTCCCATGTATGAAGGTTACCTTGAGCACTTCCCAAAGATTTTAATTTCTAAAACAGTTATTAACTGTACCTTTATGTAAGGTGTCATTGTGACGTACTATCCAAGATTAGGACATGAGTCACAGTTGGTATATATTGGTATCAAAACTCATAACATATGTGTTGTTGTATTTTTCACGACAATTGTAGTAATAAAGTTGTAGTTGTTTTTTGTACCATGTTTTTGGCGACTCAGAATAGGTTGGTTGGATTGGACCTATTTTGGGGGCGTTACAGATTAATTTCAGGATTCAAGTGCGAGCTTTGGAGGAGTAATTTTCAGAGAATTTCGTGACGGTTGCAATTCGAGGCTACGGGAAGGGGGTTCATTATTCTTATTCTTAGTCTTTATTTGTAATTGAAAGGATGTTTTCAGTATACTATTCAGTTTTTAATTCATTCGTTATGAACTAATTTGCTATTTAGACTTGTGATGGGTCCTTGGGTGAAACGATAATTTTATAACTTTGATTTCCAATTCAATAAAGTATTTTTAGTTTATCTATGTTAATTCGAGCGTGAATTTATGAATTGCCTGATCAACAATTCTTTGTGGATTTGAATGGAATCGAGAGAGGAGACTCAATCTAGACCTAGTTAACATAACATGTGTCATGAATTTTTTCAATAGCAGATTTTTGATTATTGTTAAGGTAGAGATATGCATAACATCATATGTAATTGAATAGAGAACTTAAGCTTAAACCTTCTTTAATTGCAATTCACATAGAGATATAGTGAGTTGGTTGATTTAGGTGTTTAACGGATTTCTATCTTAATTGTGGATTGACGTTAATACGATATTAGTGCATCGAGAGGTGGTTAATACTACATTCGTATTCTTGATTAATAAACTAAGGTAGTGAATTGAATTGGAATAAAGGTATTGAAATCAGAGTGAAGCTCAAGGTGAAATCATAAGTCTAATTCTCCCTTAATTGTTTGAATTCCAGATTTTGATATTGGTGATTTGGTTTGTGGTATTTTATTTATTTGTAATTTAGGTTCTATAATTTTTAATCATCGAATTGGATAGTTTAATAAAATTAGGATTAGTAGAAAATTGATAATTGTGAAGTTAAGTTTTTTGCTAAATTGTCTCTGTGGGAACGATACTCTATTCATCACTTTATTACTTGTTGACCACGTACACTTACGTGTTTTGCGCGTATCGATTTTACCCAACAACAGACAACTTGGATACAGAAAAGAAAACTCAAGGATTTTTAATCATTTCAGGAATTATAGAAGCAATACTTACCGTAGTAAGTTTAGAGTTAGGAATCTAAAATGAATAATATATGAAACTGTAAATGAATTTTCAACTGTCATGCTATAGTCCGCGTAGACAGATCATTTCCACAATTTAATAACAATTGAATACGAAGAGTTATTCAACAGGCATGTGGTAGTCCGCGTAGACAGGTTATTCCCACAGAATAATAAAGAATGTAATAACAAAAGGATTTCACCATGCATGCGGTAGTCCGCGTAGACAGGTTATGCCAACGGAATAATAAAGAATGGAATAACGAAAAGATTTCACCATGCATGCGGTAGTCCGCGTAGACAGGTTATTTCAACAGAATAATAAAGAATGGAATAACAACCCTTACGAGTATTGAAAAAAAATAACTCTCTTCATGAATACGAAAGAAATAATATCCCTTACGAATACAACAACTAATATCCCTTACCTTAGTAGAAGATTAAATACTGAAGTAGAGTAGTAGCAGAATACTCTTCTTCTTGCTCTCTATGGTTTCTCTCTCTAGAGTTTTAGTGAATTCGTAAAAAATAATGAAGGAATGAGCTTCTATTTATAGGAAAAAGGACTGAATAGTAACTAATTCATGAACGGCCCAGATTAATTTACTTTTAAATGGACGGTCCATATTGATTTACTATTAAAACTTAAAACAACGGTTTATACTGGTTTACTATTAAAACTTTAAACCAGCGATCCATATTGATTTACTATTATAACTTTCCACCAGCGGTCCATATTGATTTACAATAATATCTTCAATCAACGGTCTGAAAAATTAGCGCATCCCCTCATGGAATAATAATCCAAACTTATAACAAACACCTCATAACAAACCCCTCTATTTATATCAAAATTTGAATAAATAATTACTACAAATCACTTATATTTAATAAACACATTTTTAATTTATTAACAATTATTCATCATTAATATTATAACTCACAATATTTAACAACCAGATCATTCCCAGGAAAGAGGAGGCTTTCCGATAAGGATTTCTCCCTATTGGAGCGCAATTAGGTGACCAAACCTCTCCTCGACAGAACTTTCTAGACATCGTCAATATTGTAAATAATAATATGAATAACTTTGTCGTCTCAATTATTGATTAAATAATATAAAATATTATGCAGATGATACTGTGACAATAATTGAATCAAATAACGTGAGATACTATACAACAATTATTGTAGCAATAATTGAGTATAACTGAGTGACTTCTCAAGTAAGCATCAATAATCAATACCGTGTGTTATTATGCAACCACGCATATTACTGTACTTTTATCATCGGGTATTTCAAAAGTTTAACGGTATCAGTTACGCCGTTATTTATAAAAACTCAAACTTGTCATTTTCTTCAACCGACCATTTTTCGTTATGGGGCCCACAAATGGTTGCGGCATCGTACGAATATTCTCCGACAATAAGAATATTCCACGACCAAACGAATATTCCCCGACAACAATGAATATTTTATTACCACTTGCTTATTTTGTAAAAATTGCACATTTCACTCATAACCAAAGCATTATATCAAATTAACACCTTATTATTCACAATAATAATTAGAGGAAATTTGATTTTATTTATAAAAAGTTGTGGTCTTACAACCTCCCCTCCTTATGAAATTTCATCCTCGAAATTGACGTACGTACCTGGTGTTTCAAAAAGGTGAGGATACTTCGTTTTTATTTTTGATTCTAACTCCCAGGTCATTTCCTCAATAGCATGGTTCCTCCACAAAACTTTAACTTGTGGTATAATCTTTGCGCGCAGGACATGCTCCTTCCTATCCAAGATCTTGACAGGTATCTCCTCGTACGTTAAATCTTCGGTTATCTCGTCTGGTTCTAACTTAATAATGTGGTTTGGGTCCTTCACATATTTACGAAGCACAGATATGTGAAAAAACATTATGAACACGAGACATGCTTGGAGGTAATGCGAGTTTATTGGTCACATTTCCTATTCGGTCAAGAATTTCAAATGGACCAACAAATCGTGGATTGAGTTTTCCTCTCAACTTCCAAAATCTTGTAACTCCCTTCCATGAAGCAACACGTAATAATACATGATCCCTAATATTAAATTCCATGTCCTTTCGATGAAGATTCGCATAACTCTTTTGTCGATCTTGTGCCATTTGTATACGTTGTCAGATCATTTGGATCTTCTCTGTAGTCATTCATACCAACTCTGGTCCCAACAACGTTGCTTCTCTGACCTCATCCCAGCATACTGGAGAGTGACACTTTCGTCCATATAATGCTTCAAATGGAGCAACACCTATACTTGCCTGATAACTGTTGTTGTAGGAGAATTCCACCAATGGTAGGTACTTATCCCAACTCCCTTTGAAATCTAGGACACGGAGTCTTAATAGTTGGGGTCTTACACCCTTTGTTTGAGAAATAATTAGTGGCAAAAACTCATCTTCTTCCTCTTCTTCCTCTGCATTTTCATCATCATTATCGTAACCCATAGCCTGAGGTGTATCTCCGACAGTGCAATCAATGTCATCGTCTGCCAATTCAGTAAGATTCTCATCCGGATCATACAGGTCAACTAACGCTTTTCTCGTGCATTCAACATAAGGACACTTTGGTAACCTCGAACTGAGCAAGCAGCTTTACTGGCTAACTCCTGGCAATAATTCATCAAATGATTAAAACACATTGCTTGATCTTGTTCAAAGTTAGCAGTTGTTGGGCTAAAGAGTAATTCTTCAACATCGGTTTTGGTCACATTTCTTGTCCACCGAGGAAGAATCATGTCGCTCAAAATTTGAGAAATACTCTTAGCCAAGAAATATCTCAAGATGTGCCTTCATAATTCACCAGAATGAGAAAATAATTGACAATTACATGTTATCGACCCCAGCTGACGATTGTTGACGATTTCTTTATATCTTCCACCATTTTCAGCTGCATCTGCCTTATACACTGCATAAACCTTTGTTTCAAGGCCACACAACTCACTAACTTTACTAACATTGTACTTCATGGAATCGACGATTTGACGTTGAAAACGTCTAAACATCTCTTTTGTGTACACCTGCGCAACATGCACTTCCAAAGATGCCCCAAGTACCATATTCCTTTTCCGATGTTGTGTTATGTAGTCAGCCTTCCTCTCTCTGATAAATTATTTTTCTATAGCCTTCTGACTCTGCACTACAAATTCTTTCATGCCCGTTGAAGCATTTACAAACTCATTAAAAAAATGATTCATGCTCTCGCTTCTTCTAGTGGTTGTCATTCCCGTGAAAAAATATCTCTTTGTATACGCGGGAATCCATTTCTCTCATACATCATACAAACTTCTAATCCAGTTATTGTTATACAATTCATAATTCCTCACCATAATCTACCAACGCTCTTCAAACTCCCCGATGGACAATGAATTATACTCACAATTGTAAAAATAGTCTTTGAAGGATGGGTGCTCAGAAAAAACATAATGCAATTTCTCAGGGAATTTATTGCTAATATGCCAAGAACACAATAAGTGATAAGTAGAAGGGAGTAACTTAGCAATAGCATTACTCGTGGCTTTGTCTTGGTCAATGATGATGGTTATAGGTGCTTGTAGTCCATGGCTTCGAGCCATGTCTCTAATACCCAAACAAAAGTGTCCTCTGTCTCATCCCTTAACAATGCAAATCCAAACAATAAAGACTAAAAATGACGGTTGACCCCTGTAAAATGAATAAATAATGTGACGCCCCCAAAATAGGTATACATCACCTATTCTGAGTTGTCAATACATGGTACAGAAACAACTACAACTTTATTATTACAACAGTAAAACTGTGAGTTTGAATACAAATATTATCTTCTAGACAATATCTATACTCAAATAAATCCTCATCACATTTATTGATACATTATTTTACAAAAATGGTGAGGACTACTAAACATTCCTTTCTAAAACCTTCATTCCATACCCCACTCGACTGCACTTTTATATATTCTCGCCTCCCGAGAAAAATGGAACAAAAGGAAAAGGGTGAGCTCAACTAGCTCAAGAAGAATATTATGACTAAGATAATATACAACAAATTATCGTTAGTCTTCAACAGAAAAAATCTAATAGAATACAATAGACAACAAATTTTAAATCAATATTCGCAAATGAAATAATAATTCATTAGAAGAGTTAAGTAGAGAATGCAAACTACTATCTTCTATGTATGAATTTAAAAGTTCATCGCTCATCTTTTATCCTCAGTAACATCAATCAATATACATCCGAATCAAATATTCATCTTTGCACTCTACAGCCAAAGATATTCATCACCGATTAATCATGTTCATTTAAACACTGCTCATCTTTGCACTACGGGCCAAAGATATTCTTCAAAATCATTCATCTTTGCTACTAAAGCCAAAGATATTCTTAAGAAATCATTCATCTTTTGCACTACAGCCAAAGATATTCCATAATATCATCATTTAAGACCGAGGATGATGAAAATATTTTTTTTTTAAAGAAACGAATCCAAAGAAACAAAATGACAAGGATTAAGGATTAAGGATTCGTACTTGGTTTTATCCACGTCCAAAAATACCTCAAAAATAATCATAGTGGTGTAAAATTCAAGAATGATCAAAACATGGATACAATCGAGTTAGTATCCGTAATATATGTTTTGACGAAAAAGAAGAAATTTTATTTTTCTATGAATAAGACCAGATATCGTGAATAGTCTCAGATATCGTGAATAAAGGCCGTATAATGAATAGTAACTCAGACACCAAAAGATAGAAATTCCACAAAAACATCTTCACGCTTCATAAATAGTACTTTGTGAATAGTACTTTCGTGAATAAGAACTCGTGAATAAGAACTCATTAATAAGTAACTCGTGAATAGAACTCATGAATAAGAACCCATGAATAGTAACCCCACATGAAAAAGTTCCAAATTTGATAAAACTTCAGATCAACATTTCAAAGATAATGATATTGAAGAAATAATATCATTACGAAAAAAAATAATATCCCTTACCTCGAAAGATCAAGATTTAGCTAGAATCTAATAATGTATAGTCTTTCAAGGGAACTTGCACCGCCTAGCAATACTCAAAGTATACTAAAAATACTCACAAGAATACGCCGATAATATAGAGAGAAAACTTCAGCTTACAGTGTGATTTTCAATTCTAACCTAAGCACCTATTTATAGAAAATCGCTAACACACCAAAGCGTAAAATTTAATAAAATAATAATATTTCTTAAAAATATTCAAGCCCACCTTAGAAATCTGATTTCAGATCATTTATAACACATGTGAGCCACTCAATTGCAACAAAAAAACGTTTTTCTTACAAAAAATATTTTAAACTCCCAAAATCAATTATTTTGAGCTTCGAACTTCAATAATTCATAATAAATAGCCCTTTCATCAGAAAATTTGAATCTCATGAGTTTTTATAGGAATTTCAATTCTCTACAACTTTGCAGAAGAAAGTTTTTCCAAATTCCAAATAGAAATTGACCGAAATCCACAAACCAAGTTTTTTTTACGTGCTATAATCAAATTTCAAATAATAAATGGGGTCCACCGACATGTTTAACATGTTTTAAACATTTATTGCAACAAAAAATACTCTTCCTCCTCAGTATACTCATATATCCCACATTCGTTGTAAAAATATCACCGCTAATATATTATTAAAATAATATATTTAAATGAATTATTTTATCGTAAAAGATAAAATATTAATTTTCAACAATTGTCATTTTAAAAATTTTCTCCATCTATATCCACATAAAATAAATATTTTCTCATCATATAAATTAATAATTAATTATTCACAAATAATATTACAGAATCACAATATCGACAACCAGGCAGCCTTCCTGAAAGAGGGGGGCTTTCCAATAAGAATTTCTTCTTCTTCGGCGCAATTAATTAGGTGACCAAACCTCTCCTTAGATGTAACTTTCTAGACATTGCCAATAATGTTATCTAATAATATTATTCGGATAATATGAATTATTGCTTCGATAATGAAAAATACGTGTAATGACAATTATCAAACAACAAAGAATATAAAATATCAACGCAAAGAATTATTAACTCAATAAAATACCGAATAAAGAATTATCGTAACCATTATCGAGTAGTGCCTTCTTACGTAAGAATCAATAATTGGTGCAATACCGCAAAGTACTCGCTCAACAACGCAGATTAGTGTGTTTTAACCAACCGGGTATTCCAAAAGAAGATAATTCAGAATAACTACGCCAAGTATTTAAAAACAACTTATATTTGTCGTTTTCTTCATCCAATCGCTTTCCATGGGGCCCACACATGGTCACTACCGTCAGCATTTAATATTCCCCGACAATGCATTTAATATTCCACGACCAAACGAATATTCCCCAACGATAATGAATATTTTATAACCACTTGCTTATTTTGAAATATTTATGTATTTAACCCTTAACTATCCACATTAATCAAATCAACCCTTACTATTTCAAAATAATAAATAAACGAAATTCCTTTTTTATTTAAAAATTTTTGGTCTTTACAACCTCCCTCCTTATGAAATTTCGTCCTCGAAATCGACGTACGATTCTGGTGTTTCAAAAAGGTGAGGATACCTCGCTTTCATTTCCGCTTCCAATTCCTGTGTCATTTCCTCTATAGCATGATTCCTCCACAAAACTTTAACTTGTGGTATGACCTTTACGCTAGGGACATGCTCCTTCCTATCCAAGATCTTGACAGTACCTCCTCATACGTTAAGTCTTCTTGGCTATCTCGTCCTGCTTCTAACTCAATAACGTGGTTCGGGTCTTTCACATATTTACTTAAGTATAGATATGTGAAACACATTATGAACACGAGACATACTTTGAGGTAACGCAAGTCTATAGGCTACATTTCCTACTCGGCCAAGAATTTGAAATGGACCAATAAATCGTGGATTGAGCTTTCCTCTTCCCAAATCTTGTAACTCCCTTCCATGGAGCAACTCGCAACAATACATGATCCCCTACATTAAATTCCACGTCCTTTCGATGAAGATCCGCATAACTCTTTTGTCGATCTTGTGCCGCTTTGTATACGTTGTCGAATCATTTGGATCTTTTCGGTGAGTCATATCGCATTTAACTCGGGTCCCAAACAATGTTGCTTCACCCACCTCATCCCAACATATTGAGAACGACATTTTGTCCATATAATGCTTCAAATGGAGCCACACCTATACTTGCTCGATAATCTGTTGTTGTAGGAGAATTCCACCAATGGTAAATACTTATCCCAACTACCCTTGAAGTCTAGGACACGAGTCTTAATAGATCTTCAAGAGTTTGAATAGTCCTCTCGATTGTCCGTCCGCTTGGGGGATGGTATGCAACTAAATCGCAAATTGCGCTCATAGCTTTTTGCAAGCTAACCCAAAATCTTGAAGTGAATCTTGGGTCACGATCCGAAACTATGGATACAGCATGCCATGCAACCTCACAATCTCATTCACGCATACTAGCAAGACGCTCAAGGAATAAGTCTCCGTGACGGCAAGAAATGAAAGCGGACTTGGTTAATCTATCAACAATAACCCAAATAGCATTGATGCCTTGAGAAACCGTAGGAAGACCAGTAACGAAATCCATAGTAATGTGTTCCCACTTCCATTCCGGAATCTCAAGTGGTTGCAACGGACCCTTAGGTACAAGATGCTCCGCTTTACACGCTAGCAAGTTAAACACATCGAGATAAACTTTGCAATCTCTCTCTTCATATTGTTCCACCAAAATGTATGTCAAGATCACGATACATTTTAGTACTTCCAGATGGATTGCAAATGGCGTTTTGTGCCCTCCATCATAATCTTGTACTTCAAATCGTAGTCGTTAGGAACACAAAGTCTAGAGTGGACTCAAGTATTCCTTCTTCATCAATTCTCGCTCCTAATAGCTCCTTCTTGTACTTTCTTCTTCATACGATCGCCTCCCCAGGCCTGGTGGCTTGAGCAACCTTAACTTTTTCTATTAAAGTTGGCTCTCTACGTCAGATACTTGACATCATCGCACTCGCTCCCTTCGCATATGATCTTCTACTCAATGCGCCGCCTACCACGCTCGCTTTTACGTGATGGTATCAATAGTGTGGTCGTAGTCTTTCAATAGCTCGAGCCAACGTCATTGCCGCATGTTGAGTTCTTTTGAGTGAAGAAATATTTAAGGCTTTTATGGTCCTGAATATATCTCCACTTTCTCCCCATATAGAGATAGTGCCTCCATATTTTTAAGCTGAACGATCATTGCGCTAACTCTAGATCATGAGTAGGATAATTCCTCTCATACTCTTTAAGTTGTCATGAGGCATAAAGCTATGACTTTCCCACGCCGCATGAGAACACATCCTAACCCTTTGCTCAAGCATCACAGTGAGATAACAAATCCATCCGAACCAGATGGTATTGTTAGAACAAAATAAATAAGTCTCCTCTTAAGCTCTTGGAAACTTTTCTCGCATTCTTCGCTCCAAACGAATTTTGTATCCTTCCGAGTTAGTCGAAGAATGGAGTAGCGATTCGAGAAAACCCTTCCACGAATCTCCGATAATAACCAAATTTAAGCCCAAAAGCTACGTGCTTGATCAATCGACTTTGCTGCTTCCTAACTTTGTATTGCTTCAATCTTCACGGATCAACAGATACTCCATGTTTCGACACCATCGCGCCCAAGGAATGCTACTTCCTCAAGCCGAACTCGCATTTCTTCAATTTGGCATATAGTTGGTTTTCACGAAGCCTTTGAGTACCAAATTTCAAATGGTGCTCATGATCTTCACGGCTTTTGGAATATATGAGGATGTCATCAATAAAGACAACAACGAATTGATCCAAATATTCCTTGAATACTCGGTTCATCATATCCATGAAAGCCAGCAGGAGCATTAGTTAGTCCGAAAAGACATGACTAAGAATTCATAATGCCCATACCGAAGTTCAAGGCGCTTTTGAATATCCTCGCCTTCTAATCTTCACCGATGATATCCGAATCGAAGATCGATTTTTGAAAAGAATTGTGCCTTTGCAATCGGTCAAACAAGTCATCAATACGAGGTAGAGGATACCTATTCTTGATGGTGACATGGTTCAATTCTCGATAGTCAATACAAAAGTCGCATACTCCCGCCTTTCTTCTTCTTTACAAATAAAACAGAGAGCACCCCAAGGAGATGTACTAGGACGAATGAAACCGATGTCCAACAATTCCTCGTAGTTGGACCTTTAACTCCTCAAGTTCAATAGGAGCCATTCGATATGGGGTTTTAGAAATGGGCTTTGTACCAGTTCAAGATCAATAAAGAATTCAACTTCACGCTCGGGGTAGACCGGAAGTTCTTCTAGAAATACGTCGTGAAAGTCAATAACAACAGAATATTATTCAAATTTGACGTGTCTTTATTCAAATCCATAACATGGGCTAAGAAAGCTTGACATCCGCTTTTTAATAAACGAATAGCTTTATGATTAGATATGACAATGATCGATTTTAATGGTTTAGTTGTTTGAATTCGCATAACAAAGTCAAGTTGGTTAGGAATATGAAGACTAACAACCTTACGAAAAACAATCAATTTTGGCATGATGAGTAGTTAACCAATCAATCCCTAAAATCACATCAAAAGCAAGTATCTTTAAAGAGATAAGGTCAACGGGTAAGGTAATGGTGCCAACTTGAATCAAACAAGATTTATAAATAGTGGATGTGATGAAAGTTTCTCCCAACGGAGTTTCCACAGATAGGTCAAAGTCTAATTTCTCCTGAGTCAAGTTTAAACGCTGAGCACATGCGGAGAGATAAATGAATGGGTAGCCCCTTGTGATCAAGTAAGGTATAAACTTCGCAAGAATTTATAAATAGCTTACCCGTGATCACCTCGTTTGGGTTCCTCGCATTATGACCGAAATCCACAACAAACGCTTCTTCCGGAATCGCTGACTTTGACTTTTTCGATCTTTTGAGTCACCGTCCCTCATTGAACTAGGTTTCGCCATCAGATAATCTCGAGCGATATGTCCTTCCTTTCCACAATTATAGCATACCTTGAACTGTGTGTGGGCGCTTTGACCGATATGTCCTCTTTTCGCATTTGTAGCATATGACCGGTGGTCGTTCTCCTCCTTAGAACCAGCTCTTTTAAAGACCGCTATCTTCACATGGTCGTTGTTAAATCTCCTCTTTTAAAATCTCCTCCTCGACTCGCTTCTTCTATTTTCATGTCCATGATTACCACCAGAGTGGTTACCATTTCATCCGTCTCGCTTTCTTTCTCCGCAGTTATCAATATTCTACTGATCGCTATCTCGATTTGATCCTCAGTGACGACCCCAAAATAGGTCCATTCCATCCAACCCATTCTCGAGTCGCCAAATACATGGTACGTAAACAACTACAACTTTATTATCACAACAATAAAATCAGAGTTTAAATACAAATATTATCTTCTGACAATATTTATACTCAAATAAATCCTCATCACATTTATTGATACATTATTTTACAATAATGGTGAGGACTACTAAACAACTCTCTCTAGAACCTTCATTCCATACCCCGACTAAGACTGCTACATTCTCGCCTCCCCGAGAAGAAAAATGGAACAACAAGGAAAAGGGTGAGCTCAACTAGCCCAAGAAAGAATGTTATGACTAAGATAATATACAACAAATTATCGTTAGTCTCCAACAGGAAAAATCTGATAGAATACAATGACAACAAGTTTCAGATCAATATTCGCAGCAGAAATAATAATTCATGTAAGAGTTACGTAGAGAATGAAATCTACTATAATCTTATGAATTTAATAATTCATCATCAATATTTTATCCCTCAGAACATCAATCAATATTCATCTCAAATCAAATATTCATCTTTGCACTATGTTGCCAAAGATATTCATCAATCTATTATGTTCATCTCAACACTGCTCATCTTTGCACTAAAGGCCAAAGATATTCATCGGTCGGTCATGTTCATCTCAACACTGCTCATCTTTTGCACTAAAGGCCAAAGATATTCATCAGCCATCGTGTTCATTTAAACACCGCTCATCTTTTGCACTTACAGCCAAAAGATATTCATCAATGATCATGTTCATTTAAACACTGCTCATCTTTGCACTACAAAGCCAAAGATATTCAATAATATCATCATTTAAGACCGAGGATGATGAAAAATATTTTAAAGAACGAATCCAAAGGAAACAAAATGACAAGGATTAAGGATTAAGGATTCGTGATTTGTTTTATCCATGTCCAACAATACCTCAAAATAATCATAGTGAAGTAAAATTCAAGAATGATCAAAACATGGATACAATCAAAGCTAGTATCCGTAATAGATATTTTAGACGAAAAGAAAAATTTTCATTTTTCTATTGAATAGTGTCCAGATTCGTGAATAGTGGCTCAGATACGTGAATAAGGCCAGATACGTGAATAAGAACTCTGACACCCAAAGATAGAAATTCCACAAAAAAACATCTTCACGCTTCATTTAATAGTACTCGTGAATAAGAATCGTGAATAAGAACTCATGAATAAGAACTCGTGAATAAGAACTCATGAATAGTAACTCCCATATGAAAAAGTTCCAAATTTGATAAAAAGTACCAACCAATATTTCAAAGATAATGATATCAAGAATTAATATCATTTGAGAAGAAAATAACATCCCTTACCTCAAAGAATCAAGATTTCTAAGGAAAGGCTCAAGTGATGTCGAATGAAACTTGTATTTCAATAAAGAACTCTCAAAGTATCTAAATACTCACAAAATACGCCAATAATATAGAGAGAGAAAGAGAGAAAACTTTGTTTCGTGTGATTTTCAATTCTAACTTAGCCCTCTATTTATAGAAAATGTTAGCCCGTCAAGGCATTTGACTGCTACTGATGGCTTTTACTCGCTACTATTGCCACCCACCACATTTGAAATAAAATTCAGCACATTTTTTCACCAACCACAAGTGGGGCCCACTCAATTCTAGAATTTTCCACCAAAATCAATTATAAACCTAATTTCCTAATCGACACCTCTTAAAATTCACAACAAATCATTCGCATTTTTAATTCGCTTCAAAATTTGTGGACATATACTCAACTTATGTATGTATAACATATCCAAAAATTACAACGATCCAACTATTCGGATTAAAAATTATAACCCCAAGAATATATCTCAAAACCCCCGATTTGATTTTTAATACCTCCAATCCGATAAAATACCGATAAAACACCTCAACATTAATTCCTTCATTAATAACCACATAAATAAATCCATCATTTATATTCATATAAAATAAATATTTCCTTATCATATGAATCAATAATTAATTATTCACAAATAATATTACGTAATCACAATTACGACAACCAGTAGCTCCTCAGAAAGAGGGGCTTCAATAAGGATCTCTCCTTCTTGGCGCCGCAATTGTGGTGACCAAACCTCTCCTTAGATGTAACTTTCTAGACATTGCCAATAATGTTATCTAATAATATTATTCAAATAATATGAATTATCGAACCGATAATGGAAATACGCAAAGGACAATTATCAAACAAAGAATAATATAAAATACCAACGCAAAGAATTATCAATCAATAAAATAAACTATCGAACAAAGAATTCATCGTAATAATTATTGAGTAGTGCCTTCTCACGTAAGGATCAATAATTCAACAATACTGCAGGTACCGTGCTAACATCGCAACCACGCCAGACATCAGATTTTAACCACCGGGTATTCCAACAAATTTAATTCAGTAATAACTACGCCATTATTTATAACCACCCAAACTTTGTCGCTTTCCTCATCCAATCGCTTTCCGTTATGGGCCCCATACATGGTCATACTGGTCGCATTTAATATTCCCCGACAAGATTTAATATTCCACGACCAAACGAATATTCCCTAACAACAATGAATATTTTATAACCACTTGCTTATTTTGAAATATTTATGATTTAACCCTTAAACTATCCACATTAATCAAATCAACCCTTACTATTTCAAAATAATAAATAAAGGAAATTCCTTTTATTTAAAAAAATTTCGGTCTTACAACCTCCCTCCTTATGAAATTTCGTCCTCGAAATCGACGTATCGTGCACTGTGTTTCGAAAAGGTAAAGATACCTCGCTTTCATTTTCGCTTTCCAACTCCCCGTGTCATTTCCTCAATAAAGCATGGTTTCTCCACAAAACTTTAACTTATGGTATAACCTCGATACATAGGTCATGTTCTTTCCTCTACAAAATCTTGACAGTACCTCCTCGTGACGTTAAGTCTTCTGCTATCTCGTCCTGGTTCTAACTCAATGACGTGTTTCGGTCGTCCACATATTTACGTAACATCGATACGTGAAAAAACGCGGCGAACACGCGTCATACTTGGTGGTAAACGAGTCTATAGGCCACGCCCCTATTCGATCGAGAATTTTAACCGGATTAATAAATCGAAGGTTCGAGCTTTCTCACCTCAAACGATTCTCGCTTTTGAAATAACAACTTCTTGCACCTCCTTCTTCAAATTCATCACCTCCGGTGTGTAGCTTGAATGCCTTTAACTTTATCGATTAAAGTCGATTATACTCAGATATCATCACGCATCAGATATCATCACGCTGGGTACCTAGAGTTTTCATCTCCATCTCTATTATTTGTAAATTATACTGAAATTAGTCTTTGACAATATCGTACTCGTGATTAGATACGATCTTCTACTCATCACGTCAGTACCACGCTCGCTTTTTCCAGGATGGCATGGTCGTAACGCAATGTGTTGAAATGAGTCTCCTCTCGAGTTCTTCAAGCTCTTCCCACATTCTTTACTCCATTCAATTTTGTATCTCTACGAGTCACCACGTTAATGGAATAGCGATTCGAGAATATCCTTCAACGAATCTCCGATAATAACCAACTAAGCCTAGAAAGCTACGTATTTCGATTACCGATTTAGGTTGTTCTCAACGCGACTATATCCCAATCTTGGATAAAGACGTCACAATGACACCTATCGCTTTACTATCGCATCTAATACGACGCCCCCTACAGAGAGTCGGCTTAGGTGAATTCCACAAAGGAAGTCACAAGATAAAGGCTCAGTACCAAATTTATAGTTGAATTTTTAACTCCCCGGTTCAATAGAGCCATTCGATATGAGATTTTAGAAATGAGTTTTGTACCGTTCAAAGTCGATACAAAATTTAATATCGGTCTGGGAGTAAACCAAGAAATTCTTCAGAAATACGTCCAGAAAAATCAATAACAACAAGAATATTATTCAAATCGACGTGTCTTTATTCAAATCCATAACATGGACTAAGAAAACTTGACATCCGTAATAAACGAATGACTTCATGGCTTGATATGAAAATGTTTGATTACAATGGTTTGATTGCTTGAGTTTGAATAACAAAGTTGCTTAGAATATGAAAACTAACAACCTTACAAAAGCAATCAATTTTGGCATGATGAGTAGTTAACCAATCAATCCTCAAAAGCAAGTATCTTTAAAGAGATAAGGTCAACAGTAAGGTAATGGTGCCAACTTGAATCAAACAAGATTTTTAAACAACGGATGTAATGAAAGTTTCTCCTAACGAAGTCTCCATAAATAGGTCAAAGTCTAATTTCTCCGTAGTCAAGTTCAAACGCTGAGCGCAAGCAAGAGAGATAAAAGAATGGGTAGAACCCAGATTCAAGTAAGGTATAAACTTCGCAAGAATTTATAATAAACTAACCTGCTAACTTCGTCGTTCCTCAGATTTTGACCCCACCACGACAAACGCCTTCCGTGAATCGCTGACTTTGACTTTTCTCTCGACATCCTTTTGAGTCACCGCCTCATTGCACTAGGTTTTCGATATCGCATAATCTCGAAAGCGATATGTCCTTCTTTTCCACAATTATAGCATACCTTAAACTGCTAGGGCGCTTTGGGGCGATATGTCCCTCTTCCTCATTTGTAACATAACGAATCGATGGTCTTTTCTCCTCCTTGGAACCAGTTGCCACGGCGCCGACGCCTTCAGCGTACGGTCGTTGTTGAATCTCCTTTTTAAAATCTCCTCCCAACTCGCTTCTTCTATTTTCACGGCCACGATTACCACCAGAGTGGTTACCACCTTTGTCCGTATTCTTCTTTCTCCACCGGTTATCGTTATTCGATGACTACTATCTTTGGTATGATCCTCGGTTATGGTCCCTCGGTTGAACGTATTTCAAGTTATCTCGCTTTCTAACAATCGAGCCTGCTTTGCAACATCCTCAATAGAGAAAATTTATGAGAAATGAGATACCGACGATGCCGGTTTCAAACCTCTAAGAAACATCCATACATACGCTCCTCATTCTCCACCAAATGAGGTGCAACTCGATAACTCCGCTAACTTCGCCAGCTTCGGGACACCGCCACGTTATTCTCGCTTCTAGTCTAATAAACTCCACTTCCTTCATACGACGAATACTTTCGTGGAAGTACTTGTCATTGAACTGCTTCAAACGCTCCCAAGACATGCCGAAAAGCAAATGATGGGTACGCTTTCACGATTCCCACCAAGAATCATGTCTCGCCACTTTAACATAAAAGTAGCGAATGGAACTTTCGTTTTCCTTCGCGCATCCCAAGACATCGAATATCTTGGTAATTTGTTTGACCCATGTTTCCGCCATGATCGGATCTCGCTTTCCCGCACTCGTGGTCCCAACTCTTTGAACCGCTTGGGTCATGACCACCCGTGAATTACTATCATTTCCTCCTATATTTTGAGCACGAAGTCTCCTCATTCGATTTTGCATGAACCGCAAAAACTTCTAAACATTCCCTCGCTCATCATCTCGCTTTCATGTGTTATTCATGGAGGTACATTGCCACTGCTGCACGCTCTCCTCGTTGTTAAGTACATGCATCTCCACTCTGGCCTCATTTACACCACTATTAATATTCTCAATGACATTCTCAATTCATCATCATAAAACAAGGGTTAATTAAGGAAATCAATCACATAATATCCCTATATCTCGACTAACTAACAAATAAGCTTAGGTAGGACACACTAGCAAAGGATTTACTCTGCCTCTCCTCCTAGTTCTATTCCCCGATCTCCGCCAGAGATCATATCCCTAAGCTCGATACCAACCGCGACGACCCCAAAATAGGTCCATTCCATCCAACCCATTCTCGAGTCGCCAAATACATGGCATGTAAAACAACTACAACTTTATTATCACAACAATAAAATCGTGAGTTTAAATACAAATATTATCTTCTAGACAATATTTATACTCAAATAAATCCTCATCACATTTATCGATACATTATTTTACAATAATGGTGAGGACTACTAAACAACTCTCTAGAACCTTCATTCCATACCCCCGACTAGTACTCGCTACATTCTCGCCTCCCGAGAAGAAAAATGGAACAACAAGGAAAAGGGTGAGCTCAACTAGCCCAAGAAAAGAATGTTATGACTAAGATAATATACAACAAATTATCGTTAGTCTCCAACAGGAAAAAATCTGATAGAATACAATGTATAACAAGTTTCGGATCAATATTCGCAGCAGAAATAATAATTCATAGAAGAGTTACGTAGAGAATGAAATCTACTATAATCTTATGAATTTAATACCCATCATCAATATTTTATCCTCAGTAACATCAATCAATATTCATCTCAAATCAAATATTCATCTTTGCACTACAGCCAAAGATATTCATCAATCCAGGTTATGTTCATCTCAACACCTGCTCATCTTTTGCACTAAAGGCCAAAGATATTCATCACCAATATGTTCATCTCAACACCGCTCATCTTTGCACTAAAGGCCAAAGATATTCATCACTTCATTATGTTCATTTAAACACCGCTCATCTTCTTTTCACTACGTGCCAAAGATATTCATCATCGATCATGTTCATTTAAACACTGCTCATCTTTGCACTACAAAGCCAAAGATATTCAATAATATCATCATTTAAGACCGAGGATGATGAAAAAAATTTTTAAAGAACGAATCCAAAGGAAACAAAATGACAAGGATTAAGGATTAAGGATTCAGACTTTGTTTTATCCATGTCCAACAATACCTCAAAATAATCATAGTGAAGTAAAATTCAAGAATGATCAAAACATGGATACAATCAAAGCTAGTATCCGCAATAGATATTTTAGACGAAAAGAAAAATTTTCATTTTTCTATGAATAAGTTAAGATTCGTGAATAGTGTCAGATACGTGAATAAGTCCGTATACGTGAATAAGAACTCTTACACCCAAAGATAGAAATTCCACAAAAAAACATCTTCACGCTTTTTAGCATAATAGTACTCGTGAATAAGAATAACTCGTGAATAGTAACTCATGAATAGTAACTCGTGAATAGTAACTCATGAATAGTAACCCCGACATGAAAAAGTTCCAAATTTGATAAAAAGTACCAACCAATATTTCAAAGATAATGATATCAAGAATTAATATCATTTGAGAAGAAAATAACATCCCTTACCTCAAAGAATCAAGATTTCTAAGGAAAGGCTCAAGTGATGTCGAATGAAACTTCAGATCGAACAAAGAACTCTCAAAGTATCTAAATACTCACAAAATACGCTCAATAATATAGAGAGAAAAGAGAAAACTTTGTTTCGGTGTGATTTTCAATTCTAACTTAGCCCTCTATTTATAGAAAATGTTAGCCCGCCAAGCAGACTCGACTCGCTACCTCGATGGCTTTTACTCGCTACTATTGCCACCCACCACATTTAAAATAAAATTCAGCACATTTTTTTCACCAACCACAAGTGGGGCCCACTCAATTCTAGAATTTTCCACCAAAATCAATTATAAACCTAATTTCCTAATCGACACCTCTTAAAATTCACAACAAATCATTCGTGCATTTTTAATCGGCTCAAAATTTGTGGACATATACTCAACTTATGTATGTATAACATATCCAAAAATTACAACGATCCAACTATTTGATTAAAATTATAACCCCCATAATATATCTCAAAACCCCGATTTGATTTTTAATACCTCCAATCCGATAAAATACCGATAAAACACCTCAACATTAATTCCTTCATTAATAACCACATAAATAAATCCATCATTTATATTCATATAAAATAAATATTTCTTATCATATGAATCAATAATTAATTATTCACAAATAATATTACGTAATCACAATTACGACAACCAGTGCCGCTCCTGTGAGAGGGGGCTTTCCAATAAGGATCTCTCCTCATCAAGCGCCATTAATTAGGTGACCAAACCTCTCCTTAGATGTAACTTTCTAGACATTGCCAATAATGTTATCTAATAATATTATTCAAATAATATGAATTATCGAATCGATAATGGGAAATACTGTGCAAAGGACAATTATCAAACAAAATGATAATATAAAATACCAACGCAAAGAATTATCGAATCAATAAAATAAACTATCGAACAAGAATTCACCGTAATAATTATTGAGTAGTGCCTTCTTACGTAAGGATCAATAATTCAACAATACTGCAGGCAATACCGTGCAGTGCTTCAAACCACGCCAGACATCAGATTTTAACCAATTTATATTCCAAATGCCTTAATCTGTAAATAACTACGCCATTATTTATAACCACCCAAACTTTGTCGCTTTCCTCATCCAATCGCTTTTCACATGGGGGCCCACACATGGTCAAGCCACTGGGTCGCATTTAATATTCCCCGACAAAGACGAACATTCCACGCACCAAACGAATATTCCCCAACAACAATGAATATTTTATAACCACTTGCTTATTTTGAAATATTTATGATTTAACCCTTAACTATCCACATTAATCAAATCAACCCTTACTATTTCAAAATAATAAATAAAGGAAATTCCTTTTATTTAAAAAAATTTCGGTCTTACAATCCTGGTCAGGGTCCCTTAGTTGACCGTAGACTTGTTATCTCGCCTAATAATTGAGCCCTCATTTACAACATCCGAATAAAGAGAAAATTTATGAGAAATGAGATATCGACGTATGCCGGTTTCAAACCTCTAAGAAACATCCGCTTATACGCTCCTCATTCTCCACCAAATGAGGTGCAAACTCGATAACTCGCAAACTTTGCCTCGTCTTCGAGACACCGCCATGTTGTTTTGTTCCAATCATGAACTCCACTTCCTTCATACGACGAACACTTTCGTGAAAGTATTTGTCATTAAATAGCTTCAAAAACGCCTCCCAAGACATGCCGAAAAGTACCGGATGGGTACGCTTCACGACTCCCACCAGAGTCCGCCGCCACGGAACATAAAGGTGGCGAATGGAACCTTCGTTCTCCGCGTATCCCAAGACATCGAATATCTTGGTAATTTGTTTGACCCATGTTTCCGCCATGATCGGATCCGCTTTCCTTAAATTCGTGGTCCCAACTCTTCGAATCGCTTTGGGCCGATGACAACCCGTGAATTGCTATCATTTCCTCCTATATTTTGAACACGAAGTCTCCTCGTCTCCGATTTTGCATGAACTGCAAAAAAACTTCTAAACATCCCCTCGCTCATCATCTCGCTTCAATGGTGTTGTTCACAGAGGAACATTGCCACTTGTCAGATGCACGCTCTCCTCGTTGGTGAGTACAGCATCTCCACGGTCTCATTTCCATTGTTAATATTCTCAATCGACATTCTCAAATACCGCCATAAAACAAGGGTTAATTAAAGAAATCAATATATCACATAATATCCCTATATATTGACCAACTAACAAAAATAAGCTTAGGTAGGACACACTAGCGAAGGATTTACTCGCCTCTCCCTCCTAGTTCTATTCCCCGATCTCCGCCAGAGATCATATCCCTAAGCTCTGATACCAACTGTGACCCTCATGGTGCTTCAACCACAGCACCTCACAATGGTACCTATCAGTTTGCCCATAAACAGGAAGTCACCAGCGAGAGGCTCGGGGCTCTTTACTTATGGCTCTGATACTAATCATGACGCCCCCAAAATAGTATACATCACCTATTCTCGAGTTGTCAATACATGGTACGTAAACAACTACAACTTTATTATTACAACAAGAAATCCTGAGTTTGAATACAAATATTATCTTCTGCACAATATCTATACTCAAATAAATCCTCATCACATTTATCGATACATTATTTTACAAAAATGGTGAGGACTACTAAACATTCCTTTCTAAAACCTTCATTCCATACCCCGACTCGTACTCGCTATATTCTCGCCTCCTGAGAAAAATGGAACAAAAAGGAAAAGGGTGAGCTCAACTAGCTCAAGAAAGAATATTATGACTAAGATAATATACAACAAATTATCGTTAGTCTTCAACAGGAAAAATCTAATAGAATACAATAGACAACAAATTTTAAATCAATATTCGCAATGAAAATAATTCATTAGAAGAGTTAAGTAGAGAATGCAAACTACTATCTTCTATGTATGAATTTAAAAGTTCATCGCCATCTTTTATCCCCGTAACATCAATCAATATACATCCGGAATCAAATATTCATCTTTGCACTACAGAGCCAAAGATATTCATCGACCGGTCATGTTCATTTAAACACTGCTCATCTTTGCACTACTGGCCAAAGATATTCTTCAAAATCATTCATCTTTGCACTACAAAGCCAAAGATATTCTTAAGAAATCATTCATCTTTGCACTACACAGCCAAAAGATATTCCATAATATCATCATTTAAGACCGAGGATGATGAAAATATATTTTTTTTAAAGAAACGAATCCAAAGTGAAACAAAATGACAAGGATTAAGGATTAAGGATTCGTACTTGGTTTTATCCACGTCCAAAAATACCTCAAAAATAATCATAGTGGTGTAAAATTCAAGAATGATCAAAACATGGATACAATCGAGTTAGTATCCGAATATATATTTTCGACGAAAAGAAGAAATTTTATTTTTCTATGAATAAGACCAGATATCGTGAATAGTGTCAGATATCGTGAATAAAGGCCAGATACGTGAATAGTAACTCCGACACCAAAAGATAGAAATTCCACAAAAACATCTTCACGCTTCATAAATAGTACTAAATGAATAGTACTCGAATAAGAACTCGTGAATAAGAACTCATGAATAGTAACTCGTGAATAAGAACTCATGAATAAGTAACCCATGAATAGTAACCCCGAATGAAAAAGTCCAAATTTGATAAAACTTCAGATCAACATTTCAAAGATAATGATATTGAAGAAATAATATCATTACGAAAAAAATAATATCCCTTACCTCGAAAGATCAAGATTTCTAGCTAGAATACCGTATAAGGTCAAGGAACTTGCAACCGCCTAGCAATACTCAAAGTATACTCAAAATACTCACAAGAATACGCCGATAATATAGAGAGAGAAAACTTCAGCTTTAGTGTGATTTTCAATTCTAACCCAAGACCCTATTTATAGAAAACGCTAGAACACCAAAGTAGAAAATTTAATAAAATAATAATATTTCTTAAAAATATTCAAGCCCACCTTAGAAATCTGATTTCAGATCATTTATAACACATGTGAGCCACTCAATTGCAACAAAAAAAACGTTTTTCTTACAAAAATATTTTAAACTCCCAAAAATCAATTATTTCGGAGCTTTGGAACTTCAATAATTCATAATAAATAGCCCTTTCATCAGAAAATTCGAATCTCGCGAGTTTTTATAGGAATTTCAATTCTCTACAACTTTGCAGAAGAAAGTTTTTCCAAATTCCAAATAGAAATTGACCAAATCCACAAACGGGCGATTTTATGTGTTATAATCAAATTTCGGTCAATAAATGGGGTCCATGACATGTTTAACATGTTTTAAACATTTATTGCAACAAAAATACTCTTCCTCCTCAGATACTCATATATCCCACATTCGTTGTAAAATATCACCGTTAATATATTATTAAAATAATATATTTAAATGAATTATTTTATCGTAAAAAGATAAAATATTAATTTTCAACAATTGTCATTTTAAAATTTTCTCCATCTATATCCACATAAAATCAATATTTTTCTCATCATATAAATCAATAATTAATTATTCACAAATAATATTACGAAATCACAATATTGATAACTTAAGCGCTTCCAGAAAGAGGGGCTTTCCAATAAGAATTTTTCTTCTTGGGCGCCGCAATTAGGTGACCAAACCTCTCCTTGTAGATGTAACTTTCTAGACATTGCCAATAATGTTATCTAATAATATTATTCAGATAATATGAATTATTGCTTCGATAATGAAAAATACCGTAGTAATGACAATTATCAAACAATGAAGAATATAAAATATCAACGCAAAGAATTATTAACTCAATAAAATATTGAACAAGAATTATCGTAACCATTATTGAGTAGTGCCTTCTTACGTAAGAATCAATAATTGGTGCAATACCGTGCTATTGCTCAACAACGCCAGTATTAGTGTGTTTTAACCACCGGTATTCCAACAAAGATAATCTGTAATAACTACGCCTGCTATTTAAAAACAACTTATATTTGTCGCTTTCTTCATCCAATCGCTTTCCGCAGTTATGGGCCCACACACGGTCACATTGCCAATGCATTTAATATTCCCCGACAATGATTTAATATTCCACGACCAAACGAATATTCCCAATTTATAATGAATATTTTATAACCACTTGCTTATTTTGAAATATTTGCGTATTTAACCCTTAACTATCCACATTAATCAAATCAACCCTTACTATTTCAAAATAATAAATAAAGGAAATTCTTTTTTTATTTAAAAATTTCGGGGTCTTACAAATAACATGTCATACTTATTTGTCTTGTACGTACTGTCAAATGTCACAACATCTCCGAAACGTTGATACATAAACCTTGATCGGGCGTCAACCCACAAAATGCATGCTATGCGATTTGTTTCATCTGGTTTGACACGATAAAAAAATTTACTCGAACTTCTGGATCCAAGTTTTTTCAAATAATTTATAGCAACTTGTGCATCATTTTCATCTGCAGAATCACGCCTTAAATCTTTCACCACATTCTGAACATTAACATTAGAAAAAGGAATATTTTGCAACCCACCACCCATTGTGCTCAAAACGTTCATCATTCTACTAGGTCCAATACCAGCCTTATTTAGAGTGTTAATTAATTTTCTTGCAATCGGAGTAATATTTCTATGTGTCTCAATCAAATCTACCTTAGTAGGGGTCACTAGGTGATGATTATGCTCTAATTCAACAGTAGAAATACGTTAATTGTCTTATTTCTTATTATGAACAACATATATTCTAGCTTTGCATATTGTGCATCCTATAGAGTCTCGCTGCCTAGTTATTTTCTTATTACCATTTTCATCAACAGGCAAAATGTTTACAGAAGTTGGTGTACCGGCTTTTTTACAAACATACAACCTAGACGACACATCATCAGTACTAGCATGTTTATGACAAGTGTAATTCTAATCTCAAAACCATTTTTTGGAGCATACAACCTGTAAAAAATTCAACTTCTTCCAACTTATAAAATAATTGACAAACGTATGACACCATTTCAGATTTACTACTTTCAACTTCACTTACAAACTCATGTGTATTTTCACAATCTAAACTAGCAATAGAATCCGAAAAATTAGATAAAAACCTTTTATGAGGAGGCCATTCTGAAATAAGAAGGAAGAATCGCTGGATCAGAACTTCAACTTGAACTTGAAAGTGAAAGTGGACAACAACATCAACCAAAAAAAAAGAGATATGCAAAAAAAGGAAAAAAATATCGAGAGGAAACCAAACTATCTGAGATCTGGGAAAAGAAAGGTTAGAGAGATAATTCAACAACGGAGGAAGCAAGCAAGGGATTTAAAAAAATGTTGGGTACCGCTACAGTCTGTAGCGGCAGGACCACCATCATTCGATCAACGTAAAAATTCGTGAAAGTTGGTAAAAACTATCATAAAGTTGTCATAAAGTTGGATGTCATAAAGTAAATTTGGTAAAAATTAATTACCGTCCCTGCCGTGAGAGCCTGTAGCGTCAAGGGGTATCATAAATGCCACTTGAAATAAATATTGAGGAGGGGCAATTATGTAGATGGCCGACGGATTTGGAAATAGTGGACTGCTGCTATAGCCTGTACGTAGTTGCAGGTGGTTTAAATTTTTTAATCTAGGCCTTATAATGTATGGATCAATGGTTGTAAACTTGGTTGTTGAATGTTATCCAGTAAAAGCGATTCGACATTGACATTATTATCTCATATATATATATATATATATATATATATATATATATATATAAAATAAATGTAAGGAAAAACATCTCTTATGAACGTAAATATATTTATTAATAATTCTAAGAAGTCCAAAATAAAATAAAATGTAATGTAAAAGGATGATTAAGAATTTACTATTTAAATTTTAAAATGGCAAAGTCCAAATCAACTCTGTTGAAAGAATTTTATTTTAATTTATTTCATATTTCTAAATCCTAAATCCTAAATCCTAAATCCTAAATCCTAAATCCTAAATATATCATTAATAAAGGTATTTTATTTTTCTTTATTTCTATTTTTATATAAAAATTGAAAGATAAATAAAGTATCCTAAACTTTCACTACAACACATTATGCTTACAACAAATTAACAACTCCGTCATATATTTGTCGGGTCCAAGCTCTCAATAGCTATTAACCTATTCTTTTCTTTTGTTCTAGTAGTATATTTTATTTCAAAATCAAAAATCCTTACTTGGAGGCCAAGCTTAGACTAGGGTGCTGGTCCCCATAACTCCGTCAAAAGTGAAAAGTAGTCAATTCTAAGTGATTGGAAATTAATTGGCTCTATAGTCTATTATTACCCTTTCTTATTCATTTTCTTTTATTATTTAATAGGTGAGGTTGGGTATCTTAAATTTTTTATTTTAGATAATGTATCATTAAGTATTACTCCTTTATTAATTATCTTAACCAATTATTTCTTTCTTAATATTTTTTATTCAATTCAACCAATTAATTCTTATTCAACCAAATACTACTTGGATTATAACATTGAATTGAATAAAAATCATTGAAAAGGAAAGAAAGCTTTAAATAGGAGAAAACTTTAAATAAGGGTAAAGTATGGAAAGAATATCTAATGTGTATTGATAAACTCAAAATGATAATCTTTTTAGAACAAAAATTATTTCTTAAAACGACAATCTTTTAAGAACGAACTGGAGGAGTAGTTGCGTAAATTTTATGTAATTTTGCCATTAAGTATGTAATATTATGTCATTTAAAACTCGTTCGGAACAAAAAAAAATAGACCTATATCATTACTCTTATTTAATTTAATATGTATATATAATCATATAATCTATTATTCTTTAATAGTTTGTCTAGGTTATATATATATATATATATATATATATATATATATATATATATATATATATCAAAAGGATAAATAAAATACAATTTGCACACATTAAAAAAATTAAAAGTAAATGACAGAGAGTTAAAAAGTTTCAAATTTATCTTTAGTGGTCCCATAATATTATGTAAAAGTGATGAATACTTTTATTTTTTTTATACTAATGAACGCTACTAAATGATATATTTATCTTTTATTTTTTAAGAAAAAAAAAAAAGTATACATTTAATCATAAAAATATTATACTTAAAATAATTTTTAAGACTCTTTTTTCTTCTTCGGGTTTAAGTCATGATCACTATGACTAGGAATACTACACTTTCCTACTATAATTTTTTTTTTATATTTTCATATATTAAAATAAATATTAAGAGTCCAAAACAAAAAACACTTCTTACATATTTTATATTTCAAAGTCAATCCAACCGAGTGACCTTTGGCCCACTCAATTCATGTTTACTATGAGGTTGAGGGTTCTAATTGTGGGTGTGTGTTATGTGTCAATGCGTGTGGTGTGAGTGTTCAAACTATCAAAAAAAAAAAATACATTCCAAAGATTTTTAGATTTCAAAAAATCATACCAAAATATTTTAAATTTCAAAAAGTAATTCCAAACACTTAGGATTTTAAAAAGTTATTCTAAAGATTTTAGATTTTAAAAAGTCATTCCAAAGATTTTTTATTTTTTTTATATTTTTGGAATGTAGACCGAGTTATATCAACTCTTGACATATTATATTACATCTATAATAATGACACACATATCAAAAAACCTCTAGTGCAGTGGAAGCTCTCGATAGCAATTACCTCTTCTCCTTCTTCTTTTGTCAACATTTTTTTTTAATTAGTGCAAAAAACGAATCCGGTTATGAAGTTTATTTTTTTGTAAGTTGGTCAATTGGCCAATAGAATGTTGACAAATATATAGTCTCGCATGCGTGTCAGCACTCTATTAACCAATTAACCAACTTACTTAAAAATAAACTTCATACTAACCACTTCCGCAAAAAACACACTTGCAATAACTTTTGTAAAGACTTTTATTTTTTCTTTCAGGTTAAGTTATGACTATCTGGATCACTATATAAGAGGGAAAGAGATAGTGGGTCCCTTGATTTTCTGATCACATTATAAGAGATGGTGGGTCCTTGATTTTCTCGCTCTTTACTGGTTGTACCACACTACTAGTCTACTATTATAACAAAACTTCCTTCCTACATAAGTCATAACAGAAATATATATATATACATATACATATATATATATATATATATAATAAAAAAATACAACCGATTTTGAATTTTCTGCTTTATCCTAATAAATTATCTCAGATCGCCTAAAATTTAAGATAAATCTTATCACAGATGTATTAGTAGAGACACGATAATTTATTAGATAGTAATAAAAATTCAAAATCAATAGATTATATATATATATATATATATATATATACTAATAAAATACAAATAATTTTGATTTCCATTTCACTCAATAAATCATTTGGGTGGTCCAAAGTTTGAGATAAATTCTACTGTCTATACAATACAGGTCTTATGAATTTACGAGAATACATCTAATATATATATATATATATATATATATATATATATATATATAGGGCCCATCAATGACAGTTAAGTTTTTTACATAATTTTTTAATTTGAACATTCTTAATAGTTAAGATTAAAATTGATTTTTAATTTCTAACTAAATAAAAACAAAAACAAAAACAAAGATTATAATAACATACTAGAGATAGATGAGAGTTGGATGATACATCTTGGGCTTCATCCATTATGGTGACAATTTGACAGCTCCAAGTTGTTTAGATGAAAAAATGATAAAAAAATGAAAAGCTCTAGATTTTGTTTTTATTTTTATTTAGTTATAAATTAAAAATCAACTTTAATTTTAGCCATTAAGAGTGTTCAAATTTAAGAATCAAAGAATTGTGTAAAAAATTTAGTGTCATTAATATATATATATATATATATATATATATATATATATACACACACACACACACAAAACTGATCTATAGTAAATAATTATTATGGATATTATTTTAATAAACGCATCTCTTATGTTACGTTTGGATTGAAGAAATGAAATGAAGAATGAAATAATTCATTCAATTCTGGTTATAATAAGTTATTTCATGCTCTCACTCCTTCAAAGGAACTAAACACAATTTTTTTTCATTCAAATTGCAACTATACACAATTTTTTTTATTTCATAAAAATGAGTCTTTCTATTCTCATCTTCATTACTCCAACGTAATATTATTGTCTAATATTAGAGCTAACATGCTAGATTAACCTTCTGTCGGGTGACAATTTTTTGTTACATGGAGTTAAAATTTTAAATAATAAAATTATCATAATAATTGATAATATTAAATTTTATTACTAAATAAATTATTTATACAAATAAATACATTACATATAATTGATTATATTAAATTTTATTATTTAATAAACTATTTATACAAATAAATACATTGAATATATTTGACTTAAGTGAAGTCAATATACATATATAGACATGTGGGTTAACTCGGTAACAAGCATAATAGCATACGTGTGGCACCACTTAAGTGAATATATATACACACACACATGCATCGCCCATGTATGATTCCTAGTATCAATTGTTGTCTCTTTAAATTCATGAGAGTTGCAGAGTTGATTACTATCGTCCTACTGCTACCCATTTGAAATTCAAACCAAACACGGTTACCATTTCTTTCTCTGATTCTCTCATTCTGAAACTGAGATCATCAAGATCTATTTGTATTTGGGGTTTTAGGGGATAAAGTTCCCGTGTTTTTATATATATATATATATATGTATGTATTGATTGTATGTGTTTCTTAAATTGAAATTTTATTGTGCAGAGAGAAAGGCATCAAATGGAGACAGGTGTTTTGGAATCCCAACAAGTTTGCTCTGATCCATTCTCTTTTGCTAGGAGGTACTTTTTATTTACTGAAAAAATTGTTTCAATTGGGAAATTTTGATATTTCCAGAAGACAATGCGGGCCATTAAATGCGAGGAAGTCTTGTGGAACTATCAAATTTCCTTATGGAAATATCAATTCCCAAATCATAATGTCTCTGTGAATTCAATAAATTTATTTTTGTATTTTTTTATTTTTTTGATTTTTATTTTTGGGTTTTGGCAGTTATCAGTTGGAAGCACTGGAGAAAGCAATAAATCAGAACACAATTGTGTTCTTGGAAACTGGATCAGGGAAGACTTTGATTGCAATTATGCTTCTGCGTAATTATGCTTACCTTCTTCGAAAGCCAACCCATTTTATAGCTATTTTCTTGGTCCCCACTGTGGTCTTGGTCACTCAAGTATGTGAAATATACCTTTTTTTAGTTTTTATATCCTCCAAAGTTCTTCAAGTTTGATGGGTTTGCTTTAACTTTTTAAAATTATTCATTTCATTTTTTTCATGATTTTTTTGGTGGGCAACTGTAAATTTCAATATATTTACTTATTTATTTATTTGTTTGTTTTATCAATTTTATTCTAACAATTTTATTTGATTGTTGGTTATGTTTGTGAATGGTACTTATTAGCAAGCTGAAGTTGTGAAAATGCATACCGACTTGAAAGTCGGAAAGTATTGGGGAGAAATGGGAGTGGACTATTGGAGTGCTACTGATTGGAAGGATCAACAGGATGAATATGAGGTTAGCATAGTTTTTTTGTTTCACTTTATATGATAATTTACAATATATTTACAATATGCAGTTTTGAGGGAAAAATTATTTATGTCATAGGTCCCCTCCTCTCTTAATATGATTCTGATTCAGTAGGCAATTCCTAGAACAAATGATGTATTTTTATTTATTTATTGAATTGGAACAAGTAGAAAAATACTATGGAAATTGGCATGACACATCGAGGGACTTTTGTATGATACATTTTTAAATATTAAAATGCATTTTGTTGATTAACATTGAGATCACTTTTTTCTTGTTTAGATCAGAAATTAGAGGGGGAAGAAGGATATTTGATCTCCCTTGTCTGATTGAGTTTGAAGTCTTGGGGGAAAAAGAGTTGTTTTTGGTATATTGCGCAGAAATCAGCTTTGCTTCTTTTAAATCAATAAGAAAACCTGAAAAAACTCAAAAAACAAAGGATAGCAACATTTGATATGATTATGAAAAAAGGAAAATAAAATTGGTTTTGGTAGAAATTGAGTTATTTTATTTTTTATTACTTTTGATTTCATTTTCCTCTCTTCATTAGTAATGCAAACAAAACTAAGCCTAGTCATGCTACTTTGTTTTCATAAAAAATATTTCTTTTTTCCCCCACAATAGCAGTTACTTCTGTGATTGAAATTTGTGGCTTGCTTATACACCAACTTTTTTTTTTTGTCCTGTTTCAGGTGCTTGTCATGACACCAATGATCTTGCTTAATGCATTGCGACACAGTTTTTTGAAGCTTGAGATGATAAAGGTTTTAATATTTGACGAATGCCATAATGCTAGAGGTAGACACCCCTATGCTTGCATTATGACGGTGAGTTAGCTTGTGCTGTCTCTCTATAATTGCTACTAACCGAAACCTTTCATTGAATCTATGTATCAACCTAGTTTTGTCTGATCATACTCTGTTCGAATATTTGGGGATGCTGTGTTCATGTTGCTAGAGTGGACCAAAACTGGGCTGTGGTGGAGAAGAAAAACTTGCGTAAAATGCTTGATATTCAATTGGATATTGGCAGCAATTTTGGATTAGAAGAGAGCAGGATAACCCTCCTCAGTGGGGGCCATTTAGTACCATTTTTATACTAATTTGTTGATTATTCTAGTCCTCATTTAACTTATTTTAGGAATTTAGAAAGGCTTGTTAAAACACTATTGAGTGTACATCCAAAAATCTGATTAAGGAACATTCCAAACTATATTATGAAGGTTTTAAATATCAAGTTTCAACATGCTCAACTCTGGAGGTGATTCCATGTGATAAAACTTTCCAATTCCTTGAATTATTGTATCTATAGGCGAGACATTGTAGTATGGTGATTTTCGAGTCTGTTTAATGGTTCATCTGCACAATATGAATGACATATCCTGTTTATCAAAATTATGATATGTAAAAAACTAGTGGCACTTCCTCTATAGGCAGCATGGATGACTCTCTCACTGTGACAGATAATTAGCATGAAGATGTAATACATAGTGTCATCTAAGGTTAAAATAATTTTAAAGAATTCTTGAACTAATAGCAACAATATGGATTTAAAGTAAAATATTGGCAAACATTTTACCGCATACATTATGGTTAAGAAAGATCTTTTGTAGACACTACCTATAAAGATAGATGGTTTCATCCACATATTTTGTGATGATTCCGCAAACAAGCATGACGATCACATAATTTATATAAGTTATGTATAGTTTAATAGTAAACCCTGTTTCTTCCTTTTATTTCTGGTCAAATAGGTTGCGAGCTGAAGGTATTTTTTGCACTTACAGGAATTTTATCATCGTCAATTGGACTCCAATAATTCTCAGCAACCTAGAATATTTGGGATGACTGCTTCCCCAGTTAAGGCCAAAGGTATGCAAGAATTAAATATTAATTTTATTTTAATTTTAGTTTCTCTCAATGAGTTTCAGTTTTCGAAGTGAATTGAAATTGCTGAATTTATTAATTTTTTCTTTTGGTTTAGGCTCAAGCTCTGAATTGGCCTACTGGAAACAGATTCACGAACTCGAGAACTTAATGAATTCTAAGGTTCCTTATAGTTCAGTTCTCTTTTCAGCCTCTTAAATGATGAAAATATGAGATGCTATGTACTGTTACGGCAGTGTATAACTGAATTTTTACTTGTACTTTTGTTTATGCTTGTCATTGGTGCTTTTCATCACTTAAATTGTTCATTGTGCTTTTGTCGTGATTCTTCCTCCTATTTAGGATAAAACCGCAGATTATGGATTTTCATGTTTAATCAGCTGGACATAATATTCCTAATGCAAACTTAAAAACACTTCGTACATAATCTTGACATTATATTAAATGAATTTTGATTCTATCCTCTTGGCTAGTTTCTAAAAGAAAAACCATGTCTAGGTAGCGGACTGGAGTTTGGAGGGATATGAACATATTTGCAGTTAATCATATAATTGGCGTAGCTTAAATGTGACTAAGTCTAGTTTTTATCTTGAACGATCTGAGGGTGCATTTGGACTTAATGAGAGACATAGAAAGATGGGTCCAGAGAGAGACTCAGAATGTCAAAAGAGAAGGCCCATACATCATATTGATGAGGTTGATGATAATAAGTCTAGGTCCAGGACATTGCCCATTGTTGAGGATGGGACGTTGTTATTTAAGGCGCGAGGCGCAAAGGCCTCCTTGGGGCCTAGGCGCGACGTGAGGTGAGGCACGGCATGCGCCTCGTCAAAGTGAGGCGCAGCGTGCGCCTTATCAAAGTGAGACGCACATATTTTAAAAAATTAAAAATATATACACATTCAATCATTTATGTATCAAATTTATCAACCATCAAGTAATTTTACAAACAAACTTGTAAGCATGTTCTAAAAGTTTTTATAATAAGTTCAAGGACCATACCTATATAGTATAGTGATACAATCGATATAATCATATCATAATTACATTTTGCATAAGTACATAGTTAAATACTTATATATATATATATATATATATATATATATATATATATATAGAACTAGGATCTGTCCCCGACTCCGGACGTGGCTTAAAATACTGGACCAGCTTTTTTTTTAAAACAACTAAAAAAGTTTAATATTTTATGGGCTGAAATTTTTCCATGTCTGATGTTTTGGGCGTGATTTGGATATATAACAAAACATGTATGTATGCTTGTCATGTGCAGATGCATACATGTTTTGTTATATATCCAAATCACACCCAAAACACTCAGATATTGTAAAAATTCAAGTTCCATAATTATTTATTTATTTTTTTTAGTTTTAAAAAAAAAAAGGTTCGGATTTTGGTCCGGTCCGGGAGTCTGGACCTGATTTGCCCATATATATATATATATATATATATATATATATATATGCAGTAAACACTAAACAATGATATAAATGCATATTTAAATATTTAAAAAAAATACTTATAAGTTATACACACATATTTTATTATTTAATAAGTTGGTAAACACCGAGATAGTAGTGTAGTGAAGTACTCAAAGTTTTTGAAAAAAATTGGGCAGCATAACCCCTTAATATTTTGCAAAATAACCTTTTTTTTGGCAAGAGAAGAGAATTTAAAAAAAAGGAGAAGAGTAAGACTTACCTCGAGGAGGTGAAGGTTGCAATTGATGGTTTAGATTGCTTTGGGAAAAAAAATTATACTACTTCGATGAGGCCCACTCCTCGTGCGGCTTGCGCGCCTCAAGTCCTCTGTGCTCTCATGGGCTAGGTTGGGTCTCGCGCCCTTTAATAATACTAGGATGGGATTTACATTATAACTAAATTAATCAAAAATACATTGTGAATGCGAAGTAGTAATAGCCTAATAGGTAAAACAGTACCCACAACCCCCACCAAAAAAAATAGAAATGTTATTTATTGCACTGTTTAGGGACACTAGAGGAGAAGTTGTTCGATAAGGAAGAGGTAGGGGTCCTTTACTTCATAAGAGAAATACCAAAAGAAAGAGGTAGGGGTCCTTTACTTCATAAGAGAAATACCAAGAAACCTAGAAGTAGTATTACACAAATCAACTGAAGCAACATTGTTTTTTCCATATAAGAGAAATACCAGTAAACCTAAAAGTATTACACAAATCAACTGAAGCAACATTGTTTTTTCTATATTACCAACATAAAGAACAACTCCAACCCCTATATATCTCCAAAATACCACCAATTACTTCAAACAACTAGTATCTAATTAAACAATAAATAAAGAATCAAGTGAACATTGAAAATGAAAACTATACCTCTGTTCCAATATATAAGATCATTATTGACTTTTTGAAAGTCAAATTGAGATATTTTCAAATCCATAATTGCTATAGATTCACAAAGTTTAGTCAATACAATGATTAATATTTTAAACTATTTAAAAAGTACTAATTAGAAGATTTATTAATTTATAATTTGAAATGAATCTATATCAATTTTGCATTTGAAATTTTTTTACTTTGACTTTCAAAAAGGCAATAATGATCTTATAAATTGGAACGAAGGGAGTACTAGTTTTTATCTTCAAGGTACTGAGGTTGCATTTGGACTTGAGGATACATCAAGAATATATTTTAAATCATTTACTTAAATATTTATAATTTAGACTATAATTTTGGTTATTATATATTGATAGATTTAATATTATCAAAAAATGTATAATTAGACATATATTTGAGATTGATGCATACATAGTCGTTAGAATCGTACGATACGATACGCAGACAACTAGATATATATCGCAGGGTGAAACGAAAAAGACAGTATCATACGATTCACTTACGATACGATATATATCTTATAAAACGATACAATGCACGATACTTTTTAGAGTTGACAACAACGTTGTTTTTTTTTATGTAGATCCAAAAGAGTAAAAAAAAATCTTTTAAGCTTGCTACCATTTCAAATGAAAAGATTTTTTTAGCGTTAACATATTCTATATCACTTGATGAGAAACAACGCCTTTTAGAGTTTCATGTCTTTTACAAAATGATGCTTTATTTTTTTATGTTACTTTCCATAAGCAGAAACATAAATATTCACTTTTTAACTTGATTTATTATCTTTTGTTTTATAGTTCAAAGGTAAATTTGAATTTTCGTTTTTCTCTTGGTACTCTATATACATCACTAAAATAATATCTAATAATTTAACTTCGAGTATTTTGGCAACTATTTAGCTTAAAAATCTAATAATATTTATTTTTTATATATAGTCAAGCTAATATGCTTGATTATCCAATAACTTTTGTGTTTTATATGTTTAAATAATTACCACATTTTTCATTTTGTTTTCATATCGTACAATACGATTCACGAATCACGATACATTACATGAAACACGATATGGGGGTTTTCGATACACAATGAGATTCACGATTTGAGAACTATGGATCCATATAGAATTTTCGTGTCTTGGATTTGAAATGACACTTGAATAGGTGTTATAATATGTCCTTCTTAAATTCTACTTTTGTAAGGATCCTTGTAACCTACTCTACTGCCTTTCTTACTCTGCATTCCAATTGCAATGGCAATACATCTTCAATTTTGTTAATTGTAAAACCCTAAATTCCATTCAGATATGTCAACTATGGTTGCTTATAGAATTTTAGTGTCTTGGATTTGAAATGACACTTGAATGGGTGTTATAATATATCCTTCTCAAATTCTACTTTTGTAAGGATCCTTGTAACCTACTCTACTGCCTTTCTTACTCCGCATTCCAATTGCAATTGCAATCCGTCTTCAATTTTGTTAATTGTAAAACCCTAAATTCCATCTAGATAGAAGCTAAATTTAAATTAAATAAAAATTATGTTCTTCCTTCCTCCTTTCCTTCTTGGTCAACGAACTCTGAGCCTTGGCTCCTCTCTATTTTACCTCTGGACAATTTTTGTTCGTGGGATGAAATGTTATGCAGAAGGTTATTTCCAGTCTAAGGCTTGATATTCAACTTTCCTATATTAATTTATGATGCTTGTGCATTTTGTGTCTTTGTTGTAGGTTGGTATGGAAATAATATTTGAGACTGTTGAACAGTTGGATTTTTTAAACCAGTTGGCTAATGACGTTGTTGAATTGCAAACTTCTACCATAGGATTTTTCAATAAGCTATGAAATTTAACTCCTGCTTTTCTAGTCTCATGACTTGATACCATTAATTTTCATGTTCCTCCAAAAAAGGTTTTGTGACCAATGTATGTTTTCCTTTTGTAGGTGTATACATGTGTTAGTGAATCTGTGATAGCCGAGTACATTCCATTTTCAACAGCGAAGCTGAAGAGTTACAAACATATGGATATACCCTATCCTTTATTTGTAAATTTAGCTAATGCTTTGAATACTTTGAAAGAAAAGGTACGAAGTAATCTTTCAAACAAATATTATTTTGTTATTTTAATGCAATTGCTGCGTCTACATGTTGTGTATGCTGCACAGTGATATGGCGATGCTTATGCTAGCTGTCACAAGAATTCCTTTTGAATTCCATGGTTTGTATAATACCTCCTTTAGTACCTCCTAAAACTGGTAGCCTGGTATACATACGAACTGAATCATCATTACTTCTGGAAAATTTATGGGTTTCTAAAAGTGATTGTTGGTTGCAAGTGCCAGGTTCAAAACACATTGAATGATGGATATATTTATTGTTTTAATCCATCAAGTTTCTCAAAATTAAGATCCCATCGCATCAGGCTTTATGTTATTTTTTCTTCCGCAATATTTTGAATCGAGGATTGTTTCATTCTCTTCTGAATCGTTAGAAGTTTAAGGTTCTATAAGTTTTAATTGAACTTTTTATACACATATAATATAAAGTAAATTGTTGGTTGTGAATATAAGGTAGGAAAATGATAGCTAGCCCAAGATGTAGTTAAAGCTTTTGATGAGTTATAGATATGTTTCAGCACAAACATTGAGTATATGCTTTGTATTTGTACTGTTGATGAAAATTGGGAGTCAAGAGTTGAGCTTTTTATGTAAATATTTTTCATTTTAACAACAATATTTTTCTCTTAATGAGTTTTAACTTTTATGTACTTGTACCAGCATGAATCCTCTATTGTAAAAGCAAATCTTTCGGTGTCGGTATTGGAATCTGCTAGGAGAAGATTATCTAAAGTATCTTCAACCTTTTTCTTTTGTTTGAGTGAACTGGGAGTTTGGTTGGCATTGAAGGTAATTAAGTGCACTTTTGGTTTTTCTAAATTTGAAGTTTAGGATGATGAATAAGCAACAACCAACAACAAATTTGTGCTTGTAATAGGCAGCAGAGACTTTATTGTTTGAACGAAGTGAAATATTTTCATGGGGAGAATTGGATGTGTGCGGTGAGAAGATTGTCAGAAATTTCAGTTCAGACGTGTTCAAGGTTTTCTCCAAATATATACCTTCCGGTATGTTTTTCTCCACATGCAAGAAATAAACTACCAAAATTTTCTAGACTAGATTTTTGTATCTCTTTTTGCTTGTTAATAATTCATTTCATATTTCCTTTATTTAGATCCTGATTGGTCTATTGGTGATGACATGAAAGTTTATTTGGCGGATCGGTTTCTCTCAACTAAAGTCATCTGTCTTGTTGAATCACTTCTTGAATACAGGTGGTTGGATACTACATGATTAGGATTCTCTTGTTTGATATATTTTTGTATTAACGAAGAATAAATTTATGCATATGTTCTGGAGCTTCTGATGGAAGTTAACCAGAACAATTCTTTGTGTGGCCAAGTGGAAGCTTTTTAATCTTGGGTCCTCCAAAAGCAAGAATTAAAAACTATATGGCATGTATTTCTTTCTTCCCCTTTTTATTGTTGTTGATAAGAGAAAATTGGATTTTCTTTGATTCATTAATGCAGTTTTGACTACAGAATAACAAACTAGAGTCTAATTTGACAGTCCGAATGTTCTATGATAATTGATTTTAACTTTTAAATGCAGATTTTTTTTTATGATATCATCAATCCATATCTCTTATTACTTTATCCATACAGGGATTTAAAGGATCTAAGATGTATAATCTTTGTAGAAAGGGTTATAACAGCCATAGTTCTTTGCACTCTTTTGACCAAGTTGCTTCCAAGTCTAAGTGGATGGAAAATAGAATATACAGCAGGCCAGAATACTGGTCTGCAGACACAGAGTAGGAAGACACAAAATAAAATTGTTGAAGAATTTCGCAAGGGCACGGTATTATTGATATATATATAATATTTCCCAGTTTAGTGAATGAATGATTACTAGAAGTCTAGATCTAGTGCTTATATGTTGCCTTGACAATGTGTGGCAGGTGAACATAATTGTTGCGACATCAATTCTTGAAGAAGGGTTGGACGTTCAGAGTTGCAATCTCGTCGTAAGATTTGACCCATCAGCTACTGTTTGTAGTTTTATTCAGTCCCGAGGTCGTGCTCGAATGCAGAACTCAGATTTTTTGTTATTGGTGAAAAGGTGTGTTACTTTTTTTGTTTCTAGCCTCCATTTGATTTTGAATTGCGCAGTACTAATTGACTATGACCAAAATAAATAATAGTTATTAACCAACTCTCTTCTTTGCTTATCAAAAAATAAAATTAACTTTCTTCTGATTGTTTCCTAGATGTAAAATACTTGATAAAAAATGGAAAAGAAATTATTATGGTCAAGGAGATGGTAATTATAGTTTCATCTTTTTGGTGGACTTGCAGTGGGGATACTTCTACACTCGCACGATTAAATAACTACCTTGCTAGTGGAAACATAATGAGGCAGGAGTCCTTGCGCCATGCTTCCGTGCCTTGTCAGCCACTTGATAGTGAAATCTATAATGAAGTGTTTTACCAGGTTGACACTACGGGAGCAATTGTAACTCTGAGTTCTAGTGTGTCTTTGGTTTACTTCTATTGCTCTCGGCTACCTTCTGATGGGTTTGTTCTCAATACTCTCAAAACATCTGCCAAGAACTTTCTGTTTGTTCTTTCTTGTTACATTATCTAATTTCTTACTTTAATCTCTCTCTCTCTCTCTCTCTCTCTCTCTTTTATTACTTATACTTATTTTATCTGAATTCCTTTGGTTACTTGTAGGTACTTCAAACCCTTTCCTAGGTGTGATATTGATAAGGAATCGGAAACTTGCACCTTATATTTTCCCAAAAGTTGTCCATTGCCTAGTGTTACTGTTCATGGGAATATTAAATCGCTGAAGCAACTTGCATGCCTAGAAGCATGCAAGCAGCTGCACAAAATGGGATCACTAACTGATAATCTTGTGCCAGATATGCTGGAAGAAGTCGATGCAGAAGAATTGGGTAGTTGTGCTATCTAATTCGTGAAAGTTCTTTTTACTTTGGTTTATAGTTCCAAAAAATTATCGAGTGATTGAACTGTGTTTCGGTGTTTTCATCTTTGGCTATTTATTATCTTATTCAGTTTCTTAGATAGATATATTAAAATGTACAGGTTATGGAGCTTATGTTGACGAATTTGAAAATTATGTCCCACCAGAACTGGTTAGTCAAGGTCCAAGTGATTCTAAGAAGTCATACCATTGCTATTTGATTGAGTTAGAACGGAATTTTGATTATGATATCCCACTCCATAACCTTGTGATTGCTGTGAGGACTGAGCTTAAACTTGATGACGACATCTTGGATTTTGGCTTAGAAGCTGATAAGGGCAGTTTGACAGTTCATATGAAATATGTTGGAGTTATTGATCTTACTTCTGAACAGGTGACGTGACTTGTTGTGTAGATTTAATTACCCATACTATAATGACTTGGATCATTAAGTTAAAATAAAAAGTAGGTCATTCTGGTTGTTGATCATCGAACTTTATGTTTTCAGGTTCTCTTGTGTCATAGGTTTCAAGTTATGATGTTCAGAATTCTTCTTGATAACAATTTCAATAAGTTGAAGGAGACTTTGGGTGTATTTTGTCCACGGAACAATATTGCAGTTTTTGACTATCTCTTGCTCCCATCTACTGGCTTGCAGCAGTCGTTGATCATTGACTGGGGATGTGTTGGTTCTATTCTGTTTCCTAGCAAAAATCTCTGTCACGATCGTGCAAAATGTTCTCCCAAATGTCGAAATAATATTGTACACACGGAAAATGGTTTGGTTTGTAGGTGCGCTGTGGAAAATTCTTTGGTCTGCACACCGCATAATGGTTATGTATACTGCATAACTCGTACTTTAGATGGCTTGGATGGGAATTCAATGTTGGAATTGAAGAATGGAGAAACTATTACCTACAAAAAATACTATCAGAAACGGTTTGTGATTTTTTTAACATGTGCTATCTGCATGTTATTGAGGCTTTGCACTTTTTCCAAGTATTTCATATTTAATATGTAAATAAAATATACTTATACCATGTACAACAGGCATGGTGTTGACTTGCATTTTGAACGAGAACAATTTCTTAAAGGGCGGCATGTTTTTCCAGTGCAAAATCACCTTCAGAAGTGTAGAGGACAGAAGGAGAGAGGTTGAATTAATTCCTTACTCTTATAAAATTTTCCTTTCTAATTCTTTCTTGTTACTATTTCTACTTTTCTTCTCTTCTTTTTCTTCATATATTACCTTGTGAAATGAAAGGTTTTTTAAATAAGTTGCTTTCGAATTGCTGTTAACTTTCAACAAATATAAGTAGCTGGTGTGTGCGATTATTAATGGCAGCAGCAGTGACAATCCTGCAAGGATCAGTTCTAAAAGGAATTAAAATATTTGACAAATGCATGCCTTTTCTTGTGATACTGCTAAGTTTACATAATAAGAGATCTCTTCCTGTCTAATCATCATACATAGTTTTATATTTTTTTAATGACTAATATTATGTTTATGAATGTAGAACGAAGCAATGCATCTGTGGAATTGCCTCCTGAACTTTGTTCCATTATCATGTCTCCTATATCTGTTTCCACCTTTTATTCGTTTTCATTTGCCCCATCTATCATGCATCGAATCGAGTCTTTGCTTATTGCTAGCAGCTTGAAAAAGATGCACTCGGATCACTGCACAAAAAATGTTATTCCCACCAGTAAGGTTCCAACCATCAAGGTATTTTTCGCTGCTAATTCTTTACACAGAAGGATTTAACTCTTAACTTTGATTTGATGTGAGTTTGTGATTAACGTAATAAAGGGACCTTTTTTTTTTGAAGTGCCTTATAGTCGCAGTTTATTTTTTACTTCTACCTTTTTAGTTACTTGCAATTATTTTAAAGGATAATGATCCCATTTTCCATGTCTGTCCTTGCATCAAGTCTCTTGGAATTTTTCCTATTCAGAATTTAATTATAATGTTTAAAAATACTTAAGTGAGTTTTCTTGTTAATAGGATTGCTATTTGATCTTTAAATTTTTTGGAATTAATTAATGCAAAGAATCTAAACGGAAATGTGGAAATACGATTTCAGGGAAAAAAATATCAGTATGATCCTTAATCCATTATATTATCAACTACAATTCAAGAACAAAACTGGGCACTTGCATCTGTGTGTTCGTAGAGAGCTAGTGATTGAGGGAGAAAGTGTAGGAGTTGTGGGTCCTAGTTGAATAAGGGGAGCTTTCTGTAAATTTGTTAGGTACATAACTAGATGAGAGAAGCGAAGATGAGGGTTATATCTAAACCATTTCTACACCAAAATTTGGATTAGTACCAAACTTGAAAATTTCCTTATTGAATAGACGTCTGAATGTCATTCTAAATAAATTAGCTTGATATCAAGTTATTAACACTGTGTCAGCTGCAGTTCACTTTATGGTTAAAGATGTACTGTTGGACAGCAGTTTCATACTAGCTTGGTGCTGATGTAGTTTGTGAATTTACACGTGTTTTTTATATCAGGCAGAACCAATTTGTCATGAACATTATAATTGCAATAAGTACAAATTTTCCTCTTCATTGTACTTGGTTAATGCGTCTCTTGCATTGTTTTTATTTCTGTAGTAGATATTCCCTCTCTTTGATTAAATTATGTTCATCTGATAATCTATAAGATCCAAATTGGTAGTTAAATTGATATTGCAAACTCATTTACCTGATGTTATCTTTAAGTTTCTTAATTTGACTTGTGGTGTCCCTCACTAGGTACTGGAAGCAATTACTACGAAAAAATGCCAAGAGAAATTTCATTTGGAATCCCTAGAGACTCTTGGAGATTCATTTCTCAAGTATGCTGCTTGTCAGCAGTTGTTTAAAACACATCAAAATAAACACGAAGGCATTCTTAGTGCCAGAAAAGATAAAATAATTTCGAATGCTAGCCTATGCAAGCTCGGGTGCAGTCGCAAACTCCCGGTAAAATGCTTTCAACCCTATTAGCTGGACAGGGTACAAGATGGTGTTTATATATAACACAGTATATTGAATTGTTTTGATGTTTTTGAATTAGTGCTTCTGCTGGTTTTGTTGTTTATAACCTTTCATTTAGAATGCTCTGCTGCATTTAGCCTTTTGTCGAACTTGTTTATATGTCTATCTGAGCCTTGCATTTAATTACAGAGAGGCAAAAGGTTTTTAATCTAACTCAGGGTTTATCTAATGTCTTTTTATTAGCAGTTGCTTGTTACGTTGTTGTTAACGGAAGTTTTGGTTTACCAATCTCTTATTATTTTACTTCAAATAGTAGAATGATTTCTTATAATAGAGTGGTTTCTGTTATTTCAAGTCATCCTTTTATTTGAGGGACGTGTTTGCAATTATTTATAACAAGACTTGAATATTTCAATTCTACCAATAAACTTTTTCATTAACAATATAGTTTTAATAGATCCTTTTATTCTGGTAAGATATGTGAGTTTATGGTTGTATTCATAATTACACATTACGGATTTTACATATCGCAGATAATAGAGACAAGGAAAAACAAGGCTGTTTTACTTGTCAATATGTGAAAGATTGAATGATGTGGTCACAATCTAATATGTTACATCATCAACTTAGTATGCTTTACAAGTTTGTAAGAGCTCCTGGCTCGATTTGTTTATATAATTTTACGGCTCTTGAGGGCATAACAAATGTGTACTTTCAAAACTGTTTTATGCTATAATTTCAGTTAATTATTTACAAATTAAGCGGTTATATTAATAATTTTGTTATCAATTTCTAGGGCTTTATACGTAATGAACCTTTCGATCCTAAGATGTGGATCATTCCTGGTGACTATTCCAAGGCATTGGATGAAGAGTCCCTCTCTACTACAACAAAAGTATTTACTAAAGGAAGAAGGAAAATTAAAAGTAAAGTAGTAGCTGATGTTGTTGAGGCACTTATTGGTGCATTTCTTAGCAATGGCGGTGAAGTAGCAGCCTTGTCATTTATGGATTGGCTTGGTATAAAGGTGGATTTTCTCAACGTACCATATGTGAGGAACTTTCCGGTACAGCCAGAGAAGCTTCTCAACATCAAATACCTGGAGTCAGTATTAAACTATTCATTCCGCGATGCTTCTCTACTAGTTGAAGCACTAACTCATGGTTCATACATGCTACCGCAAATTCCACGATGTTATCAGGTAATGTGGACAAAAATGAAATTTTATCAAAGTTTTTAGTGAACTTTTACTTCAATAGGTCAGTTACATGTTGCCGTCTGTATTTCACTTATGTAGTTATGTTGAACATGAAGCATGGTAAATTTAAAATCTTTTTAACTACAGTTTAAAACGTTAGAGATTGAATATCCCAAGGTCTCTGGTTCCAATCTCAATACTTGCCAAACTTCCATAAATTCAAATATTAAAAAAGAAAGGACTTTTTAGATTGCACTTCTCAAATTTTCATTTTCTTTTAGCTGTGATAATACTAAAATTAATATTCTTGAATTTGAATACCAATAGAAAAAGAATATCACCTGGTTTGCTTATCCTGTTTGCTTGTAAGGTCGTTGAATTGTTGAGACTTGAGGGAGAAAAATATAGGATTTGCGTATGTGAGGTTCGTGTGCCTTTTCCTTTGATGGTAAGGGAGTTTTGGTTCAGGTTTCTTTGGGGATTGGAGTTTTAACCTCTCACATCAAGAATGATATTGCAATTCTCTTCGTTGAATACTATACTCGTCAAGGCTTATCAATTTGCGCAGGATTTAGTATAATTTATTACTATCAATTATTTTCAATTCTACATTTATCTAGGTGAATGGGTGGTTTAATTATAGTTGTTTTTCCCAATATTGTAAATGTTGCTACTTTATAGCCGTTAAATGGCAGAAATTCATATTCTAAACTGGATTTCAATATCGGAATTTTTTACTCTGCACCTCTTTGCAGCGTCTTGAATTTCTTGGAGATTCGGTGCTCGATTATCTCATAACCAGGCACCTATACGATAAATACCCTGGAATATCTCCTGGATTGCTAACTGATCTGAGGTCAGCTTCTGTGAACAACGATTGTTATGCGCTATCTGCAATCAAGGTTGGATTGCAGAAACACGTTCTCCATGCCTCCCAAGAACTTAGCAGGCATATAACGTCAACTGTTCACGATTTTGATCAATTATCATTGGGATCAACTTTTGGATGGGAATCTGAGAACTATTTGCCCAAGGTTAGAAACACATGCAGAATTGCAGACATTAGTGTTTATTATGTTTTCCTTTTTGTGTAGAGTAATGCTATGGATACAAACTATACAGTAAAAATTGTGCACAAACAATATAAAAATAAGAGAAAATTCAAAATAAAAAGCGGGACCTACCATTGACTTTTTAAACATTTTTATTGGTATACGATGCATGGGTTCTACCATTGGTGCACATCTTTTTGTGTATAGTTCGTGTCCATTTCAATACTCTTTCCTCAATGACAGTTAGCTTGATTGATATATATAGGTTTTAACATAGGAATATATTCAATGTTGAGATGAGATTGAAGATTTAATATCAGTCAAAAGTAAGACATTATTGACATTCTCTTCCTCCTTTGAACTTTAATTGAGCTCAGTAACAACAGTTTAGATTTGTTAGTGAGCAAGTGCATCTGTAATACTCCATCCATTCCGTATTATTTGATCATTGCTTTTTAGATAGTTTACAATATTTCTCACTGTGTTGAGTAGAATTAAAAGAATCTATGTTAATTTTGAGTTTAAAAATTAGATTAGATAATTTGGAACGGAGGGAGTATATTGCATTGGCGCTTCTTTATATGAGAAATTTTTCTGTAGTAGTGATTCTTTGAAATTGAAAAGTTGAAGATCAGAAAATTAGCACACTTTACTTATTATCCTATTTCCAGCCAATTTCATCTTTTTGGGTGTTATTTCAATAAAATATAAATCTGCATAATCCTTTTCAAAGTTACTTTGTTATTTTTCTTAATTCCTAATTTTCTATTTTAAGCATGCATCTGATATTTTTCTGATATGGTACAGGTACTTGGAGATGTTATAGAATCTCTAGCTGGAGCAATTCTTGTTGATTCTGGTTACAGAAAGGATATCGTTTTCAATAGCATACGGCCTCTTTTGGAGCCTATGATTTCGCCCGAGACTGTCAGGCGCCAACCAACAACAAGAGAGTTGTAATGAATTATGCCAGAAGGAGCACTTTGTGATGAAAAAGGCTGTTGTATCTTGTGAGAATGGCAAGGCATCCATTACAATAGAGGTCGAAGCCAATGGTATCATACATAAACAGTCATGCACTGCGCCAGAGAAGAATATGGCCAAGATGCTTGCGGCAAAAGCCGTTTTGAAGTCGTTAAAAGAGAGCATTTCCAAAGGACAGGTGGAGCAAAACGTACTGGGGCATCTGATCCACCCTATCCCTCCACTCTGCTCCCCCAAGGGAAAAAAGAGAAAAGACAACAAAGAAAGCACATAATTAGTTGAAGATAACGAGACGTTTTGAAGAAAAGAAGACACCGTTTATTTATTATTTAGTTGTGGTAAAAATAATCGAGTATCACCATATCATTCCTTAGTATGTTAACTATGAGTCATGGTCTCGGCATTGGGAATGACTATATTATTAGTGAATAGAATGTTTGATGAAGCTCACATGCTAAAAGCTTGAAGAGTGAATCTCTGTACTTTTAAAATGGAATGCAACATTAATATATTCAAAGATGTGAAAATTTCGGGAGTGGTTAGCATGAAGTGAACTTCATGATTAATACAGTGCTGACATGCAGGCGGAGAGATCACCGAAAAAGCCTGTGTGTCAGTACTGCATTGGGCATGAAGTGAAGAAGTTTACTTCATGCTAACCGGATCCGAAAATTTCCTATGGCATTTCTTTGGACAAGTAACCATTCCTACTGTTCCTTTAGCCTGGCAGTTTTTGTTTGAACAATTTATCTCTTTGCCCGAGTTAAGTTAGAATCTTTCATCAATTTTGTTTCTTCTTTCAATTCCAGTGTATGGTTCAGAGTATTCATAATCCAGTTTATAGAACTAGATTTCTAAAATTCACATATATGAAGTGAATTTGAGGCTTCATTTTACAGAAGCAACACATGGTTCAAAGAGGGTATTTTAAGGATGATGATTCTATTCTGTAACTGCATTTTTCTTGGTACCAGCAAAAGAAATGGATTTGTTGTTGTTTAGTTGGTAGTTTTTTTTGGAAAGAGATTAGGTTTGCCTTGTGTGATTCAGCAAGCTGCTTAATGTTGCAGTTTTATTTGCCTTGTTTTTTATTTATGAAATGAAATTTGAACAGCTGGTCCCAATAAAAAGAGAGAGGCTGAAAACCAGTTTTGTTTCTTTAATAATACTCCTACTATATACGTTCAAGTTTATTTATCCTAATTTTTTTTTAGTTTGTCCAAATTTATTTGCCTTATTTTATTTTAATACTATTTTTGACCTTATTTTTTTAATAATTCCCTCATTTAACTTTATTAAAAAATTCATTGTAAATAAAATTATTAACTTTGATATTGGAAGCATAATCACATTCTTTTTTTTCCTCCCTATTTTATTATTCCAAGAAAGAGTTGTGATAATAAAGTAGCTAATATGGATAATTTGAAGATAAAAAATATATTCTTAATAAGTGTGTTTACAAAATTAGAACAAATAAAATTCGACGAATGGAGTAGTTTGTTAATATCACGGGACAAGAAATCCAGGAGTTTTACATTTTTGGGCCAGACTTATAGGACTACTTATTCCTTTCAGTATTTTTTAATTCCACAAATAAAAATGATAGTTTCACAATATATCTCTCACATGAATAATAAATAGAGTCCACACTCATGTAAGTGAGAACTTGTGAAAATATTAAATTTTAAATAATAATTCCCTTTTAATATTTTCACAAATTCTTTCATATTACTCTAGGCACAACTCATTGTTCATGCGAGCGAGCTTTTATGAAATTATTAAAAAGTAATGTTATGGACACATACTATGAGCAACAAATTAGGGCAAAGGTGCAAAAATGTCCCTAATATTTTTCCAAAATCCCACTTCCAACCTGAACTTTTTTTCCCCCAAAAGTATACTTAACGTTACAAATTTAAGGCCAACTGTGCTCCTGCCCCTAAATGACATGCCACCTATACTAACTTCGCTTACACATGGACATTTTTTGCTGACTAGGCATGTAGACTGAACAAAAGCCTTAATCAGTTTTCAAAAGGGGCAAAAAGCTCTAATCCGTTTTCTTTAAAGAAAGAAAGAGATGAAATCGAAGAGGAGAAGAGGTGGGAATGTGAAGCCCTAATTGTAATACCTGAGAATTTCCACATATTATTAAATGAATATATTAATGAAAATAAATATTTATTTGAATATAAATGATTTTGTGTTACGAGATGAGTTAACTCAATTATATTAAATAATTGAATAATTGAGAATATATGGAGTTTGCGATAAACTCGTTGATGGCACAGTGATGAGAAATATTAAGAATGATATTAATCGATTTAATGAATTATTAAGTGAACAATTAATTTATATTAATTGTTAATTGTTATTAATAGAATATTAATTAATTGTTAATGGTGATTAATTAATGATATGTGATTATTATTGTTAGAGATATAATAATAATAAGTAACGTGTCTATAAATATAATAAGATCTATATTTATTTACTATACGTGATAGATAATTAATTGTTATAGAGATTAATAAGTGCATTAATCAATGAGAAATGGATTAATTAATATTATTGTTAATTAATCAATAAGATGAATAATTTATTTATTTGACATAAAATAAATAAGTAAGTTATTAATATAATAAGATTATATTGAATGTTATGTGCAAATGTGCAATAATTAAATATATAAAATATATAGAATACAACTATATTATATAGTGTAGTGCGACACTTATGTGACTATACTATATATAACAACCGTATATTAAGATTTATTAAACTATATTGTATGAAACAATGTGATTGAACATATTGGAGCTATATGTTATGAATACATCATGAAATGTGTATGTGACAATATGTATGTGGGTATACATTAAAATAATATATCAAGAATATATTGTAGACAATGGTTGACTAATAGGATTTAATTGAATAATATCTGAGAAGATTGCACCGGTGTGATAAAATGTACATGGATTATATGTATGTTACATTGCCATATCACATCTACTACCTTGAAATATTTATTATGTAAATTATATTGTGACATTAAGATATAGCCTGATGGCGCCCCCAAAATAGGTATACATCACCCATTCCGAGTTGTCATACATAGTGCGAAAACAACTACAACTTTATTATTACAACAAGAAAGCGTGAGTTTAAATACAAATATTATCTTCTAGACAATATCTATACTCAAATAAATCCTCATCACATTTATTGATACATTATTTTACAAAATGGTGAGGACTACTAAATAACTCTCTCTAGAACTTTCATTCCATACCCAGGCTTCATTTTCGCTATATTCTAGCCTCCACGAGAAAAATGGAACAAAAAAAAAGGGGTGAGCTCAACTAGCTTCGAGAAAGAATATTATGACTAAGATAATATACAACAAATTACCGTTAGTCTTCAACGGGGAAAAAAATCTAATAGAATACAATAGACAACAAATTTTAAATCAATATTCGCAGTGAAATAATAATTCATTAGAAGAGTTAAGTAGAGAATGCAAACTACTATCTTCTATGTATGAATTTAAAAGTTCATCGTCTATCTTTTATCCCCAAACATCAATCCATAAACATCCGGAATCAAATATTCATCTTTACTACGGGCCAAAGATATTCATCACTTAATCGTATTCATTTAAACACATGTTCATCTTTGCACTTTATGACCAAAGATATTCTTCAGAAATCATTCATCTTTGCACTCACAGCCAAAGATATTCCATAATATCATCATTTAAGATGAAGATGATGAAAAATATTTTTAAAAAACGAATCCAATGAAACAAAATGACAAGGATTAAGGATTAAAGATTAAATACTTTGTTTTATTCACGTCCAAAAATACCTCAAAAATAATCATAGGGGTGTAAAATTCAAGAATGATCAAAACATGGATACAATCAAAGCTAGTATCCGAATAGATATTTTGGACAAAAAGAAGAAATTTTATTTTTCTATGAATAATACAGATATCGTGAATAATGTCGTATATCGTGAATAGTAACTCTCACACCAAAAGATAGAAATTCCACAAAAATATCTTCACGCTTCATGAATAGTACTAAGTGAATAGTAACTCGTGAATAGTAACTCATGAATAGTAACTCGTGAATAGTAACTCATGAATAGTAACCCCGACATGAAAAAGTTCCAAATTTAATAAAAGTTCCAACCAATATTTCAAAGATAATGATATTGAAGAAATAATATCATTTGAGAAGAAAATAACATCCCTTACCTCAAAATAACCGTATTTACATTTGAATTTGGGATATAGTCTTGTGTAAACTTGCAATTGAATAAAGAACTCTCAAAATATCAAAATACTCACAAAAATACGCTCAATAATCTGTAGAGAAAGAAAACTTATTTACGGTGTGATTTTCAATTCTAACCTAAGCGCTTATTTATAGGAAAATGCTTAGAACCAAAGGAGACTAAATAATAAAATATTATTATTCTTTTTCTTCTTCCACGCCACCTCAATTGTCAAGCCAACCATTTTAAAAATCAAACTCGCCATCTTGAAAAAATAGCGACCCACATGTGTTAAAACACAAGTGGGTCTCACCTTTATTAATAAAAAATCATTTTATTTTCCCGAAACTTCAACAATTCATAAAAAATAGACCTAGGTTATCGGAAAAATACTGAATTTTATGTCCATTCTCGCTTTGAAATCGAATTCTCTACAACTTTACAGAAGAAATTTTTCCAAATTCCAAACGAAAAATGACCAAAATTAGCATACTGGATAAGTTTTCTAATTTCCTTCTCTTCCCTTTCTCTTTCTTCCTTTCCCATAATTCTCCACTAACTCTCTCTCTCTTCCCACTTTCTCTTCTCTTACCCCCACCACTTCTTCCACACACACACACAAATACATATATATATATATATATATATATATATATATACATTAAAATATTTACAATTATTAAATGATTCCAATTCTATCTTCTCTCTTCCACCTCATCTATTTATAACCCATGAATTTATTGTAAAAATATCACCATCAATATATTATTAAAATAATATATTTAAATGAATTATTTTATCAGAAAAAGATAAAATATTAATTTTCAACAATTGTCATTTTAAAATTTTTCTCCATCTATATCCATATAAAATCAATATTTTCCTCATCATATGAATCAATAATTAATTATTCACAAATAATATTACAGAATCACAATATTGACAACCAGCGCTCCTGTGAAGAGGGGCTTTCAATAAGGATCTCTCCTTCTTGGCGCGCAATTAGGTGACCAAACCTCTCCTTAGATGAACTTTCTAGACATTTGCTAATAATGTTTTCTAATATTATTATTCAGATAATATGAATTATTGCTCCGATAATGGAAAATACTGTGTAATGACAATTATTGAAACAACAGCAATATAAAATATCAACGCAACAATTATTGAATCAATAAAATAAAATACTGAACAGTAATTACTATAACAATTATTGAGTAATGCCTTCTTACGTAAGAATCAATAATTGGTGCAATACCGTGTACTACTGTTCAACAACGCGTATTAGTGTGTTTTAACCACCGGGTATTCCAACAAGATAATTGGTAACAACTACTGCCAGTTATTTTTAAACAACTTATATTTGTCGCTTTTCCTCATCCAATCGCTTTTTAGTTATGGGGCCCACACATGGTCAAAGCACCGCATTTAATATATTCTGAAAGATTTAATATTCCACGACTAAACGAATATTCCCCGACAACAATGAATATTTTATAACCACTTGCTTATTTTGAAATATTTGCGTATTTAACCCTAACTATCCACATTAATCAAATCAACCCTTACTATTTTTAAAATAATAAATAGAGAAAATTAAATTTCATTAATAATAAGTTGGGGTCTTACAACCTCCCCTCCTTATGAAATTTCGTCCTCGAAATTGACGTGACGATATCCTGGTGTTTGAAAAGGTGAGGATACCTCGCTTTCATTTCCGCTTTCAATTCCCGGTCATTTCCTCTATAGCGATGATTCCTCCACAAAACTTTAACTTGTGGTATGACCTTTCTTGGCGTAGGGACATGCTCCTTCCTATCCAAAATCTTGGCAAAACCTCCTCATACGTTAAGTCTTCAGCTATCTCGTCCGGTTCTAACTCTATAACGTAGTTCGGGTCTTTCACATATTTACGAAGTACCGATATGTGAAACACATTATGAACACGAGACATACTTGGAGGTAACGCAAGTCTATAGGCTACATTTCCTACTCGGTCAAGAATTTGAAATGGACCAATAAATCGTGGATTGAGCTTTCCTCTCTTCCCAAATCTTGTAACTCCCTTCCATGGAGCAACTCGCAACAATACATGATCCCCTACACTAAATTCCACGTCCTTTCGATGAAGATCCGCATAACTCTTTTGTCGATCTTGTGCCGTTTGTATACGTTGTCGAATCATTTGGATCTTTTCGGTGAGTCATATACGTACTAACTTCGGGTCCCAACGATGTTGCTTCACCCACCTCATCCCAACATATTGGAGAACGACATTTTCGTCCATATAATGCTTGAATGGAGCCACACCTATACTTGCACGATAATCATGTTGTTATAGGAGAATTCCACCAATGGTAAATACTTATCCCAACCGCTTCTGAAGTCTAGGACACAAGAGTCTTAATAAATCTTCAAGAGTTTGAATAGTCCTCTCTCGATTGTCCGTCTGCTTTGGGGATGGTATGCAAACTAAATCGCAAATCTGTGCCCATAGCTTTTTGCAAGCTAACCCAAAATCTCTTGAAGTGAATCTTGGGTCACGATCCAAAACTATGGATACAGGGCATGCCATACAACCTCACAATCTCATTTACGTACATACTAGCAAGACGTTCAAGGAATAAGTCTCCCGTGATCGGCAAGAAATGAGCGGACTTGGTTAATCTATCAATAATAACCCAAATAGCATTGATGCCTTGAGAAACCGTAGGGAAGACCTGTAACGAAATCCATGGTAATGTGTTCCCACTTCCATTCGGAATCTCAAGTGGTTGCAACGGACCCTTAGGTACTAGATGCTCCGCCTTTACACGTTGACAAGTTAAACACATTGAGATAAACTTTGCAATCTCTCTCTTCATATTGTTCCACCAAAATGTATATCAAGATCACGATACATTTTAGTACTTCCGGATGGATTGAAAATGGTGTATTGTGCCTCCATCATAATCTTGTACTTCAAATCGAGTCGTTAGGAACACAAAGTCTAGAGTGGACTCAAGTATTCCTTCTTCATCAATTCTCGCCCTAGGAATAGCTCCTTCTTGTACTTTCTTCTTCATATGCATCAACTCCTGCCCAATGGCTTGAGCAACCTTAACTTTTTCTATTAAAGTTGGCTCTATCGTATACTTGACATCATCGCACTTTTCGTTCCTCATATGATCTTCTACTCAACGCCGTCGCCTACCACGTTCGCTTTTCCGGGATGGTATTGAATAGTGTGGTCGTAGTCTTTCAATAGTTCGAGCCAACGTCATTGCCGCGTGTTGAGTTCTTTTTGAGTGAAGAAATATTTAAGGCTTTTATGGTCCGAATATATCTCCACTTTCTCCCCATATAGATAGTGCTTCCATATCTTTAAGCGAAAATCGATCACTACGCTAACTCTAGATCATGAGTAGGATAATTCCTCTCATACTCTTTAAGTTGTCGCGAGGCATAGGCTATGACTTTCCCACGTTGCATGAGAACACATCCTAACCCTTTGCTGCAAGCATCGGCGTAGATAACAAATCCATCCGAACCGGATGGTATTGTTAGAACAGTCTTAAATAAGTCTCCTCTTAAGCTCTTGGAAACTCTTCTCGCATTCTTCACTCCAAACAAATTTTGTATCCTTCCGAGTTAGCCGAAGTTAATGGAGTAGCGATTCGAGAAAACCCTTCCACGAATCTCCGATAATAACCAAATTTAAGCCCAAAAACTACGATACTTGGTCCACCGACTTCCGGTTGCTCCCAACTTTGTATTGCTTCAATCTTGTCGGATCAACGGATACTCCATGTTTCGACACCACGTGCCCAAGGAATGCTACTTCCTCAAGCCGAACTCGCATTTCTTCAATTTGGCATATAGTTTGTTTTCACGGGCCTTTGGAGTACCAAATTTCAAATGGTGCTCATGATCTTCACGACTTTTGGAATATATAAGGATGTCATCAATAAAGACAACAACAAACCGATCCAAATATTCCTTGAATACTCGATTCATCATATCCATGAAAGCCAGCAGGAGCATTAGTTAGTCCGAAAGACATGACTAAGAATTCATAATGCCCATCACCGAAGTTCTAAAGGCGGTCTTTGGAATATCCTCGCCTTCTAATCTTCACCGATGATATCCGAATCTAAGATCGATTTTTGAAAAGAATTGTGCCCTTGCAACCGGTCAAACAAGTCATCAATACGAGGTAGAGGATACCTATTCTTGATGGTGACATGGTTCAATTCCGATAGTCGTACAAAAGTCGCATACTCCGCCTTTCTTCTTTTTACAAATAAAACAGGAGCACCCCAAGGAGATGTACTAGGACGAATGAAACCGATGTCCAACAATTCCTCGTAGTTGGACCTTTAACTCCCGAAGTTCAATAGGAGCCATTCGATATGGGGTTTTAGAAATGGGCTTTATACGTGGTTCAAGATCAATAAAGAATTCAACTTCACGTTACGGGGTGTATTCAGGAAGTTCTTCGTGAAATATGTCGGAAAGTCAATAACAACAGAATATTATTCAAATTTGACGTGTCTTTATTCAAATCCATAACATGGGCTAAGAAAGCTTGACATCCGCTTTTCAATAAACGAATAGCTTTATGATTAGATATGACAATGATTGATTTTAATGGTTTAGTTGCTTGAATTGCATAACAGTTGGTTAGTAATATGAAAACTAACAACCTTACGAAAACAATCAATTTTGGCATGATGAGTAGTTAACCAATCAATCCCTAAAATCACATCAAAAGCAAGTATCTTTAAAGAGATAAGGTCAACAGGGTAAGGTGATGGTGCCAACTTGAATCAAACAAGATTTATAAACGATGGATGTGATGAAAGTTTCTCCTAACGGAGTTTCCACGAGATAGGTAAAAGTCTAATTTCTCCGAGTCAAGTTTAAACGTTGAGCACATGCAGGAGAGATAAATGAATGGGTAGCACCGTGATCAAGTAAGGTCTAAACTTCGCAAGAATTTATAAATAGCTTACCCGTGATAACCTCGTTTGGGTTCCTCGCATTATGACCATCCACAACAAACGCTCTTCCGGAATCGTTGACTTTGACTTTTTCCGGGATGTCTTTTGAGTCACCGCCTCATTGAACTAGGTTTCGCCACTGCGTATAATCTCGGCGATATGTCCTTCCTTTCCACAATTATAGCATACCTTGAATGTTGTGGGACAGTTTGATCGATATGTCCTTTTCCCGCATTTATAACATATAACCGGTGGTCGTTCTCCTCCCTTAGAACCGATTCTTCGCAAGACTGCTGCTTCATTAAATCTCCTCTTTTTAAAATCTCCTCCTGACTCGCTTTACGTTTTTTCATGACCATGATTACCACCAGAGTGGTAACCATTTTGTCCGTCTGCTTCTTTCTCCGTTGGTTATCATTATTCATTGTTGATCGCTATCTCTGCACGATCCCGTTGTGGTCCCTCGGTTGACCGTACTTACAAGTATCTCGCTCTAATAATTGAGCCACATTTACAACATCCGAGTAGAGAGAAAATTTATGAGAAATGAGATCTTGGCGTGTCTTCGGTTTCAAACCTCTAAGAAACATCCGCGTCATCGTTCCTCATTCTCCACCAAATGAGGTGCAAACTCGGATAACTCTGCAAACTTTGCCTCGTCTTCGAGATACCGCCATATGTTGTTCTCTGCTCTAGTCTAATAAACTCCACTTCCTTCATACGAATGAACACTTTCGTGAAAGTATTTGTCATTAAATAGTTTCAAACGCCTCCCAAGACATGCCGAGTGCGGCCGGATGGAGTACGCTTCTACAGACTCCACCAATGAGTCCGCCTCGCCACGAAAACATAAAGGTGGCGAATGGAACCTTCTGTTCCTCCGTGCATCCCAAGACATCGAATATCTTGGTAATTTGCTTGACCCATGTTTCCGCCATGATCGGATCCGGCTTTCCCTTAAATTCGTGGTCCCAACTCTTTGAATCGCTTGGGTCATTGTGACAACCCGGAATTGCTATCATTTCCTCCTCGTATTTTGAACACGAGTCTCCCTCGTCTGATTTTGCATGAATCGCAAAAAACTTCTAAACATCCCCTCGCTCATCATCTCGCTTCAATGGTGTTGTTCACAGGAGGAACATTGCCACTGTTGCACGTTCTCCTCGTTGGTGAGTACAGAGCGTCTCCACTCGTCTCATTTCCATTGTTAATATTCCCAATTACATTCTCAAATACCGTCATAAAACAAGGGTTAATTAAGGAAATCAATATATCACATAATATCTCTATATAATGACCAACTAACAAATAAGCTTAGGTAGGACACACTAGCGAAGGTTTTACTCGCCTCCCTCCTAGTTCTATTCCCCGATCTCCGCCAGAGATCATATCCTAAGCTCGATACCAACCATGTGGCCCCCAAAATAGGTATACATCACCCATTCTCGAGTTGTCAATACATGGTACGTAAAACAACTACAACTTTATTATTACAACAAAGAAATCTGTGAGTTTAAATACAAATATTATCTTCTGTACAATATCTATACTCAAATAAATCCTCATCACATTTATTGATACATTATTTTACAAAATGGTGAGGACTACTAAACAACTCTCTCTAGAACTTTCATTCCATACCCAGGCTAAATACTCGCTATATTCTCGCCTCCACGAGAAAAATGGAACAAAAAAGAGAAAAGGGTGAGCTCAACTAGCTCAAGAAAGAATATTATGACTAAGATAATATACAACAAATTACCGTTAGTCTTCAACAGGAAAAAAAATCTAATAGAATACAATAGACAACAAATTTTAAATCAATATTCGCAATGAAATAATAATTCATTAGAAGAGTTAAGTAGAGAATACAAACTACTATCTTCTATGTATGAATTTAAAAGTTCATCGCCTATCTTTTATCCCCGTAACATCAATCCATAAATATCTCGAATCAAATATTCATCTTTGCACTCTGATGCCAAAGATATTCATCACTTAATCATATTCATTTAAACACTGCTCATCTTTGCACTACTACCAAAGATATTCTTCAGAATCATTCATCTTTGCACTACAGGCCAAAGATATTCCATAATATCATCATTTAAGATCAAGATGATGAAAATATTTTTTAAAGAAACGAATCCAAAGTGAAATAAAATGACAAGGATTAAGGATTAAGGATTCGTACTTTGTTTTATTCACGTCCAAAAAATACCTCAAAAAAATAATCATAGGGTGTAAAATTCAAGAATGATCAAAACATGGATACAATCAAAGCTAGTATCCGAATAGATATTTTGGACAAAAAGAAGAAATTTTATTTTTCTATTGAATAATCAGATATCGTGAATAAGGTCGATATCGTGAATAGTAACTCAGACACCAAAAGATAGAAATTCCACAAAAACATCTTCACGCTTCATGAATAGTACTCGTGAATAGTAACTCGTGAATAGTAACTCATGAATAGTAACTCGTGAATAAGAACTCATGAATAAGTAACTCCGACATGAAAAAGTTCCAAATTTGATAAAAAGTTCCAACCAATATTTCAAAGATAATGATATTGAAGAAATAATATTATTTGAGAAGAAAATAACATCCTTACCTCAAAATAACCGCACTTCGATCAAATTTGGATATAGTCTTGACGAAACTTGCACTGAATAGCAACTCTCAAAATATCAAAATACTCACAAAAATACGCTCAATAATCTAGAGAGAAAGAAAACTTGTTTCTGGTGTGATTTTCAATTCTAACCTAAGCGCCTATTTATAGGAAAATGCTTAGAACGCCAAAGGAGACTAAATAATAAAATATTATTATTCTTTTTTCTTCTTCCACGCCACCTCAATTGTCAAGCCAACCATTTTGAAAATCAAACCTGCCATCTTGGAAAAATAGCATTTCACATGTGTTAAAACATAAGTGGGTCCCACCCTTTATTAATAAAAATCATTTTATTTTCCGAAACTTCAACAATTCATAGAAAATAGACCGGTTATCAGAAAAATACGAATTTTATGTCCATTCTTCCTGAAATCGAATTCTCTACAACTTTACAGAAGAAATTTTTTCCAAATTCCAAACGAAAAATGACCAAAATCAAAGATACTGGATAAGTTTTCTAATTTCCTTCTCTTCCCTTTCTTTCTTCCTTTCCCATAATTCTCCACTAACTCTCTCTCTTCCCACTTTCTTCTCTTACCCCACCACTTCTTCTACACACACACACAAATACATATATATATATATATATATACATACATTAAAATATTTACAATTATTAAATGATTCCAATTCTATCTTCTCTCTCCACCTCATCTATTTATAACCCATGAATTTATTGTAAAAATATCACCATCAATATATTATTAAAATAATATATTTAAATGAATTATTTTATCAAAAAGATAAAATATTAATTTTCAACAATTGTCATTTTAAAATTTTTCTCCATCTATATCCATATAAAATCAATATTTTCCTCATCATATGAATCAATAATTAATTATTCACAAATAATATTACGAATCACAATATTGACAACCAGCGGTTCCTGGAAAGAGGGGCTTTCCAATAAGGATCTCTCCTTCTTTGGCGCAGCAATTAGGTGACCAAACCTCTCATTAGATGTAACTTTCTGACATTTCGCCAATAATGTTTTCTAATATTATTATTCGGATAATATGAATTATTGTCTCGATAATGGAAAATACTATGTAATGACAATTATTGAAACAACAACAATATAAAATATCAACGCAACAATTATTGAATCAATAAAATAAAATAATTTGAATAATAATTATCGTAATAATTATTGAGTAATGCCTTCTACGTAAGAATCAATAATTGGTGCAATACTGCGTACTACTCTTGCTCAACAACGCGACATTAGAGTGTTTTAACCAATTTGGGTATTCCAACAAAGATAATCTTGGTAACATACTACGCCAAGTTATTTTTAAACAACTTATATTTGTCGCTTTCCTCATCCAATCGCTTTCACATGGGGCCCACATATTATCGGTCACTACCGTCGCATTTAATATTCCCACAAGCATTTAATATTCCACGACCAAACGAATATTCCCCGACAACAATGAATATTTTATAACCACTTGCTTATTTTGAAATATTTGCGTATTTAACCCCTAACTATCCATATTAATCAAATCAACCCTTACTATTTCAAAATAATAAATAGAGAAAATTAAATTTCATTAATAATAAGTTGGGGTCTTACATAGCCCATGTATGGATGATATGTATATAAAATATAACATAAGAGTAGGGATTATGTATAAGTGTATAGCCTAAGTGTTACAAGAATGCTGAGTTGTTTGGTTTGTCCCAAGTTGGAAGTCCCATTTCTCTCTTCACGTGCATGACAAAAGGCTAAGGCCTATTTTCCTTTTATTCTCCCAAGCTCAAGCTAACAAACTAGATAACAATGATGAACAAGGGAGTGTACATAATAGTGTAAATCAACTACCATCTAACAACTCTTTAATAACCTTCATGCAATCCTTCAATCCATGGGTTTGATTTAGTGGGAAATTGCAATGTCTGTGTAATCCTTTTTCTATAAATATGGACTCTCCTCCATTTTCCATTGCTGAGAATTGCTTAAGTATGAAATTGAGAGCATATATAGAGTAAGTAATTATATACACATCAGTAGAAGAAGTGTGAATTAGCAAGCTAATTACAAAGGTAAAAGATTACTTCTTGTTTTTCATTTTTGGTTTCTGTCAAAATTTCTATTCTTGAATTACCAATTTTTAATTATGTGGAGTTAGATGATAATGGGGTTGGGAAATGTTTACATAGTTGTTATATAACCATATAAGCATGTTTAAACTGTTATATGACTGATTAGAATCGAATTCGTGAATGATTTCTGTGGTTGGGCTAAAATCCTTCCGAAACAGGCTGTTCTTGGCTTGAACCAGATGTGGCGCAGCCTACTGCCTAAGATATAATATTGGGCTTGTGAAGCACATTACCCAATTTCTCCGTGTTTCGCTTTTTGCCTTCTGTTTAAAATCTGCCAAGTGTTGGTCAATTGCTATGGCTTAAACCAGCATTCAAGCATGTGTAATGTGTATATATAAGTATATGAACCAAATGTGAGCATGTTTTACTAGATTAGTATACATGATTAACGAAAGCGTATAGTTTAAAATGAATTTAGAACTTTAGAAATGAACTTGATATGTATGTATGCCATGTTTATATACTGACTTTATAAGCATGCTAGTATGGTTTAGAAATGCATGAATAACCCATTAACTTGTGTTTATATGATTCGTAAGGAAGCATTAACATGTTGGATTTATTAGTAAGCTTTACTAATGAAAATACGAACTTTGAACGTGAATGTTAACATGCTACTTTGAGAGTTAGAATCTGACATTTATGAACATGTGTAATGATACTTTTAGACTTACTAATATATCATACATATATGCCTACTATGTTAGGAGTTGTGAAATCAAGTTAAGACTAAATAAAGCATGTTTTCAAAATAATAACTAAGATAGTTACATGTATGCAATATGAATACTCATAAGCATGCCTAATATGAGTTATATGACTACCTTATATGTTTAAAAAACAAGCATGTTAGAATTTGTGGTTTCATGACCTTGAATGGCCTTAACTTATTGAAATGTTCAACTTAGAACCATATTATTAAAGAAGAGACCTAGATTGACTTGAGAGACACGAAAGGACCTTTGACATGATAATATATATTATGTGTGAATGTTGTGTTCACGATGACTTTACGAAAACACAAAGGCAACAACTTAGCCTTGGCTTGCTGTAAGGTCTGCCAAATTCTTGGCAAACCCTAAAGCTTAGCCATGGCATTGTTGCTTCGCAACACGACCGAATCGTAGCCATGCAATTTGACAATCGAATTTTGGACAGTTAGCTTATATGATGCCTACATTGCTAGAAATGGTTTACACCCTACTAATACGTGTATATATGTGATAATTAAGTAATAAGATAGTGTTTTCCTTATATAATGAAAGTCCATGGATAAAAATATCTTAATCTTGAGCATTGTAAATTTGCTTATGAAGTAACTAGGTACTTGATTTTGTTATAAACCTATAAGCTGATTTTGTACCGTATATGTATACTTGAATCATATCAAGCTTAAATAACGAATGTGTTAGCTAATGGACATCCTATACTTATAATACACTATAAATAGGATTCGAAAGTGTTGATTTCGTAACGTGGATAAACTACGCTTAAGGCAAGTATCCTAAACCCTTGCATTACTTTATTCAACAGATATCGTACGCAAGTATCTAAACCTTATCTATTTGAATGCAAGTTATCTTACTTACTCGTTCAATTGAGCTAGTATGTTTAAACTCTTGTGAAAACTATTATTCATGTTTAACTTGGTATAGTTCTTGAATATTATGAAAGTGTCTATGCCATTTGATTCGGCTAGACTATATGCATATTTATAAAACTGTCCAAACCAATTGACTGGTACGGAAATCTTGAAAATTGAGTTGAACAACCCTTATGGTAAGGGGATTGTATATTGTTGGAAGCCCCAACACACGCGTGAATATTACTGTGGTGTTATGCATAACATAGAGTATTGTAGACTGATCATCTATCGTAGTTAATTCTTTTGGGTTATAAGTTTAATATTGGCAATTCTAGTAGATGTTCAATAGTCCTTAGTGACTGCTCAATATAAATTGTTTTATCCAGTTGGATACGTTGATAGCCTTTGAATTCATATATATCTGTTGATCTATATTGGACTATCATTTCATATTCCAAAGATTTGATTCGAGAATTGTTGATACTCATTATTCATGATATTATTCTAAGACTCTTAACTATCTTAGAGACTATACTTTGATATTTCAAACTCATGATATAATACTCATAACCCTTGTTGTATATTACTTGTTGGGCAATTTGTGCTCATTCTTGCTTATTTAAAACCTTTCAGTTAAGGCGGAACATGGACGTGTCTCTGGGAAAGACAAGGGTAAGGGCAAGGCTACCGACTAGCTTGTTCTTTTATGTTTAAAATTGTTATGTTGTATTAAGACTGTCTTCAGACTATGTTTAGGCTTAAGTAGGATTATGTAATAAGTCTTTATTCGATATTATCATGTAATTTATTAAGTACTATAGGTTGCGAAATTTGGGAGAATAATTATAATAATTCATTGTATAATATTCTAGATTAGATCTTCCGCTGTGAATGTGTGATTTTAGTTATTATTGTATTACCATAAGCACATGACGAACCGAATTCGAGTGACCAAGTGGCGGTCTAAATTTGGGGGCGTCACAGGTTGGTATCAAAGCTGTAGTTATAAACCTTAGGAGCGAGTGTCCTTAGATTATAACTTAGGAGAACTTAGAAGTTAGGAAGGAGATAAAACTCATGTAGAGTTTTCCTTGAGAGACTTAGTGTGTTATGAAATGTAACTTCATTCTTTACAATGAACTTATGTTTTATTTAACATTATAATGGAGTTGCTGTTTGTTTGTCTTGTGTTTGTGATTGTAGGATGACAGACACAGGAGTACCTAGTAGAGTGGCCGAGGAGGAGCCCAAAGATATACACGTAGTATACGAGGCACCTTTAGCGTGACAACCCGAGAATTTGGATATTTATAAAATCTTAAAATATTGAATAAAGGTTAAATAATAAACCTAGACATAAAATAAGTGAATAAATTTGAGATTTCTGAGAAAGAATTTTGTGAATTTAAAATTTTTCTGGAGATTTATTTAGGATTAAGGGTTAAAGTGTATATGTTTGGTGTATACTGATATATATGGGATTATGTGCTAATAAAGAATGTTAGTATGTAAGATTATATTAACCTAAGAGATAAATTTTATAATCTCAAGTTATAAATTATTTTAAACCTAATTGAGACATGTCTCATTGGGTTATGAGATTGAATGCATAAAAGCAAACATTTTAAATTCCAACTTTGATGGAATGAAAAACCTAATTAAATAATTAGAGAATGGTAATATTAAGAGTATTGGAATATGTTAATTGGTATGGCCCAAAGAAATTTTATTTGTAAACCCAAAACATTAAAAGAATAGTAGAATTAATTATTTAAAGTCCAAAACAAATGGACTAGAAATCCTAATTAAATATATAAGGTTATGTATATTAAAAGTATTGGACCTAATCTATTTTTATGGCCCAAATATTTTTATTGGAAAGCCCAAAGAATTAATTTAAAAGCCCAAGAGATTAAATATGGTGGCCCAATCAAATTATTTAGAGGCCCAAACAATAATTTAAGAAGCCCAAAACTTAATCCAAGTATGGAAGGACACAATGGTCATTCGGTAAGTAAAATAAAAGCAATTATATTAAACTAAAATGAGGTGAATAGATGGCCACATGGCCGGATGGTAGAGAGGAAGAAAAGGAGAGGAAATGGTGGGTGCACATCACCATTTTAATCACCACACATTTGGAAAAGATATTTTCAATTAGCTAGGTGTCATCTCTTTTGAGGAACCACCTTGCATACTAATCACCCACATACTAATAAAATGATTATTAATGAGCGAGAGAGAATTAGTGGGAGAAATTGAAGGCCACATGGCCGAATGACTTATGGGAGAGATAAGGAGAAGGAATGAGATAGTGTAATATATCTATATCTAATCTATCTTATTTTGTTTCTCTTTCATCTCTTTTATTTTTCCAAATGAACTAAATAGAGAGAGAGAGAGAAGAGAGGAGGTTCGACATCCATGAAAAGAGGAGGGGGAGTCTTTGGTAAGACATCAAATCTCCATAATCAAGCAATGAAGAAGAAGAAGAAGGAGAGCATGGTAATAAAAGGTATAAATACCTTTTTGTTTATATAATTTTTGATTATTGTAAATCAAATCTTGAAACTATGTTTCTAAACTTAAAAACCATGACTATACTTGTTATTGAGTGTTTCATGTTTAGATATACCAATATTGGGTGTTGTTTTAGTTGAAAATCAAAAATAAAGAAAAGTGATTTTTCTAGTTTATGAGCCCTATACTTTCTATGTACTTTGGATTTCCACCATTTTTGATCTACACCTTTTTGCGATCCGTCAAAGAGAGGTGCTAGATATGTAAGTTATCTACTAAACCCAAGTTGTAGCACTAAAAAATGTTGAGTATACAGTTTGTAGTGACTGATTTAGTAAAAACAGTTTTGTGTCTTTTAAGGTAAAACTGACTGTTTTTGGACAGTCAAGAGTAGGGGCAGTTTAGTCATTTTTTGGACATTCAAAAATTCTAGAAATATTTGGGAGGATACTATGATAAGTTTTCTAACATCTCCAAGTGAAATCACTGAAAAAGGAGTTGTAGATTGCCGTATGGAAAATGTTTAACAAAGCACGAAAAACTGCAAAACGATAATTTGCTACTGTGAAGGACTTTCCAAGGGATGTTTCGGCAACTTAAATTGTCAGAAAAATTCCGGCCTTTTGGGACATGAAAATATATAGTATTAAGTAACTCCTGTCCAAAAATGAGCTCATTCCAACTTAAAATGACCAAGTTATGACCATTTCAATTTTTGTGATTTTCTGACGAAAATCGCTATATAACTGGAGTTCTACAACTCTGATGGCCACGAAATTTAAACTGGAGCATCACGTTAACACGTATAAGATTGTGCCAAGAGATGGGAATTTCTGGAGTTGAGCATGATATGGCTAATTTCTTAAGCTACGCACTAAAAATGATTTTTGAAAAATACTAAAGGAAGTTGGAAAATTATGGAAAAATACTTTTTGTGTATGATTTATATGTATATGTGTTTGGACAAAGGATAGAAAAATAATAAATTGATTTGGTATTTTCGTGATAAGGATATGGAATCCAGCTTGCTAGATTGAAAAACAATTTACTGAATTGAAAATATGTTGGATCCAAATTAATGAATTGCAATCTAGTTCTTTGGATTTGAAATCTGTTCTTTGGATTGCGCTTTTATCTTGGATCGCCATCTAGATATTTGGATATGGAATCCAAATTACCGGATTCCAAATCTGGGTTGCTGGATTGATATTTGACGTATATGTTCAAGAAAAACTTATAATATATGAGATTAAAGTATTTAAATATGTTAGTAATGATTGAAAAATCATAATAAATGATAATTAAATTATTTAATAAATATATTAAATAAATTGTGAAAAAATAGAATTAATGTTTTAAATAATATAAAATGATTTAAATGTTATAAAAATATTTGAAGTTATAAAATATAACTTTTGATATTTTGTCATGAAAATATTAATATTTTAATATTAATAGCAATTATCGATAATGAATTTAATTTTTAAAAATCATATAAAGGTGATTTTAAAGTATAAAAAATATTTTGTGATATTATAAATATATTATAATATTATGACATGTATTTCATTAATATTTGATAATAAATAGATATGAATGATAATAGAATATTGTTGTATTTATATTATATAAATACGTTTTTAATGATGGAAAATTCACGATAAATGATAATAATTATCTGAATTTTTTTTACGAGCTTATGAAAATTATTTTGATTGTTAATAAATTATCTTAGATAATGGTTAAGTGTTTAGACATAGTTAATTGAACTTAAACTCGTGAATTTTCCGACTAGACCGTCGGGACGTTATAATTTTGTCGGATTCAAGTCAGACTGAAATAGTTTGACCTAATACTGATCCTTATGTGTGTTATAGACTGATAGGGTTATGTGTTATGTGTTTAGGTTATTCTATGTTTATATATATAGTAGTATTATACTGTGATGATATTATTCTAATATTAGAGATCTATATTACTAATATTAGGTCTTCGGATAAAGCATTATAAATTGCGTAGCGGTAATCAACGGTTCATGCAAGTTTTTACTTAACTCTACTTAGAGTTGTTTCATTCAGATATGCTTATGGATAATCATTCTTTGATTGCCATCAGAGAATTGTACTCATATATATTGCATGTATAAGTCAGATATGAAAGGCTGATCACCTTCATTACCATTCGGTCCAGATATATTTGTTCATGTTTAATACTTGTTCAGTCAAAAGTTTGTTCGTGCTAATTCACAACTATATTGTTGAATTATAGCCAGCTTGTTATTCAGATTCTTTCAATCATGATATATCGTTAAATTATTGAACTTAAACTTGCTGGGCAATCTTATGCTCACCCTTGCTATATCATGATAAACATTGCAGATTAAGGTGAATACGTCGGATACAAGGAAAGGTTAAAGACAGTTCCAACTTAAAGTTAATGTGTGTGAATAGATTTGTAATAGTATTGTATGATATTAATGTTATTGTAAGTCTAGTAAGCTATGTATTGTGTATAAGTTAAGGTTACTCGACCTTGGAGAAAAGTGTGTAAAGTTATTGTATAAAAAATTTATGTTTATATCTTCCACAAATATAGTAATAGTGTTAGAATTATTGAACCAGATCCGCGGTGATTTGGGACCCAGATTCGGGGCTTTCACATTTAGAGGCTATGCCAGTGCAGGCTGTTGCACCATCCAAGTTTGACGACGAGGATGAGATCGAGGTGGAGTCTGACCCCGAGGAGGAGCCTATCGAGAATGAGCCTTCAGAGGAGGAGCCAATGGAGGACTCATACGAGCCTAACCTAGAGGAGCATATGCTAGGAGAATATGAGGAACGGATCCTAGAGTTGGACTGCAAATTCCAGGAGTTAGAGGCAGAGGCCCAAGAGAGAGAGTCAAAGTTCCAAAAACAGCGGGACGAAGACCATCAAAGGAAGCTGGCCATGTAGGGGCTAGAAGTAGAGATCGTTTACCGCAAGGAAATGGGGATCCAGATGGGGACCTTATTTCACAGGTCGGTATCCAGAAACATGGATTTGGCAGGAAAGCTAGAAGAGGTTGAGCAGAGGGAGATGAGTGAGAAGACTAAGAAGGAAGCACTTCATACTCAGCTAGAGTTAGAGGTGATGGATAGGATACACTTCGAGGAGAAGTGGGAGGTGGCCAATGAGAGAGCAGATGACCTAGAGGATAAGGTCAGATGCAAGAGGAGAAAAATGAACAAGATGGGGTACGTGTTCCGTTCGGCTTTCAAGAGGGTGATAGATGGTGCATACCACTACCCGGTAGAGCAGGGACAAACCCTACATACTATGAGCCGTGAGTTGGTTGCCTACATAGCGCAGATCGAGTATAAGAGCACCGTAGAGCATGGGATGATGGGATGAGACCCCTAGTCAGTCTAGTAGTGGGTTAATAGTATTTGTCTTATGTGATGTATATATACTATGTTGTAATCCCAACTTTTTGTGTAAAGTGTGGGATAATGTTGTAAACCCCGAGTAAGCTTTTGTTAGAGGGGTAGCATGGTAGCAAGTTGGTATATTCCCTATCTTTTGTGATATTGAGGGATATATGTGGTAGACATTTATAGAAATATGCTAGGAAAATAAAAAATAAAAAATCATGTAATGAAACGATTTGGCATATGAATATAAATGAAGCTTAATTCAGAAACGTGTTATAAATTTATTCTTCTTGATGTTAAGAGAAATACTTAAGTGATATAACTGAATAATAATAAAATGAAAATTTGTGATGCAGATCATGGCACCAAGACGTAGATTGACTGCACTTGAAGAATCTGTTAATAACGAGAGGGAGCAAATAGATCCTATTCAGAAGTTGGTAGACTTGTTAGGAGAGGCTTTAAGGGGAAGAAACAATGAACCCGTTCGCCCCAACCCTCAAGTCGTCCCGAAGAATAACCTTCAAAGATTTTAGAAGTGTAGGACCCCCAGAGTTCGAGGGAACTCTCGACCCGATAAGTTATGCAAAACCGGATCAAGGAGATCGAGAAGGCCTTCACTATAGCTCGCGTGGGTGAAGACCAGAAGACAATATTTGCCACATACATGATGAGAGGCGAAGCGAATTATTAGTGGGAAGCTAATCAGCAGAGAGCGGTAGATGGGACGATAACATGGGAGAAGTTTACGACGCTGTTCTTCGAGAACTATTTCCCAAAGAGTATGAAGAATAGGATGGAAGTGAAGTTCCTAGAGTTAAAACAAGGGAATATGATGGTGGCGCAATACACAGCTATGTTTAACGAGCTAGCATGATTTTCGGAGTACCAAGTTGGAGATGAGGAAAGGAAGGCAGACGCTTCGAGCAAGGGCTGAAGTCGTGGCTGTATAATAAGGTATCAGTTCTCTAGATTGATTCCTTTGCGACATTGTTAGAGAAGGCAATCATTGCTGAAGGTGGCAGTGAGGCCTTAAGTCTATATCATAAGGAGAAGAAAAATAAGAACACTGGTAGTGAGTATCGTGGAGGAAGCAGCAGCAGAGGGAGTAACTCCGGAAAGAGAAAATGGGAAAACAACAACAACAATAGAAACAATAATCAAGGTGGGAGTCACCAGGGAAACTTTAGGAAAAAGACTGAAGCTTGTAACAAGTGTGGGAGGAGTAATCAGGGGGAGTGCTGGAAAGGAAATAACACATGTTATAATTGTGGCCAAGAGGGGCACATATCGCCAAATTTCCCAAAACCAAAGAAGATCAGGGGATGTTTTGCTTGTGGATCAACAGAGCACCAGATAAAGGATTGCCCAAAGAAAGGAAGCGATGGAACTGGCGGAGGCCAGGGAGGAGGAAGCAAGTTAATGATTGGTGGACCCACGCAACCCAATCGATCGACCGCCCCAACCTTTAACATGACTGTCTAGGATGCAGTAGCGGCAAAGGACGTGGTGTCAGGTATAATCCCAATCAATTATATAAATGCTTATATATTATTTTATTCGGGTGCCACCTGTTCTTTTATATCTGAAGAATTTGCTAGTAAACTTAGTACACCCCGAGAACATTTAGAAGATCCTTTGAACATAGAAGTTGTGAATAAGGAAATAATCCTTGTAGAATACGTTTATCAAAATTATCGCGCAAACATTAGAGAACATGAACTGAGCATAGACTTGATTTCTATTAGATTGGGAGAATTTGACGTAATATTGGGAATGGATTGGTTATATAACCATGCGGCGGTAATTGACTATCAGAACAAGTGTGTGAACCTTCAGACTCCGAGTAAGTCTAAGGTAATGTTTTATGGTAGCTCATCGCTTAAGCAACCGTGTTGCATTACGATGATGCAGGCCAAGAAATTGTTAAAGAAATGTTGTGTAGGGTATTTAGCTTAAATCATAGATACTCGTAAAAATGGAATAGAAATTAAAGATATATTCGTAGTGAATGAATTTCAAGATGTGTTTTTGGACGATCTTCTTGGTCTTCCACCAGACATAGAAATCGAATTCATAATAGACTTAGCACCGGGAACGACACCAATTTCGAAAGCTCCATATCGTATTGCGCTGGTAGAAATGAAGGAATTGATGGTACAACTTCAAGAGTTATTGGATAAGGGTTACTTTCGACTGAGTGTGTCTCCTTGGGGAGCACCAGTGTTATTCGTTAAGAAAAAGGACGGATCAATGAGGCTCTGTATCGAATATGGAGAATTCAACAGAGTAACGATCAAGAACAGATATCCACTATCGAGGATAAACGACTTATTTGATCAACTGAAGGGAGCGAAATGTTTCTCGAATTCGACCTAAGAACAGGATATCACAAACTAAAAGTGCGGGATGAAGACATACCAAAGACTGCGTTTCAAACCCGTTATGGACATTACGAGTTTTTGGTAATGTCATTTGGTTTGACTAATGCTCCGACAACATTCATGGACTTGATGAATCGAGTTTTCTAGCCATACTTGGATAAATTTGTGGTTGTTTTCATCGATGACATTTTGATCTACTCGAAGATAGAGGAAGAACACGCCGAACATCTGAAGATTGTTTTGGAGGCACTACGGAAGGAGAAGATGTATGCGAAATTTTCAAAGTGTGAATTTTGGATGAAGAAGGTTCAATTCTTAGGTCATGTGGTGGATAAGAATGGAATCTTAGTAGACCCCACAAAGGTCAAAGCTGTAAGTAATTGGGAACAACCGAGAACACCGACGGAGATAAGAAGTTTCTTAGGGTTAGCAGGGTACTATCGAAGATTCATCCAAGATTTTTCTAAGATAGCGACCCCGTTAACTAATCTGACGAGGAAGACAGTGAAATTTGTATGGACCAACAAATGCGAAGAGAGTTTTCAAGAGTTGAAGAAGAGATTGAGCGAAGCACCTGTGTTATCACTACCAGATGATGCGGGAAATTTTGTGGTGTATAGTGACGCATCGCACAAGGGACTTTGTTGTGTGCTCATGCAACACGAAAAAGTCATTGCGAATGCATCAAGACAACTAAGGGATTACGAAAAATGATACCCTACTCATGACTTAGAGTTAGCGGTAGTAATTGTTGAGTTAAAAATATGGAGGCATTATTTGTACGGAGAAAAATGTGAGATATACACGGACCACAAAAGTCTGAAATATATCTTCACACAGAAGGAGTTGAATATGCATCAGAGAAGGTGGTTGGAATTGATCAAAGATTATGACTGTGATATTCTTTATCACCCGGGGAAGGCAAACATGGTTGCCGACGCTTTGAGCAGGAAATGAAGGTAGAAATTGTTTCAATTGATGACTCAGGAAGAGTTAATAAGAGAAATAGAGAAATTGGAAATAGAGGTAAAGGGACCAGAGAGGTCTGAAGAGAAGTTATTTGTAATGGAAGCTTGTCCAACATTGTTGGATAGAGTTAAAGAAGCACAGGAGAAAGATGAAGAATGTGAGAAGCTCAAGAAAAGGATTACTAAAAATGAGGAAGAGAAATTTCGAATGGATAAAGACGGTATCTTAAGATTCGAAAGAAGAGTGTGGGTACCAGTGGTAACCAAGTTAAGAGAAGAGATTTTGCACGAGGCACATAATACGACATATTTCGTTTATTTGGGAGGCACTAAGATGTACCGAGACTTGAGGCAACATTTTTGATGGCCCAATTTGAAACAGGAAGTCGTAGTGTGCGTTAGTATATGTTTGACTTGCCAACGCGTAAAAGAAGAACATCAGCGGCCGAGTGGTTTACTACAACCGTTGGAAATACCAATGGAAATGGGAGCATATTACGATGGATTTCGTGGTAGGACTTCCAGTTACGCAGAAAGGTTATGATGCCATTTGGGTTATCGTGGATCGACTTACAAAGACTGCACATTTTCTACCGATCAAGATCCGCTACAATTTAAATCAGTTAACAAGTCTGTACGTAAAGGAGATCGTTTCACGACATGGAGTGCCGGTGTCAATTGTCTTTGAGCGAGACCCGCGCTTCACGTTAACTTTTTGGAAAAGCTTGCAAGAGAGAATGGGAACACAATTAAGGTTGAGTACCGCTTATCATCCTCAGACAGATGGACAAAGTGAGCGAACAATACAAATGTTGGAGGACATGCTTAGGACTTGTGTGATGGACTTTAAGGGAAATTGGGACGACCACCTACCCTTAGTCAAATTTGCGTATAATAATAGTTACCATGCAAGTATCGGCATGCCACCGTATGAATCTCTTTACGGAAGAAAGTGCAGAATGCCATTATATTGGGACGAAGTCGGAGAGCGACAAATACTCGGACCAGAGTTAGTACAACAAACCGCAGACGTGGTGACAGTGATAAGAGCCAGACTAGTAGTAGCTCAAGATCGCCAGAAGAAGTACGCAGATTTGCATCGGTAGGACCGAGATTTTAAAGTCGGTTGTTTCATATTATTGAAGGTATCTCCATGGAAGGGAAAGATCCGTTTCGGCAAGAAAGGAAAACTGAGTCCAAGATTCATAGGACCGTTCGAGATACTAAAGCGAGTGGGGGAAGTGGCATATACAGTTGCATTACCACCTGAGTTGGAGCACATCCACAACGTGTTCCACATTTCCGTGTTACAACCATACAAGGCCGACTACATGTAACGCCCGAGAATTTCAGATTTTGAATGAATTAAATTTTTATTTGATTATGTGAATTAAATGAATTTAATTGATTTATTCTCTAAGTAAGATGTTCGAAGGTTGTTCTATGACCTAGAATATACGGATGTGGTTAGTATTCTGGCTTTGTGCTAGGATTAATTGTTGAGAATTATCAAGACGAAAACGAAGGTTTTCCAAGAATGTTTACGTAAACACACTATTCATTCGATTTCGGTCAAAGCTAGGGTTTGAAATTTTGAGAAACGTGTAATGATAGAATATGAAGAAATTATGGAATATACAATAATATTTCCGTTATGGTAAATGAAGTTTTCGCCTGCGGACTTAAAACCTAAGGGTTTGTGAAACAGGTTTTCGAAAGGAAAATGAAATGCGTATAGTCGTTTCGATGATTATACATATAAGATACAAGTATTATACTAGTATAAATACGAGTATGGTATGAAGAATAGTACGACGTATAATATGAATATCGTATGAGTATTAGACGAAGAGAATACGGGAGTTATACGCGTTGAATACGAGAAGTATTAATGGAGTATGAGTAAAGAATTTTGGTATAATTCAATTGGAGTTAAACCAATAGCAAGCCCAATGAATTATATAAGCAAGCCCAAGTCAAGGTCCAATATTAAGTTATGGCAAGCCCAATCCAAAAAAAAGTAAACCGCGGGTCGAACCAGTGGGTCATGGGATGGGTAAAACCCATGGGGTAACCCATGGGATGATCCAAGAGGGAGTGGCCCGGCCACTTGGTGGTCAAGTAAAGTGGCAACTTGCTCACCAAGTACTTTACTTGGCGGAAAAGTTGATTAAGGAGGTGGAATAATAAGGAGGTGGAGTTTGGACAATTTTGCCCCTTAAGTTGGTTTTCTATATATACAAAGCTAGAGTTGGTTAATTGTTGTTTTACAAAGTTTAACCAATACATATTGAGAGAGAGAAAGATCTAGAAACGCTTAATCATTCTACTTCCAAGCAAACCAATAGACGGTTATCAAGAACGTTAATTACTTCAAAGGTAAATTGTCATAAACCGAAATCTTAATCTTTTTCGATTTCTTTCTCGTAGAAGAATCGTAGATTGGCGGAGCATGTTTATTGAGGAGATATAAGGATGTCTATTAATGACCAAATCATTGATAGGTCATGACCAAATAGAAATTGTAAGTGTTTACGTGAGTTAAAACCGTAGAAAGTCTTGAACGTTAACTTAGTTATGTATGAACGATTTAAAAACTGTTATAGCTAAGGAATGTGCCTATTGTTTGGTTAGGATGACTATGATGAATCAATGGAGTTTTCCATTTGATTTGGCTTATAGAACAAAAGTAACGAAGTTATGGCAAATTTTGCGAAAATAGACGTTAAACGTCGAAAATGTAGAAATCTCGGATTAAAGGTCAAAAGTTGCCGTGTGACTTGAAAACGTTGGTTTCCAATGTAAACACATGAGATAAGGTAATTAAGAGTCGTTGGCGAAAGAATCGTCGCATTCCGACTTATAACGAAGAAAACGAGTATTGAACGGTCAAAAACGTTAAACTAACGCTTAAAAATGAACTCAAAGGTGAATTCCGAGTTAACGGATTTGAAAATGTGAAATTCATATATGAACATGTAAAGGATGTAATTTGTGAGTTGTAGGCTTTCGAATGGGTCAATTCGGATGTAAAACGAACAAATTAGGAAGCCGAGAGTTTCGTTAGAAAAGTGGATTGTTTTGGCCAACTGGTGCACAGAGGTGGCGCCGCAGCTCCAAAATTAGTGCAAAGTGGTCGCGCCGCAGCACCAGACTCGGCTGAGTCCCTTATTAACTCGCGCCGCAGTGCCACTAGAATACTAAGGATGTCGCGCCGCAACGCCGACAGTAGAGAAATGTTGACCAAGTTAGGTTTTGTTCCATTTGAATGTAGACCTAAGGTAAGACATTGAAGGTAATTAATGTACATGATAAGACTGAACTTAAATCACTTATAATGTGATAATGTAAGAAGAGTTAGTAAGGTTTAATAGAAATTAAATGAAGAACGTGAGAACGTAATAAGTAAACCGTAAATGACGTTCAACGTTGGTACTTAACCAATAATGATCGAATGTCGGTTAGTAACGTAAAAACGTTAACGAACCGTAATGAAGTATAGAAAGTTGAATCGACTTTAATAATGAAGTTAATTCAAATAATACATAGAAGAGAAAGAAGTTGGTTATAGATAATAAAGTTAGTTTGTTTGATAACTAATTACAGTGTGCTATGTGAATATATCATGTAGATCCTGTAAAGACTGAAAATTGTTGAATTATCTATTCAAAGACGCTTGAAGGCAAGTGTTTCTTAAACGCTTGTCTAACCTTCGTGTTAGCCAAGTTTTATGTGATGCATGTTATACATTGCATGAATGGTTTTAAAGAAAGAGTCGATGCCTGTTTTAACTCGGCTAGACCAATACTGAAGAGTTGATTGATTTGTTTACAAGTCTTTCGATATAGAACTGTTAACGCTATCCTATGCCTAGTATTTGGTACAGATGAGAAGGTAAGTTTGTCTATGTACAAACAAAAGTATTTTTCATCGATTATTCGATGGGCACGCGAGGTTGCCAAATTGTTAAGCGTAAATACGTTTAACGTAAGAGTGTTGATCAACATAGAGTACAATAGGCTGATTACCTAGAAGTGCTCGTAAGTAAAGACGAGTGGATGGCCTTGGTGCCGGATATCCTTTTCAAGTATGAAAATGAAAAGAGTATGTTCATGGTCTATTGACCGGTTCATCATTCCTAAGCTATTATATATACTCTGGAATTGTTGTTATGAGAAGTACTAGTCAAATGTTTCATAGTGCTTCGTAGTTAATTGTTCAAATATTGAAATAAAGCATGTAATTGTTAAGGTGATATTCATATGATTCTTTGTTAAGACTTGTTGAGCTAGTTATGCTCATTCTTGCTTGAACCATATGTTTGCAGCTAAAGTCGAACGAACTGAGAGTTCTAAGCGAGATAAAGGCAAGGCTAAGATGGACAATTAATTGTCCTGTAATAGATTAGTGTATTTGATTGTAATATACTTATGAAGAACAACGAATGTATTTGGTTTATGAACCTGGGAAATGATTTATTACAAATGTAATACAAAGATAGTAATTACACTCATTTTGTTGTTATCTCAATGGAATGATTTTATGGATTGTAGTATCATGGAGCACCATTTATCGGGTTGGAAGATACCCGGATTTGGGGGCGTCACATTACAAGCACGTAATTTCTTATGAACCCATTCAAGTGGAGAAGAACATAACGTATGAAGAAATTCATGTCCAAATTCTAGATTGGAAAGAGTAAACTTTAAGGAACAAAGTCATTTCTTCTGTAAAAGTACTTTGGCGTATCCACGATGTCGAGGAGGCTACGTGGGAGTTAGAAGATAGGATGATGAGGGATTATCCCCATCTATTTGTGTAACCTTGTAGCAATTCTGGGATATAATTTTTATAAGGGGGGGGGGGGGGAAGATGTAATACCCGAGAATTTCCACATATTATTAAATGATTATATTAATGGAAATAAATATTTATTTGAATATAAATGATTTTGTGTTACGAGATGAGTTAACTCAATTATATTAAATAATTGAATAATTGAGAATATATGGAGTTTGCGATAAACTCGTTGAAAGCCTTGTGTGGCACAGTGATGAGAAATATTAATAATGATATTAATCGACGAATGAATTATTAAGTGAACAATTAATTTATATTAATTGTTAATTGTTATTGTAGAATATTAATTAATTGTTAATGGTGATTAATTAATGATATGTGATTATTATTGTTAGAGATATAGTAATAATAAGCAACCTCGCCTATAAATATAATAAGATCTATATTTATTTACTATAATGCTGATAGATAATTAATTGTTATAGAGATTAATAATTGCATTAATAAATGAGGAATGAATTAATTAATATTATTGTTAATTAATCAATAAGATGAATAATTTATTTATTTGACATAAAACAAATAAGTAAGTTATTAATATAATAAGATTATATTGAATGTTATGTGCAAGTGTGCAATAATTAAATATATAAAATATATGGAATACAACTATATTATATAGTGTAGTGCGACACTTATGTGACTATTGTGACGACCCCAAAATAGGTCCATTCCATCCAACCCATTCTGAGTCGCCAAATATATGGTACGGAAAATAACTACAACTTTATTACAACAATTGTCGTGCAAAATACAACAACACATATATCTTTGTGAGTTTGGATGCAAATATATACCAACCAGTAAGTACGTCACAATGACACCTTACATAAAGGTATAGTCAAAAACTGTTTTAGAAATTAGAATCTTTGGGAAGTGCTCAAGAAACCTTCGTATATGGGAGGCCATGCTTTTAGGTTATGGTAGATATCATATGGCCACAGAATTATCCTTGGTTGACCCAATAGACCCCAAAGAAAAACGAGAAGATTACTATCATATTCTTCCCAATGGTGAGTCTTTTCTTGACATATCATTATCTCCACTATCTCTAATTGGGTATTATATTCCAAACAAACACCAAGATTATATAGGTAGTGCTTGTAAATATACTCAAAGAAGTGGATGTGCACAACCTTATCTTATGATAACACGAGTTTGTATGTCATTAGACATCTTGTATGATAGTGGCAAAACACCCTTCCAAAGTTAAATTCACCTCACCCCTCAACATCTATAGACCACCACTCTATTCCTCGCTATCCCCGCTTTCGACCCAAATACTACACTTTTATTACACGAAAGGAATTGTGAAACAAAAGGGTGAGCACAACTAGCTTCAATAAAGAATATTATGACTAAAGATAAATAAATTATCAATAGTCTTCATCAAGAATAAATCGTAGATTTAGAACATATGGTAGATGATAAAACTTTTCAACCATAGTTGCAAATGAATGAGCAATCCATTAGAAGAGTCAAATAGACCATAAAATCTATTATCATCTCCATGTTAAAAGTCCACCAACAATGTTTTATCCTCAGTAACATCAATCAACAATTCCTCATCCCACAATCACGTGTATAACTCATAATCGTAATTGTAGTTCTAAATTCCTTTCCTCATCCAAGACAAAGATAATTTTCATCACTTGTCTTTACCGAAACATCAAAGATCATGGTTATACCAAATCACGCCCTCTGCTCATAATCATACTAATAAATTCATCTTTGCACCACGGGCCAAAGATATTCATCAACAGCCTCATCTTTACACTACATGCTAAAGATATTCAACAACGGGTCATCTTTGCATTACTGAGCCAAAGATATTCATCAATAATTCATCTTTGCACTACAAAAAAAGATATTCAACAACAATTCATCTTTGCATTATGAAGCAAAAGATATTCATCAATAATTCATCTTTGCACTACAAAGCTAAGATATTCATCAACAAGTCATCTTTGCACTACGAGCCAAAGATATTCATATATCAAGAAATACATAATCATCTCGAAGTTATATAACAATAATTATAACCATGTTGATCAATTCACCTTTGCACTTAAGCTAAAAATATTCAATTGTAAATTCAATGGTCAAGATCATACCATTCAACAATTCAACTTTTGCACTCTTCGCCAAAGAGAACCTATGGTCACGATCATACCAATAATCTACCCATCTTTACACTCAAGTCAAAGAGAAATATCATCATTAGGGTTATAAGAATGTTATATAAAAACAATATAATCAAAACATGGTTTTAATTTCAAGAGTAAGATTCATAAATCAATGATAATTTGGTCGAGAAGAAACCAATTTGTCGTGAATAGTACCCGTATTCATACACATAGTACCGTATCGTGCAAGTAAGTAACCTCGACACGAAAAAAGATAAAGTTTCATAATAAAATTCATATCCATATTTATAACACCTTAATCCAAATGTTATAAATCACTTAGAAATCTCATAATCTAATATTATTAATATTATAATAATATTTTAATCATTTTTAAACTTATAAACAATTTAATTAAATTGTTTACACTTTACTAATTAATGCATTTAATCATCATAAAATGCCAAACTCATAAGATTTCATCACCAATAACCAAAACCCTCATCAAAAATCTGCATATACCTCATATATGATTCTCAAGCCATAAAATCATATTTTCCAATTTTCTTACTTCACATAACATATTTAATTCATTTACTCATAACTAGAATATTTTCATGAAAAATACCAAATCAGTTCCAAAAATATTTCTTTTCTGGGATTTAGCATAACATAGTTCCATATTGAACATATATTTTTTTCTCTAAATTTTAAAAATTCATTTACTATTTTTCAAATGGCCAAAACCATAGAATATTTAAACATTTATCATAAATTATACTTTTATCCAAAAATTCTGAAATTTACACGGTATATTGATATTATATAGATGTACTCCCAATAAAAATTTCACCAATTTTGGAGTTAATCACAAGGAGTTATAAGCGGTTACTTTTTAAATAGTCTTTTCCCGTAAAATTCATAACTCTTAATCTATACATCCAAAAATCGCCATTTTTGGACACAATCAATAAAACTCATCAAAATATCATTTCAAATTTTTCCAGAATTTTTGAAGGTTCAGAAAAATTTCGAAACTAAAAACATAATAACCCTTAAAATCCCTTACTATCCCTTACCTCAAAAGAGCAGTACTTCTGACTGGAATAACGCTGAACGAACTTGCACCGTATAGCAATACTCAAAGTATACTCACAAGAATACGCTCAATATATCGAGAGAGAAATAGAGAGAAAACTTCAGTTTCTGGTGTGATTTTCAATTCTAACCTAAGCACCTATTTATAGGAAAATGCTTAGAACGCCAAAGGAGACTAAATTAATAAATTATTATTATTATTATCCTACGCCTCCTCCTTGGAAAATCAGCAGCCCAGCAGCCCTCCACTCTTGAAAAAAACAATTCAGCACATGCATTCAATTACCAACCAAAAAGTGGGGCCCGCCTCATTTAAAAATTATTTTATTTTCTGAAACTTCAACAATTCATAGAAAATAAACCGGTTATCAGAAAAATACGAATTCTATATCCATTCTGCCTGAAATCGAATTCTCTACAACTTTACAGAAGAAATTTTTTCCAAATTCCAAACGAAAAATGACCAAAATCTGCATACGGGATAATTTTTCTATTTTCCTTTTTTTCCTTTCTCTTTCTTCCTTTCCCATAATTCTCCACTAACTCTCTCTCTTCCCCCACTTTCTTCTCTTACCCCCACCACTTCTTCCACACACACACACAAATACGTATATATATATATATATATATATATATACATTAAAATATTTACAATTATTAAATAATTCCAATTCTATCTTCTCTCTTCCACCTCATCTATTTATAAACCATGAATTTATTGTAAAAATATCACCATCAATATATTATTAAAATAATATATTTAAATGAATTATTTTATCGTAAAAAAGATAAAATATTAATTTTCAACAATTGTCATTTTAAAATTTTTCTCCATCTATATCCATATAAAATCAATATTTTCCTCATCATATGAATCAATAATTAATTATTCACAAATAATATTACGAGAATCACAATATTGACAACTGGCGCCCTCGAGAAAGAGGGGCTTTTCAATAAGAATTTCTCCTTCTCGGCCGCCAGATTAGGTGACCAAACCTCTCCTTAGACCAGAACTTTCTAGGCATTGGCAATAATGTTATCCAATAATATTATTCGGATAATATGAATTATTGCTTCGATAATGGAAAATATCGTCTTAATGACAATTATTGAAACAACAATAATATAAAATATCAACGTAGCAATTATTGAATCAATAAAATAAAATATTGAACAAGAATTACCGTAATAATTATTGAGTAATGCCTTCTTACGAAAAAAAAATTATCATGCTTCATGAATAGTACTCGTGAATAGTAACTCGTGAATAGTAACTCATGAATAGTAACTCGTGAATAGTAACTCATGAATAGTAACTCGTGGATAGTAACTCATGAATAGTAACTCGTGAATAGTAACTCATGAATAGTAACTCGTGAATAGTAATTAAAAAAAAATTAAATACTTTTATTTCATAAAATTCGGGGTCTTACAATCTCCCCTCCTTATGAAATTTCGTCCCCAAAATTTACGTGCACTCGGTATTTCAAAGAGTTGAGAATACCTTGTTTTCATTTCGATTCTATCTCCCCATCATCATGATTTCTCCATTGCTCATCTCCTGTATTTCAGATATCATTCTAGAAATACGCCTTCAAAACAAGGGTTAATTTAACAAATTAACATATCACATAATATCCCGATATTATGACTGACCAACAAATAAGCTTAGGTAGGACACACTAGCGAAGGATTTACTCGTCTCTCCCCTCCTAGTTCTATTCCCCGATCTCCGCTAGAGATCATATCCCTAAGCTCTGATACCAAATGTGACGACCCCAAAATAGGTCCATTCCATCCAACCCATTCTGAGTCGCCAAATATATGGTACGGAAAATAACTACAACTTTATTACAACAATTGTCGTGCAAAATACAACAACACATATGCTGTGAGTTTGGATGCAAATATATACCAACTGTAGCACGTCACAATGACACCTTACATAAAGGTATAGTCAAAAACTGTTTTAGAAATTAGAATCTTTGGGAAGTGCTCAAGGAAACCTTCGTACATGGGAGGCCATGCTTTTAGGTTATGGTAGATATCATATGGCCACAAAATTATCCTTGGTTGACCCAATAGACCCCAAAGAAAAACGAGAAGATTACTATCATATTCTTCCCAATGGTGAGTCTTTTCTTGACATATCATTATCTCCACTGTCTCTAATTGGGTATTATATTCCAAACAAACACCAAGATTATATAGGTAGTGCTTGTAAATATACTCAGCAAGTGGATGTGCACAACCTTATCTTATGATAACACGAGTTTGTATGTCATTAGACATCTTGTATGATAGTGGCAAAACACCCTTCCAAAGTTAAATTCACCTCACCCTCAACATCTATAGACCACCACTCTATTCCCTCGCTATCCCCCGCTCGACCCAGCTACACTTTTATTACCTGAAAGGAATTGTGAAACAAAAGGGTGAGCACAACTAGCTCAGTAAAGAATATTATGACTAAAGATAAATAAATTATCAATAGTCTTCATCAAGAATAAATCGAGATTTAGAACATATGGTAGATGATAAAACTTTTCAACCATAGTTGCGGTGAATGAGCAATCCATTAGAAGAGTCAAATAGACCATAAAATCTATTATCATCTCCATGTTAAAAGTCCACCAACAATGTTTTATCCTCAGTAACATCAATCAACAATTCTCATCCCACAATCACGTGTATAACTCATAATCGTAATTGTAGTTCTAAATTCCTTTCCTCATCCAAGACAAAGATAATTTTCATCACTTGTCTTTACCTCGAAACATCAAAGATCATGGTTATACCAAATCACGCCTTCTGCTCATAATCATACTAATAAATTCATCTTTGCACCACGGGCCAAAGATATTCATCAACAGTTCATCTTTACACTACATGCTAAAGATATTCAACAACGGGTCATCTTTGCATTACAAGCCAAAGATATTCATCAATAATTCATCTTTGCACTACAGGCTAAAGATATTCAACAACAGGTCATCTTTGCATTACGAGCAAAAGATATTCATTAATAATTCATCTTTGCACTACAGGCTAAGATATTCATCAACAAGTCATCTTTGCACTACGAGCCAAAGATATTCATATATCAAGGAAATACATAATCATCTCAGAAGTTATATAACAATAATTATAACCATGTTGATCAATTCACCTTTGCACTTAAGCTAAAAATATTCAATTGTAAATTCAATGGTCATGATCATACCAAATCAACAATTCAACTTTTGCACTCTCGGCCAAAGAGAACCTATGGTCACGATCATACCAATAATCTACCCATCTTTACACTCAAGTCAAAGAGAAATATCATCATTAGGGTTATAAGAATGTTATATAAAAACAATATAATCAAAACATGGTTTTAATTTCAAGAGTAAGATTCATAAATCAATGATAATTTGGTCAGAGAAGAAACCAATTTGTCGTGAATAGTACCCGTGATTCGTACATAGTATGCAGTATACGTGCATAAGAATCCTCGACACGAAAAGATAAAGTTTCATAATAAAATTCATATCCATATTTATAACACCTTAATCCAAATGTTATAAATCACTTAGAAATCTCATAATCTAATATTATTAATATTATAATAATATTTTAATCATTTTTAAACTTATAAACAATTTAATTAAATTGTTTACACTTTACTAATTAATGCATTTAATCATCATAAACAAACTCATAAGATTTCATCACCAATAACCAAAACCCTCATCAAAAATCTGCATATACCTCATATATGATTCTCGAAGCCATAAAATCATATTTTCCAATTTTCTTACTTCACATAACATATTTAATTCATTTACTCATAACTAGAATATTTTCATGAAAATACCAAATCGGTTCAAAAATATTTCTTTTTCTGGGATTTAGCATAACATAGTTCCATATTGAACATATATTTTTCTCTAAATTTTAAAAATTCATTTACTATTTTTCAAATGGCCAAAACCACCGAATATTTAAACATTTATCATAAATTATACTTTTATCCAAAAATTCTGAAATTTACACGGTATATTGATATTATATAGATGTACTCCCAATAAAAATTTCACCAATTTTGGAGTTAATCACAAGGAGTTATAAGCGGTTACTTTTTAAATAGTCTTTTCCCGTAAAATTCATAACTCTTAATCTATACATCCAAAAATCGCCATTTTTGGACACAATCAATAAAACTCATCAAAATATCATTTCAAATTTTTCCAGAATTTTTGAAGGTTCAGAAAAATTTCGAAACTAAAACATAATAACCCTTAAAATCCCTTACTATCCCTTACCTCAAAAAGAGCGTGATTTCCTGACTTAATAATGAATAACAACTGAATGAACTTGCAGTAATACTCAAAGTATACTCACAAGAATACGCTCAATATATCGAGAGAAATAGAGAAAACTTGATTTTCAATTGTGATTTTCAATTCTAACCTAAGCACTTATTTATAGGAAAATGCTTAGAACGCCAAAGGAGACTAAATTAATAAATTATTATTATTATTATCCCTACCTCCTCCTTGGAAAATCAGCAATTTCAAATGACCCTCCACTCTTGAAAAAAACAATTCAAAGACATGCATTCAATTACCAACCAAAAAGTGGGGCCCGCCTCATTTAAAAATTATTTTATTTTCAAAAACTTCAACAATTCATAGAAAATAAATCGGTTATCAAAAATACTGAATTCTATATCCATTTTGCTCAAATCAATTCTCTACAACTTTCTGAAGAAATTTTTTCCAAATTCCAAACGAAAAATGACCAAAAATCTGCATACGGATAAGTTTTCTAATTTCCTTCTCTTCCTTTCTCTTTCTTCCTTTCCCATAATTCTCCACTAACTCTCTCTCTCCCCCCACTTTCTTCTCTTACCCCCACCACTTCTTCCACACACACACACAAACGTACGTATATATATATATATATACATTAAAATATTTACAATTATTAAATAATTCCAATTCTATCTTCTCTCTTCCACCTCATCTATTTATAAACCATGAATTTATTGTAAAAATATCACCATCAATATATTATTAAAATAATATATTTAAATGAATTATTTTATCGAAAAGATAAAATATTAATTTTCAACAATTGTCATTTTAAAATTTTCTCCATCTATATCCATATAAAATCAATATTTTCCTCATCATATGAATCAATAATTAATTATTCACAAATAATATTACGTAATCACAATATTGACAACTGTGCGGCTCTAGGAAAGAGGGCTTTTCAATAAGAATTTCTCCTTCATGGCCAGAATTAGGTGAAAACCTCTCCTTAGATAGAACTTTCTAGGCATTGGCAATAATGTTATCCAATAATATTATTCAGATAATATGAATTATTGCTTCGATAATGGAAAATCTTGTAACAATTATTGAAACAACAATAATATTAAATATCAACGTAGCAATTATTGAATCAATAAAATAAAATATTGAACAATAATTACCAGTAACAATTATTGAGTAATGCCTTCTTACGAAAAAAAAATTATCATGCTTCATGAATAGTACTAAATGAATAAGACTTCGTGAATGAATAGTAACTCATGAATAGTAACTCGTGAATAGTAACTCAAGAATAGTAACTCGTGGATAGTAACTCATGAATAGTAACTCGTGAATAAAAACTCATGAATAGTAACTTCGTGAATAGTAATTAAAAAAAATAATTAAATACTTTTATTTCATAAAATTCGGGGTCTTACAACTATACTATATATAACAACAGTATATTAAGATTTATTAAACTATATTGTATGTAGCAATGTGATTGAACATATTGGAACTATATATTATGAATACATCATGAAATGTGTATGTGGGCATACATTTAAATAATATATCATGAATATATTGTAGACAATGGTTGACTATCAAAGAAGAAATTTTGAAACAATTTTAAGCCGACATCATCATGGTATCAACATACCCTGAGTGGCTATCCAACATAGTCCCCGTACCTAAACCCGGAGGAAAGGTGCGAGTTTACGTGGATTAGAGGGATATGAACAAAGATTGCCTCAAAAATAGCTTTCTCGTACCATTCATTCACATACTCATTGACAATACAACTCAGTATGACATGTACTCCTTTGCTGAATGCTTTGATGGGTACCATCAAATCATGGTCTGCTGAATAGGATCGTGAGAAAACTGCATTCATCACTTTTTGGGGAACCTTTTGTTACAGACGGTTGTCATTCGACCTCATCAATGCCGGAGCTACCTATCAGTGAGCCATGATGGATCTTTTCCATGACGTAATGCACAAAGAGATAGAAGTTTATGTAGATGACATCATTATCAAATCCCAAAGGAAGGAAGACAACCTAGATCATCTCAAAAAGCTTTTCAACCGGTTGCGTAAGTACAACTTGAAGCTGAACCATGCCAAGTGCGCCTTTGGCCTCAAATCAGGCAAATTGCTAGGATTCCTAGTAAGCCACAAAGGCATTGAACCAGATCCTGCAAAAATCCAGGCCATCATGGAACTGCCTATACCCTAGACAGAGAAGGAATACAGAGATTTCTGGGAAGAATCAACTTCATCAGCCGATTCATCTCCCAACTCACAGCAACCTGTGAACCCATCTTCAAGTTGTTAAGGAAGAACTCCTCTCTAAGAAATGGAATGAAGAGTGTCAAAGAGCCTTCCTTTCAATCAAAGAGCAACTGGTCAAAGCTCCTATTTTGGTACCTCCCAAGGATGGTGTTCCCCTGTTTATGTACCTGTTAATCAATGAAAATGCCATGGGTTGCATGCTAGGATAGAAAGATGATAGATGCCAAGAAAGAGCTATCTATTACCTCATCAAAAGATTCAACATCAGTGAACACAAGTACACTCTAATTGAGAAAACTTGTTGTGCTTTAGCATGGGCTTCCATGAGATTACAACATTATCTTCATGGTCACACAACCCATCTCATATCTCGCGTGGATCCCCTTAAGTATATGTTCAACAAACCTATGTTGAATTATCGACTGTCCAAATGGCAGTTGATCCTACAATAATTTGACATCATGTGACTCAAAAGTCTATCAAAGGTCAAGGAATTGCGGATCAACTGGCCTTCGCACCTTTAGGAGATTTCAAACCTTTGGAAACCTACTTCCCCGATGAAGGGGTAATGTCAATTCAACAACACCATCAGGACAATACACACCAACCATGGATTAATTTTGATGGAGCGATAAACATGGAAGGTTCTAGAGCTAGAGCAGTTTTAGTATCCATTTCGGGAGAGCTGTATCCCGTTGCCATCAAATTGCAGTTTGTCAACACCAACAACACAATTGAGTGTGAAGGCTGTATCATGGGGTTGAAACTTGCTCAATCCATGGGCGTCAGATGGTTAACTATCTTTGGAGATTCCGAATTGGTAATCAGACAAATCACGGGGATCTATCTCACCAAAGAACTACATTTATTGCCTTATGTTGGGTAAAATCTATATACGCAAAACATGCAAGTATATGTGGTCAACATGTAATATAGTAATGAATAGAGTATCATTCCCATGAAGACAAATTAACAAGAAATTTAACTTCACAATTACCAATTTTCTATTAATCCTAATTCTATTAAACTATTCAATTCAATGATTTAAATTTATAAAAACTAAATTAATAAATAAACTATCCCAAAACAATCATCAAATATCAAAATCTTGAATTTCAAACAATTAATGGAGAATTAGACTTATGATTTCACCCTAAGCTTCACTTTGATTTTCACACCTTTATTTCAATTCAACTCACTATCCCAGTTTATTAACCAAGAGCACGAATGTAGTACTAGCCACCTCTCGACGCACTAATACCGTATTAACTTAAATCCACAATTTAAATAGAAACAAGTTAAACACCTAAATCAACCAACTCACTATATCTCTATGTGAATTGAAATTAAAGAAGGTTTAAGATTAAGTTCTCTATCCGATCACATGCGATGTCAAGCATATCTCTACCTTAACATTAATCAAGAATCTGCTATTCACAAAATTCATGAACACATGCTATATTAACTAAGTCTAGATTTGAATATCCTCTCTCGATTCCATACAAATCCACCAAGAATTGTTGATCAGGCAATTCACAAATTCACGCTCAAATTAATATAGATAAACTGAAAATACTTTATTAAACTGGAAATCATAGCTACAAAATCATTGTTTCACCTAAGGATTCATCATAAGCCTAAAAAGTGAATTAGTTCATAATGAATGAAATAAAAACTGAATAATCTAAAGAAAACATTCTTTCAATTACAAAAATAGAACTAAGATGAAGAATAATGCAAAACCACCCTTCACGTAGCCTTAATCTGCAATTGTCAAGAAAATCTCTTCAAAATACTCCTCCTATGCTTGCTATGAAAAACTGAACTTGATCTTTGTAATATGCCTCGTATCCTCTGCAATTCGTTGTTTTTTCCGTAATATCTACCAATCAAAGAGTTCTAGTCAAAGTCCCTCAGCCAATAGAGTCCAAGTAACAAGCCAAGTTCCAACAATCCATGTCCTAGTAGTCTTCGAACCAAAGCAGGATACTTAGAATCCAAGCACCCCCATTCCTTGGGTAGTACATAAGCAAAAAGGGCATTTTGGCGTGGTGTCTTCTATGAAGTTGACTGTGCCATTTCCTAAGTTGCTTCCACTTTTGCTCCAAAAAACCTCCTTTCTTCACCATTCATCACACCAACCACCTTGCACATAAAAGAACACAAAACAAATAAAATGCACATGAAAACAAGAAAATAACAACAATTATGCGTGAAATGGACAACGAATCGTGGATATGAAATCCACTTATCAAAATCCCCCAAACTTAAATTGTGCTAGTCCTCGAGCATAAAACAAACTACATGCTACGCAATGCAATGCAATGAGATATAATGAATATAATCTATATGCTTTCAAATCCAACAGTATCGCAGAATCAAAATTATCCCATTGGCCTCAGAGAAAACAAGCAACTCTACAATATGAATTACCAAAACCAATCCACGATTCCGTATTGATTCTCAAATCTTAAACCATTATCACTGGTATAATGTGCGTGTGTGTTCAACATCCATGATAACTGTTACAGACTCAAATTCAATACATAATCAATTTCTTAGAAGGAATCATACAGTGCAAACTTAAAAATTCCAAAAATAGGCACATTCCAACTAAAACTAAACAATACCAAATTCAAGGGTTCATGCAGGGGCACTTATACTTCTTTTATCTCATTTTTTTTCCATGGGGGCTTTTTGCTCTTTTCCCATTTTTTTAGAAAGATGGTTGGTGAGTGCATTTTACGCTCCATCTCACGCTTGTGTTTATGGGGAGTATTTCTCCTCAACCCACCACAAGACTCAACTTGTTTCATTTTTTTCATTTCTTGAAGCTTATACACCCTACGTTTTCCCCCCAAACTTATGTTCTTGCCTAATTTGTTGTCTTCACTTCCTATCCTTATCGTTTTCACATTTACCCTAACATTATCTTTTAGAAACTATTTATGTATCAATTTGAACTGACTAGTCAACAAAGATGTTATTAGTGTGCTAACCTTTTTGTATACCAGTTTCAAAGAAGCGCAAGATTCGATTCATAACAGAAATTATATCACAGTTCTAATAATCAATACTGTATTAGTTAACTTATTCACAATCTCATCATTGTCCCACAAATAACATGAAATACCACACTGCTGGACATATGCAAACACAATATTTAACTAAACAATTTTTTTTAGATAAATAACAGGAATAAAAATAATGTAATAACAAAAAATATGCAATAATAATTCCTAATTAAGATGCAAAACTAGAATGTAATGACAAATTTAAACCTAACTACTACATATGCATGCAAACAAGAATTTAAAATCCCCTAAACTTAAGTAATACAATGCCCTCATTGAATGCATAATCAAAATTAAGTGCGTGAGGGCTTCCCTGCAATCGCCTAAGTCTGGGGAGGTGGTGGTTGATCTTCTTCGTCTAAGTCACTAGGTGGGAACCTCGGCATTGGCATCAGCTGCTGATATGGAAATTGCACAGATGGATTGAAACTCTGAAGCGTCGTGTTGAGTGAAGCAAACGACGCGTTCATAGCATCAAATATGTGGTCTTGTCTCATTGCGAGTCGCCGCATCTCCCGATGTGCTGCCTTGTTGTGTGCATCCGTTTGACGTTGAAAGTCAAGGAACTGAGGACTGGATAGTGCCTCGGTCTGTGGTACCTGCTCGGTTCCTTGATCTCCCATAGCCTCATCCTCATCCTCCGATATATCTTCAGCATCAGTTTTGTCCTCCGAAGCTGATGGAAATACAAAACCTAAACCTCTAGGATGAGATTTACCGTCGTGCAACACTGAATACCGCGCTATCATCCTATTTTCTAGTAGCTGCAACGGCATCTGAGTGGGCTCATCATCGAATAATCGAACTCTGGCTTGATGATACAACCCATAAATGAGAGATGGGTGTGGTAAACCGCCCGAAAAGTTTCCCCGTAGACATCGGCGAATGGAAAAATTGATTATGGCCCCGATGTCTATGATGAAGTCTTGCACAATGGCATATAGGAGTAGTGCCTTCTCCTTGGTCACGTCCGAGGTGTGCGTGGATGGCAACAGTTTTGCACATAAGAAGGCATACCAGATTTTCCCATAACGACTGAGATCTTTGCTATGAAACACTGTGCCTCCCTTCCAACACTTTATCCACGTTGTACCCAGCTTGGTTATGTTTTTGATAACCTCCTCAAAGTCGGGATCGAAATCCCTCAAATGGGCATACTGACACTATCGAGGCACCCGCAACTGATGATATGTATTGATGACATCAAGATCGAATCTGCATCACCGATCGACCCGCATAAAGGCATTGAATCTGCCTTATCCTCTCGTCAGCGATAAACTCATCAACCACATTAATGGTGGCGGGCTCGGGCTCCTCAGTGAATTTGACCCACCCTTGCTGATAAATTTGTTGCATCATCTCATCGTCGTGGGCATCCGGTGCCAACCCCTCGCTCTGGTGTTAGAGCTGTAAGAGCCTTGGTAACCATGTAATTGTACCGGTCGGCGGCGGCGACACTTTTAAACTTTCGGCGATCAAATATGCGGGTCAGTTGTGCGGGCCGTTGTTGCCTCAATTTTAGTCTCAACAAAAGAGCTCTAACTCATGCAAGCAAACATGCGTCAACAAGTAATACAAAACAAGTAAAGTATCGATCCCACAGAGAAAGTTGTTTAATTTAAATCACTATGCATTAATCAATTCACTATATTTATATGCTCAAACTAACGACTAAGATTGGTTTGTTCTCGAATTGCAAATAACAACTAAAATATAATAAACGGAATAAGTCAAATCTGGAAATAATGGGATCCTAACTTCATTTAATACTTCAATCAATCGCCACTATCATGCATGACTTGTTCACATATCACAGGAAAGTAGCCAAGAGCACTAAAAGAGTTTTAGCCATTTTTCAATGCACTAAGACCTACTTACACAGCATCCACAGATGATAGACTCTATGTAATCATCAATATAACCAAAATCACTATATGTCTATGTGAAATTGCAACTATATTGATTTTAAGTTCAAGCCCTTATTCTAAATTATACGGTGAAACAATATATGTCTATCTGGTTCACGAAATACATAAGCCATATAACACAGCCCTATATACGTATACTATCATGATTACAATCCATATTTGCAAGTTCATTGTCAATTCCATACAAATACTGAAATGAATGGTGATCAAGCATTCATACATGCAAAACAATCATGATAGACATCCCATATAATATGTAAAACAATCCAGCATTTAAGCATGCAATCAAACTATATATTAAAATCCGTTAGAATCCCATAATGGAGTTTAGTTCATGATTGAACCAAAAGCCATTATGGGATCAAATCTAAACATGATCAATAAACAAACAACTGAAAGATGAAAGGTAAAAACAATCAAACCCAATTGCTGAATATAGATCGATATTCAAATCCTCATAAGATTCCAGCAATAATAATAATAATAATAATAATCCACTCTGGTAGAAAATCCCAAGAAGGAGCAGAAAAGTAGAGTTTTGGCCTCCTTCTACGTTGGAATCTCCCCCGGAGAATAAACCCTAATTACGACGTAAAGAATATGACTAAAATTGAACAATTGTCAAGTGATACCCTTGACACCAGTCAGAAGTCGTTTTTAAATCAATTACAACCCTTAAAAATTAGAAATAAAATAAAACAAGTCAAGACTTGAGGGCCTCGCAAGGCTCACGTATCCAAACTTTATTACTCGGCAAGGGTGCGAGACTTGCAGTAGGTCCTGATGTTCAGTCCGGGCTCTCTCGCGCGGCGCGCGCTCCCCTAAACTTGTCTGCTCGCTGCCATACAACTTGCGAGGGTTCCACGTTTTGGTTTGGGTACTCGGCGTGGTAGCGTCTTTCAAGCTCTCTTCTTGCGCGACTTGCGCTTGTTGTCTTCGATCCCGCTCCCGAGCTTGGTCCCGCAATGTTCTTCTTCATCGAAATGTCCTATGTTTATCCATGCTCCGCTCAATCCTAGCCATGCACATCCTATCTTTTGCCTCATCTCAGGCATCCATTAGCCTCGTGCCCTATAACACCACCAAAATAGGCCAATTCCTGCACTTATTCACCAAAAGGAGTTTTAAGTATGCGAAATGCAAATTAACATGAAATGCAGCTAAAACCTACTAAAATGTACTTGAGATGGGCACAGTTCGCATGAATTGGTACTCCATAAGTAGGTGTAAAACCTACTTATCAAATACCCCCAAACTTGAACCGTTGCTTGCCCTCAAGCAATGCACACTAATGAACAATGAAAATGCAACTATATTATTATGCAACTACATTATGATGCAACTAATTCTCACAGTGTCCCAACTATCATAGAAATTCAGTCCAATTTGCCTCAGCGAAATATTTTTCTAGATTCAAGAATACAGATTCAAATCAAACTGCAGGCATAATGTCATACACTCAGATAATTCAAAAATGATATAGAGATGCTGTGTGTGTGTGTGTTGTGTTCGCCAAAACTTGATTTAGGCACATAATACTCATGCCATATTGCTCAAAACAGAAATTTGCAGCTTAAATAAGGAATTATGTATATATATGCAACCAAGACTATTCCAACATCTGAAAATAAACTAAGTTTCAACACGGGGCTTAACTGCTTTATTTCTACTCACGAGGGCGACTTTCGCACTTCCCCGCGGTGTTTATTGCTATTTTTTTTCACATGACTGTGCAATGTCTTACTCCATTAGGCACACTGCTACCCCTTAGCGAGCTTTCAACCAACGACTCCCAGACCATGAAAGACCTTAGGGCGCTAGGTGTAGAGACAATCCCCTCGGGCGTACTTACTCAAGTAGCCAGGGCCCCGAAATAAGACTAGCCACATAATTGCCATTTTTTTTGTTTTTTTAATACACAGATACCCATGTTTTCCCCTAGTTTAAAAATCAATGTTTTATACAATCTATACTCACTTTTCACATATTTCCCTTTTTAATACTACATTTTTCTATCGAGCATTGCAACACATGCTTCTTATACCTACAAGCGATTGTGCACACATTTGTGCAAACCGAAAGCATTTAAACAACATTATGAATTTCATTATGTCAAACATTATATCTCAGCTCAAATTATCCAAAAATACTCAAAAATCATTTAACAAACTTCACTATCATCATTGGCTAGACAAAAATTTCTATATGGCAAGAACTGTGAGATACTCTAACTAAACATGACATGCAACTATATAAGCAAAAATATACTCTAAACATGACAAAAAATTAAAAATTTAAACTGAACATGCAAAAACTAAAGAATTAAACTAATCATGCTTAACTACATGTAACTAAACTACTCCCCAATACCCCCAAACTTAGAATATTCAATGTCCCATTGAATGAAGGTAAAGGGTACGAAAAAAACTCCCCTAAGTATCGGTGGTGCCACCCTCCTCGGGTGGTGAATCTGGTGGTGGATATGGTGTTGCGGTTCCGAACTGAGGCTATTCTAGTGTTGTTCCTTGTTGCGCAAACGCTTCGGCCAAGGCCCTTGTGAGTCCCATCGTAAATGTGCCCAAATTATCGTACATGGCATCGACTTTGCGCTCCAACCTTTGGAGCTAGCGATCGCCATGGGTGGCACGTGCGTGCGTGGACGGGCCGACCTCATCTGTCTGTGGTGGCTGCTGTGATGGCTCTGGAAAAGTGGGCTGAAGGATTAATCCTAGTCCGCGTGGGTGTGGTACACCACCTGTCCACTCCTTGAAATTTGCAATAGTCGTATGAGTGATTGCATGGTGTGGGTACTGCAGTTGCTCATTATGCCATTGGACTCCTTGTTGATTACAGAGCATGGCTACCACCGATGCATGCAGAATAGTCCCATTTCTATTCCCACGCATATAACTCAACATGTTTCTATGGATTAAAAGGCCGACATCAATGTACTTGCCTTTGATGATTCCCCACAAAATAATCGCACGCTTAGTGGTTATTGCATTGTAATGAGCTGATGGAACTAGTTTGGAACAAATAAACAGGTTCCAGGCCTGGGCATATCGATTCAATGCTGACGATGGAAATGATTTTGGTTCAGTTGTTCTTGTCTTATACTTCCATTTGGTGCCCGGAATACACAAATCAGTAATCACAACTGCGAGATCCGTTTCTAAATAGTCACCTTCTAACCAATTGTCAGACCCGGTGGGTGGTGCATCATAGATGTTGAATACTTCTGTGATCGCGGAAGGTCAAAAATTCACCTGCTCTTCTCGAACTATAGTTATGCCTCTTATTATCATATCCTCAGCATTTGCATAAAATTCTCTAACAATCCCCATGGGGATAGGCATATGAGATGCAGTTAAGCCAACCCAGTCTCGTTCGCGTATCATATACCATTGGTGGCCATCCTTCTTCGCAGGTAGAAGTCCCCGTTCCTTCACAAAAGATTTGGCCACACTCCGATAATAGTTTTTCTGGGCTTCCAAACTGATAAATTTACTCTCGTCCAAGACATCCTCTTCGTGGTGATCGGAGGAAGATTCTGATGAAGAAGAGAGTGAGAGTGCTTGTGCTCTTTTTGGGCCCATATGGAGAGCAACGAGAGATTGCAGAGGATTTGTTGATGATCGTTCCCCCAAACTTACTGCGACATAACCCAAGTAGAACCCTAGATTTGTGCCAGGAAAGTGATGTGTGGGTATGAACTTAGATGAGAGTTGATTAGCCTTATGAATATAGGAGAATAGAATAATATGCTTCTGTTATATTAAAGGAGAGTCCCAATCAGACCACAACTCGGATTGTGTACATTTAAAAATATTTCCACATCTGTGATAAGCCTTGGCGCCGCTTGATCTTACAATAGTTTTCAGTGCGTATGCCATGAGTGGCTCTATTAATGAAATACAGTATGCGTACGGCACACTACTGTGTCGTGTCTTTGTGTTCATCATCATGCGATCATCCGATCCTCGCTTCTGCCTTCTTTGTATTTATTTATAGATTCTGCAAGACAAAAATGTGTGCTCTCCAATACACCTGCAATTCATCAATAGACCTTATCAAAACATGGTTTACTAAATAAACATGAATGTCTATTGTATATCCTAATTTTATATAATGCATATACACGCTCCCCTTTACTAGCAGCTATTATGTGAATGTGTTAACTTAGGTTGAAATTGAATTAACGAAATAACTTGACAAAATAAACAAAGAGTGAAAGAGAGATTTTAGAGAAGAAAAATAATGGGTTGCCTCCCATCCAGCGCTAAGTTATAGTCAATTAGCTTGACTGTCTGTGATGCTCATGTTGAAGAAAGAATTGACGCGACTTTCTGTCTGTCTATCTCACCACCAAAGTAATGTTTTAAGCGCTGTCCATTCACCTTAAAAGGCTTGTCTGACAACGTATCGAATATTTCGATTGCACCATGCGAAAAAATAGTTTTCACTGTGAATGGTCCTGACCACCTTGATTTCAGCTTCCCAAGAAAAAGTTTTAATATGGAGTTATAAAGCAAAACCCTTTGTCCTGGTTCGAATGCTCTCTCAATGATTTTTCGGTCATGCCATTTCTTCACTTTCTCCTTATAAAGCTTCGAATTCTCGTATGCCTGCAGTCTGAATTCATCCAACTCATTGAGTTGGTGTAGGCGTTTCTTCCCCACAACTGTCAAATCAAAATTTAGCTTTCGAATTGCCCGATATGCTTTGTACTCTAGCTCCACGGGTAGGTGGCAGACTTTTCCATATACGAGCTGAAAAGGTGACATACCTAACGGTGTTTTATACGCTGTCCTATAAGCCCATACTGCATCATCTAACTTCAATGACCAGTCCTTCCTTGTGGGATTCACAACTTTCTCTAGGATTCTCTTGACTTCTCGTTTTGACACTTCAGCTTGGCCATTCGTTTGTGGGTGATATGCTGTAGCAATGCGATGATTCACCCCATATTTAGCCAACAAAGCTGTATACTGCCTGTTGCAAAAGTGACTTCCTTCATCATTGATGATAGCCCTTGGAGTCCCAAACCTCGTGAAGATACTTCTATGTAGAAATCTGAGGACAACCTTGGCATCATTTGTTGGAAGAGTTGCCACTTCTACCCATTTTGAGACATAATCTACAGCGAGCAGAATGTAGAGATTTCCGCAGGAAGAAACGAAAGGCCCTATGAAATTAATTCCCCAAACATCAAAAATTTCTACTTCTAAGATTGTATTTAATGGCATTTCATTCCTTTTAGAGATGTTCCCCACTCGCTGACATCTATCACACCGCTGGACAAAGTTGTATGCATCTTTGAAAATTGTCGGCCAGTAGAATCCTGCTTGTAATATTCTAGCCGTTGTTCTTTCACCACCATAGTGACCGCCATACACAGTAGAGTGACAATCCTGTAGAATCCCCTCAGTCTCGCTATATGGAATACACCTTCATATAACTTGATCAGAACACTGTTTAAACAAATAAGGCTCATCCCATATATACCATTTGACATCATGCAGAAATTTCTTCTTTTGATAGCCCACCAAATCAGAAGGTAGCATCTTACTTATCAAATAGTTTGCATAGTCTGCAAACCATGGCACTTCCTCTTTCACCACAAACAATTGTTCACCTGAAAAGGATTCATTGATTAAAACCTTGTCATCTGTCCCCCTTTTCGGATTCTCAAGTCGAGATAAGTGGTCCGCCACTTGGTTTTCAGTGCCTTTCCTGTCCTTGATTTCCAAATCGTATTCCTGCAGTAATAAAATCCATCTGATCAACCGAGGCTTTGTATCCTTTTTCGCCACTAAATGTCAAATTGCGGCGTGATCCGTATATACTATCACCTTTGTGCCGATCAAATATGCCGAAATTTATCAAAGGCGTACACCACTGCCAATAACTCTTTCTCCGTGGTGGTGTAGTTCAACTGTGCGTATGTAAGGGTCTTGTTGGTATAATAAATAACATGAAACATCTTCTCTTTCCTCTGCCCTAAAGCAGCCCCTACGACGTAATCACTGGCATCGCACATCAGCTCAAATGGCAATTCCCAATCTGGTGCAGTAATAATTGGTGTTGATGTTAATTTCCCTTTCAGGTGCTTAAATGCCGACACGCAAGCTTCATCAAAGTTAAAATGCGCATCCTTCTCCAATAAACTGCATAGTGGTTTAGTTATTTTGGAGAAGTCTTTGATAAATCTGCAGTAGAAACCTGCGTGTCCCAGAAAGCTGCGAACACCTTTTACTGAAGTAGGTGGTGGCAATTTCTCAATAGTTTCCAACTTTGCCCTGTCTACCTCGAGTCCCTTCTTTGATACTTTGTGTCCGAGTATGATTCCTTCTTGTACCATAAAATGGCATTTTTCCCAGTTCAGTACTAGATTTATTTCAACACATCGCTTCAAAACCATCACCAAATTCTTGAGGCATAGATCAAATGAGTCCCCGAAAACTGAGAAGTCATCCATAAATACTTCCACATTCTGCTCTACCATATCTGAAAATATAGCCATCATGCATCTATAAAAAGTGGCTGGAGCGTTGCACAACCCAAAAGACATCCTTCTGAAGGCAAATGTGCCATATGGACATGTGAAAGTTATCTTTTCTTGGTCTTCTGGAGCTATCATTATTTGATTATAGCCCGAATATCCGTCCACTAGGCAATAGTACTCATGACCTGATAATCGGTCCAACATCTGATCAATGAATAGGAGTGGAAAATGATCTTTCCTTGTAGCTTTATTGAGCCTGCGGTAGTCCATGCATACTCTCCACCCTGTCACTGTTCGTGTTGGAATCAACTCGTTAGTCTCATTAGTCACTACTGTCATGCCACCCTTTTTGGTATTACACCTTGCCTTTGGGCTCACCCATGAGCTATCTGAGATTGGATAGATTATACCCGTATCCAACCATTTTAGCACCTCTTTCTTAACCACTTCTTTCATTATCGGATTAAGTCTCCTTTGTTGCTCAACCAATGGTTTACTTTCATCTTCCATCAGAATTTTATACATACAAAATGAAGGGCTGATCCCTTTGATATCCGCTATGGTCCAGCCAATTGTTGATTTGAAATCTCGAAGCAGTCATAGCAGTTTTTCTTCCTGAAAAGATGTTAATGCAGAAGAAATAATCACAGGTAGCTTCGAATCTTTATTTAAAAATGCGTACTTGAGATGTTCTAGAAGTGGTTTTAATTCAAGTTCTGGAGGTGTCTCAAGAGATGACTTTAATTTTACGGAGGTTTCTCCTGCTTTTGTCAACGGCTCAACAAGTATTCTGAATTTCCTGACTTGTGGAGTAGTATCCAGATATTGCACAAGTTCATCAAGTTCCTCGTCCTCCAAATTTGAATTTTCAGCAATTACACTCCTCAAAGGTTTGTCATCCACTCGACTTTGTATTTCATCATTTACGACTTGATCCACCAAATCAACCAAGAAACATTCCTCTTCATCTGCTGGAAACTTCATAGCTTTGAAGACATTAAAGGTGACCTCTTGATCATGAACACACATAGTTAGTTTCCCCTTCTGCACATCTAGTAGAGTCTTTCCTGTGGCTAAGAATGGTCTTCCCAATATGATTGGTATATTTTTGTCTTCCTCATAATCCAATATGATGAAATCAGCTGGAAAAATAAATCTCTCTACATTCACTAATACATCTTCAATAATTCCTCGTGGATACGTGATGGATCTATCAGCTAGCTGTAAAGAAATGTTTGTTGGCTTTGGATCCGACAATCCCAACTGGTTAAACACTGACAAGGGCATCAAATTTATGCTTTCCCCAAGATCACATAAACACTTACTGAAGTTCATCTTTCCAATGGTGCATGGAATTGTGAAGCTGCACGGATCCTTTAGTTTTGGAGGTAGTTTCTGCTGAAGCACTGCACTTCATTCCTCTGTCAAGGCTACTGTTTCAAACTCATCTAGTCTCCTCTTCCTTGACAGTATATCCTTCATAAACTTGGCGTAGCTGGGCATTTGTTCCAATGCCTAGGCGAACGGTATGTTGATCTGCAGCTTTTTGAATACCTCCAAGAATTTGCTAAACTGTTTATCTTCCCTTTTTTTTATTTAATCTCTGCGGATACGAAACTTGAATGTGAATTGGTGGTAATGGACTTTTAAGCGTCTCCTCTGAACCTGTTTTCTCAGCCTCGTCCTGCTTAACCTCAGACTTTTCCAGATTTTCTTCTCAAGCAACTGACTGCTCTGCCTCGTGCGGCCGCGCGCTCTCTGTAATGAATGATTTGTTTGAGTTGTGATTCTGAGGACATAATCCTTGTAAGGAGGGAATGATGTAACATTCCAGAATTTTAAAGTGTAGTATTAAATATTTATTGATTTATATAAGTATCTAATGGATATGTTTATTGTTGAATAAATAATTGTTCAATTTGAGTTGATGTGGTTTAGTTAATTATTTGTTAAATAAATAATTAAGGAGCTAAGAAAATTAATTGTTATGAGATTATATACCAATTTAATTTAATAAGTAAGCTAGAGAGCTTATAGTGATTTAAATAAATTATAATATTTTAAATGGGAATTTGTAATTTAAAATATTAGTTAATTCGAATAAAATTACAATTATAAAAGAAATTATAGTTATGTGATATTAAATTATGTGTTAAAGTAATTTAATAGATTAATATTTTAATTGATTAATTAATTAAGTAGAAGTGTGACTAATAACCTTGCTATAAAGGAGTTATTAAAATAAATTAAAAGAGTTTAATTTAGTTTTGCCAAACATGTCTTATTGCATAATAAGTCGTTAATTTAATAATATTTTATCAAACAAGGTATAAGGATTAATCCATTTGTTTTAGTTAGACTTACCAAACAAGGTGTAAGGATTAAAGAGTTATTTTATTAAGTTTAGCTAAACAAGCCTTATGGCTTTTGATTTTCAAAATAATATAACCGATGTCGATTAAAATCCTATACTAAATATATCTATTATTACATACGTTATATTATTATACATAAACTAGAGAAAGACTAAGTTGAAGAAAAGAGAAAAAAGAAGAAGAAAAGAGAAAGGGGAGAGAAAACTTGAGAGAAATCCTTAAAGGTTTTGAGAAAGAAAAGAAGTTTGATAATCAAAAGTAGCCATCATTTTCTTAATCAAAAGGTAGGATCTTAATCATTTCTTTAAAAGTTAGTTTTATTCTTCTTCCAAAAAGTTCTCTCGTGAAATTTTATAAAAGATAATTGATGGTGTTTATGGTTATATGATAAATTATTGATTATAAGATGATTTCATGAGTTGTATATGATTATAGAAAACTAGTTCATGTATGTATGTGTTATGTGGAAGAAAATATATTACAGTGTTTACATGAAAATATATATGAATATGGCCTAATTTAAAATAGAAATTAAGCTTTAATTAGTTGTTAAATTGATTATGGAAATTGATAGCGTATGTATAATCATAACTATGATGTTTTGAAATTTCTGTTTTGATTGAAAAACAAAATCACAGTGTTGATTTTCATTAAAAATGTAAACAATGGAGTTTTTGCCAAAAACATTAAAATTAGGTGTTGTAAATTTGATGTTTATGTTATTTTATGAGTAGAAACATGTTAGAAGTCTTCACAATATGTTTATATGAAGTCTATATTTGTATTACATGTTAATCATCTATTAGATTCGAGCTTTTAGGCGATTTGGCTTTTGTTCATCTTTGTTCTTGCCGAGCTTGGTCGCTTAGTTACGGACTCAAATGGCTGTGACGCTAATGCATAAAATCTCAAATCTGCAATGTGACGCATGTGTCATGTATTGATCAATGGCTTTGTGACTTTCGTGCCCACAGGCCTTGATTCCGCATCGCAATGCGAACCACAATATGGCTGTAAGGCTTGTACGAGTTAGCAGAAGGTTCTGAGAGTTTTAATTTATTACACAAATTTTTGAAAATAAAGGTTATGTGTTAATAATATGAATGCTAAATGATGATTTCAGTAGTATTAAACTATGAATGAGCATGTTATCAAGTGTTAACTAGTATTAACATAGTTTGATTATGTGAATGGGTGATTTGACCCACACGATTTATATATTTGTTTATATAGATATAAAATGTTGGTAATGACTAATTATGTCATGATGACATATGTATAGGATATTGATTCAAGTTGTAAGGTTTAGCTTGTGCTAAAGGCAAGTTCTCTAACTCAAAACTTCATTGTGCGAGTTTAATTTCATTAGTACGTTATTGTTTTCAAATTCAATTTCAATTGTTGTAAGTTACTATCTCTACACTTTCGTAGAGCTAGATTGCCTATTATTGAATAAGTTATTATATCTAGTTCTCATAACGATACAAATATCCCAAATCTTATAGTTTAATATTGAGCAGGTTTCTCTAATATGCAACTTATTATTTAGCATGCGAGTCACTTTATTTCAATATTCTAGTATTGAACAACTTATAGTTCAAATTACTATTCACTATGCATGCTTAGTATTCAAATTTTTATAACCTTAATTTAATATTGTTCAAGCCAATTTATGTTATGATTATTCAAAGTGTATGCTATTAGATTATACCTAAAGCATGGTGCTAATTTATAAATATAAATTTAGTTATGATTATTCCATAGTATACCATTGTGTCTTTTGTAATCAACTAATCCTTAGTTGATTATCGTTGAATTCTAAATTACCCTGTAATGTATCCAAACCAAACTTACTTTGGTGCGGACTTGTATTCTAAATACTGAGATGAACAACTCTTTTAATAGAGGTTTACGCTTAGCGTTAAAATGGTTGTGCACAATACATTGTACGAAGGGTTGATCCCCCTAAGTACGTGGAGTCCTTATAGTGTTATGACTGTTAAAGTTAAAGTTGAAAGATTACTTATAACTGTGGACATGATTCGTGGTCATTAGACCCTCAGTGAATGTTATCATTTTCAGAAAGTTAATAGAATATATTGTTCAGTTCTATTGAGCCTAATATTGGCAATTGAAGTAAAAGTTTAAAGATTTACTTATTGTTATTTCAAGTGGGTCTTGTTTGCTCACTCTTGCCTGTAAAATTTCTTACAATTAAAGTTGAAACGGGTGACGTACCTAGCACCAGTAAGAGAAAAGGAAAGATGAATAAATACTGAAGACTTGTAATAGTTTTGATAGTTGACTTTCAGACTTTGGTTTAAAGATTGTAATGAAGTTTATTTAAATTTCCGCATTTGAATGATTATTGAAAGTAGTATGCACACAAGCCAATCATGTTTGATGATAAAGCATATACTTTGTAACAATCTTATTCATTTATTAATAAAAAGTATTAATTTATTAAAGGCTTTTAATTATCTACATGATGCTATTTTATAATATGTGATAAACCCATAGTTTTAAGCAATGCTTTTAGAATAATGATGATGATCATTCTAATGAGATCTAAATTCATAGAAAGCTTAAAACTAAAATAGTTCCCAATCGTTGGATTACTAAATTGGGATTAGTTAATCCGGATAGATTGGTACACATCATTAACTTGCTCATTGGATGAGGATGATTGATCTCATGATCATTTGTGTGGAGACACTAAAGCAAGTATGTAGGTGCTTATTAGAGAATAAGTTCACTTTGAGCGTGGCTCATCGCTAAGGAATACCTAATGGAGTTTTACTTGCTGTCAATAGGAATTCTGTAGTGATAGTAGTACAAGTGATCCTTGGACTTGAGATCATCATAGTATCTTATGTATGATGAGTTATACTTTGACTTATTCCTTAAGACCCTTAGGGTATATCAAAGGGTATGCTTGGGTATAATAAGTTGTATATGAAGATAATGTATGATCAATAAAGAATCTACCACTTATTTAAAGAAGAGAAATGTCCTATGTGATTCGATAAATGACAACCCGGTAGTCCTTGGCGGCAGGTAGAATGAAATTAGAAAGGAGTTTCTAATTTGCATTATTTAGTGTTGTGCATTTAAGGATCGAAATACATATAATTAAATAAAATAAGACTTGACAATAATTCCATGTCTTATATTTAATTGGGACATTGTATGGTGGAAGGATTGAATTATGCGGTAACTATTTACTCAAAGGTTCTTTTATGATTAATGTTGAAATATATATTATCTGGAAAGTCGTTGATCGCTTGGGAGGCTTATCTCTCTATTATAGAATAAATATTATTTATTTAAATAAATTAATTGTTTAATTTATTTATTTAAATAAGATTAGAATTGTTCTAATTGATTTATTCATAACCTAGGTTTAATATAGAGAACCTAAAGGGTCACACCATAAAAGGAAGAATAATTATTTAAGAAATTAATGGCATAATCGTAATAATGTGTTATGTATATTTAATTTAATCTATGGTGATAGAATAAATTAGATAGCTTAATATTTATTATTTAATATTTTAGAAATATTAAATATAAATTAATAAGAGGAGTCTTATTAATATTATTACAATTATTATTATTATTTTAATTTCTAAAAGAGTTTAGGAATTAATTTAATATAAGTACTCTCATTTATTCCTAATTGGATTAGGAAGGAAAATTAGTTAAAGGAGTTTAATTAATTATCTCTAATAAGATTAGGGAGCCCCTTTAATTAAAAGGGTTTAATTAAATAATACCTTATTTTAATATGGTTACTTGATATCTTTATAAGAGAAGTCTTATATCAGATATTAAGACTACGTGATATTTCCAATGGTTGGAGAGTACGCTCCTTTTCTATAGAGATAGAAAAACTAGGGTTTAGCCAACCACCCATCTTCTTGGATCTTTCTTCTTCCTTGGTGGATCACCTCTAGAGGCCAAACATTTGGGTGGCTAACATTGATCAAAGGAAGGAACCAAACCCGGTGGATTCAAGTTGAACGCGAAAAGGATTGGAGGTGAACTTGTACCTGAGGAAGCTCAGATCTTTAAGGGTATGATTCTTGTTCTTTCCTTTTTGTTTAATTAATAATTATGCATAAAGGGTGATCTGGGTATATGGTTTGTAATTTTAAACTCTGATTTTTACATGTTTCCGCTAATTTATGCAATTTGATTGCGTTCTTGAATATTACAAACCTAACAGTGGTTTCAGAGCCAAACCTTTATGCGAATTATTAATTATTTTAATTTGATATGTATATTGATATGTGTTTAGAACAATTTAATTTGGCATAATTATGTTGTATAAAATTTATTTTTAAAAAAAAAAAAAAAAAAAACAAACGTAATAATTTCATTCTTTCTGTTTTGCAATTCCATGATTCACGTGGTTATGCCTTTTTCCTGAGGCATGGTCACTTAATATATATATATTATATGATTTGAATTTTGCATGCTTCAGGCCAAGATATTATATTATCGAGTTATCACATATATATTAGTTACACGAACTCTCGCAATATGATTTCATGATTAAGTAATATGATTTACGTGATATATATATATATATATATATATATATATATTATATTAATACATCACGCTGAATCAAGGAAGGTACAGATTATTATATATATATATATATATATTCTTAATAATTTTATAATTAAAATAAAAAAAAAATTATTTTATCTTTAAAATAAAAGGTTTATTTTAATATTAAAATATAAAGTTTATTTTAATTTTAAAATTAAATTTCATGCTAACTAATTAGAGTTGGAATTGGATTCCATGATAACTAATTGGAGTTGAAATTGGATTCAATGTTTCCTTAAATAAAAGAGTTTATTTAGATATGAAATAAGATTTCATATTATTCAAAATAAAAGAGTTTATTTGTGAATAGGAAAGAGAATCCATGTTTCCTTAAATAAAGGAGTTTATTTAAATATGAAATAAGATTTCATATTATTCAAAATAAAGGAGTTTATTTGTGAATAGGAATAGAATCCGTGTTTCCTTTAATAAAGGAGTTTTTTTTACATGGAATTGGATTCCATAATTAATTAAAATAAAGGAGTTTATTTTGATTAAAGATTTTGATTAAAATAAAATAGTTTATTTTATTCAAAATTAAATAAATTAAAATAAAATAGTTTTATTTTGATTTAAACTTGGATTAAAATAATGGAGTTTATTTTGATTCAAAATTAGATTTTATATTAACTAAATTTGCCCATTAAATGATATCAATATATATATTAAATGTTAATTATTCATGACATGAATGTTATTTATTGATGCATATGGTGATGTGTATGATAATAAATGAGATTGATTATGGACTATTGACCAATGTGATTGGATTTTATTTTAGTTGGATGCATGAATGTATGGGTTTTATTAAATGGGGTCTGCGTACCTCGTCTTCTCTAATTTTTCTTAATATTAATTCTATCTCCCTCCTATGTACTTCCCCTTGACTACTGATCAAGGTTTCTATTTATTTTAAATAGTTTTGTAATAGGAATAGTTAGAATTAATTTTGAAGAATTATAGATCAAGGAGCAAGGAGCGCTTGAAGACCCGTTTGTAATGGAGCCCGGGTTTAAATGTAATAATTATATTTAAATATTATTTCTTGCACCCCTAGGGTTTGACCTTTTGGTTCACTTGGTGGCTCTAGTGAACCAAAAGTAGAATAAAAGTCCATAATCAATCCGGGTAGTAATATAGTATTCTATATGTGCATGCTTATACTATATATATTATATATTATGCAAACATGCTTCGCATGTTCATTAATATAACGCGTATTTATATATATATATGCATGCGTGCAGCTAAACAAGATGAGACATTTTAATAACAAACCCCTCAAATTTTTATATTAAGTCCTAAGCGTTCAAAGATATTTGGGATATTGAACGTTATTTCCTTCTAGCATGATAAAATTAATAGAGTATTAAATATTTAATATGAGTTTGTTGTGTCACCACAAGGCAAGTATTAAGTATTTAAGATGTTAATTTATCACATTTGATGCTTATAAAGAAAATTGAACAATATTGTTTTGTTGTGTCACCACAAGGATGATATTTTTCTTTTTGAATATATGGAGTGCTAGGTTTGGACTTAACTTAGATAATTTTGATTCTTGGATGTGCCACCACTTGATCAAAAAATAATCTAAGAGGCAAAAGAAAAGGAGTTGCATAGTTGATGTAATTGACAAAAGTTGTCTACCTATTTATTTATATATAGTTTGTTGTGTCACCACAAGGCTATATATACATTTGAAATGGGATCCTTATTCTCACTAGCAAATCTTTAATTAGATTTTGCCGAACTATATAAGTGAGGTAATATAGTTTGAAGAAAATAGTGGGAGATACCAATTTAAAACAAGACCTAATTTATTTTGGTAATTAATAAAAGAATGTATGTTAAAATGTTGTTAATTACAAATTCATTTACGAAATTTTACAATGTCTAAAATTACTATCATCTTGCGAAGCATATTAGATGCTAAATTAACTAGATCAAATTAAACTCGGATTGGTTAAGGAATTTGAGATAGTTCTTCTCATAGTTTGAAAAGCTATCTTATGTCCTTAATCGCCTATCCTCGCAATGGTTGCGAGATAATGCCTCGATGAAGAGATTGCTACTTTTAGAAAGTGGCAAGATGATGAACATTGGCTCAATGCATCATGCTCGCATCCATGAGTAACGAGCTTCAGCGTCGACGATGAAACTATGGATGCTCTACTATATTCCTGCACATCAAGTAGTTGATGGTGAAGAAAGTAGGGGCCGATAGATATCGAGATATCTAAGGAGCTCTTCCGATCTAGAATGGCCAATGGCACTATAAATGCAGACAAAAGTTCTTAACATAATCAATTTGATTGATCAATTAGGACAACTGGTTTTGTCATGGAAGGAGAGTTGAGCCAAGATTTGATCTTGCACTCACTCCGGACTCCTTTCACAATTGTTGTGAATTTTTCATATAAACAAGCTAGATATCAGCTTCATTGATTTGCTTAACATGTTGAAAAATGATGAGAGTCACTTTCCAACCAAGAAAGTTCATGTCTTACTGGTAGGGGCCAAAGGATCTTCCGAAAAGAAGAACGATTCAAAGAAGGTATATAGAAAGGCATAAACAAAGGATAATAAGAACAAAAGCGATATGGATAGCAAAGGAGTTTGCTTCCACCGCAATAAGCACGGACATCGGAAAGTAATGGCGCAAGAAGTACCTTGCAGTGGCTAACCAAAGAAGCTTAATGAAGTTTCGGTTATAAATACAATTTTGTTCAAGATTTAAAATAAATTTTTCTTTAAGTCAAGGTTCTACTTGGATATTGGATATCGACTTTGGTTATCATAAATATAGATTTATGAATGGACCAAGAAAAAGTAGAAAGCTAAACAAAGATAAATAATCTTATGTGTGGGAAATGAAGCAAAGGTTGCTACATTAGCCATAGAAACTTATAGTTTAGCAATGCCTACGGGCAAGTCTATTAAGTCAATAAGTTGTTATTGTATTCTTGTTCTCATTGGAAACATTATTTCAATTTTGTTGTTGGACAATAAAATTTTTGGTATTATAATTAAGAACAATTGTTGTTCTATTTATAATAATAATGTTTTGTATAGAACTGGAATATTACTTAATGGATTTTGTATACTTGACTTACGTGAAAAATATATTTTGCAAATTGAACAAACTAGTATAAGAAAATGAGATGATCATTCAAAGAGTTGAATGTGTGTATTTGCTGAAATACAAGTGTGAATTATTTGAAAGGTTCAAAGAATTCAAAAGTGAAACAAATTGGCAAAGTATTAGGATTCTTTGATCGGATCAAGAAAGGAATACTTGTGCAATAAGTTTCTAGATCATCTCAAATGGTTTTCTCATAATGGACGCCTCTCGATTCATAATAATTGATTGATGTATCTGAAAGGAAAAATTGTACCTATTTGAACATGGTGCGATCCATAATGATTTTACCGACATTCTAATATCCTTCTAGGGTCATGTCCTAGAAATGGCTGCATATCTACGAAAAAGGTAACCTCAAAATCCAGCCCCAAGACTCCATAAAAGTTATGGACATGGAGGATTCCTAATCTTAAGTATGTTAAGATAAGTGGTTGTCTAACTTATGTGAAAAGGTTTCGAAGGATAAGCTTGGGACAAGATTTGACATGTACAGATTTGTGGGACATCCTAAAGTAAGTTTAGGGTATATGTTCTATATTTCTACTTAGCAAAAGGTGTTTGTTACGAAACACGCTGCCTTCTAAGATAAAGGTGTTTATCATTAAAAGGGGCTAGTGGGAGGATAATAGATCTTGAAGAGTTCAAGAACCACAAAACACTATAAGTCAAATAAGAGGAACACAGTAGATAGACCCATCTTGTACCACAACCGAATCGTAAATTTGGAATAGTACTGAAGATACCTAGGAGGTATGGATTCATCATGGATGATGATGATGAGGTACGCATCATAGAAGATGATGATCCAGAGTTACATGCGATGATGTAAGACTTCTAGTGTGTACAAAAGGGTCAGTGAGAGCGTCGTGAAATTTCTAGTATTATATGTTGATATACTACGGATGAGGAATAACATACCAATGCTACAATCAGTAAAGATAAAGTTGTCTAAACATTCCTCCACGAATGATTTGGGAAGAGTATCTTAATTGGGGATAAAATCTATATAGATAGATTTAAAAGGATGCTCAACTTAACCCAAGGAACGTATATTCATTTGATGCTAAAGTCGTTTAGCATGGCAAACTCCAAGAGATGTCTCATGTTGATGAGCTATTGAGTGTATCTCTCTTTATAGTCCCCACAGACTCTCGAAAGAGAGATCGCATGAGTGACTATCATGTATGTAATGAAATATACAAGATCTAATGTTGATCGGTCATATTACGGAGAAGATCACTTTGTAAGGCGGTGAAAAACATCTTAAAGTTCTTAACCCAAGCACTAAGGATGTGAGCATACATGGTGGAGTCCGAATTAAAACTAGAGGGCTTTACAGACTCAAGTTTTTCGCATGCACCAAGACGACCGAAAAATCCACTTTAAGGTAAAGTGTTACCTTGAAATAAAGTGGTGTAGTGAATTTGAAAGGTTCCAAATAGCAAAAGGTTCTTTGGTTTAATGATAAAGACAAAGTATATAGCTATAAATGAAGTCGCAAGTTGATTGTTTGGATGATAAGTTCATTCTGAGAACTAGGAATAGTTCCTAAGTCTCATCTTGGATCTAAACATGTGTTGTAGTACTTTCATTTGATTATAGGAATCATTGAAAGATGGGAAATCACTATAGAGATAGTGAACTCTCAAAAACAACATTACATATCCATTAACTAAAGCTTATCCAACAGCAGGATAATCGTCACTTAGAGAAGAAGTGTATGAGATACCATGACGATTGACTTTAGTGCAAGTGGGAGATTGAAAGTAGTATGCACATAAGTCAATCATGTTTGATGATAAAGCATATACTTTGTAACAATCTTATTCATTTATTAATAAAAAGTATTAATTTATTAAAGGCTTTTAATTATCTACATGATGCTATTTTATAATATGTGATAAACCCATAGTTTTAAGCAATGCTTTTAGAATAATGATGATGATCATTCTAATGAGATCTAAATTCTTAGAAAGCTTAAAACTAAAATAGTTCCCAATCATTGGATTACTAAATTGGGATTAGTTAATCCGGATAGATTGGTACATCGTTAACTTGCTCATTGGATGAGGATGATTGATCTCATGATCATTTGTGTGGAGACACTAAAGCAAGTATGTAGGTGCTTATTAGAGAATAAGTTCATTTGAAAGTGGCTCGCTAAGGAATACCTAATGGAGTTTTACTTGCTGTCAATAGGAATTCAGAGGTGATAGTAGTACAAGTGATCCTTGGACTTGAGATCATCATAGTATCTTGTGTATGATGAGTTATACTTTGACTTATTCCTTAAGACCCTTAGGGTATATCAAAGGGTATGCTTGGGTATAATAAGTTGTACATGGAGATAATGTATGATCAATAAAGAATCTACCACTTCTATTAAAAGAAGAGAAATGTCCTATGTGATTGGATAAATGACAACCCAGTAGTCCTTGGCCAAGGCAGAATGAAATTAGAAAGGAGTTTCTAATTTGCATTATTTGGTGTTGTGCATTTAAGGATCGAAATACATATAATTAAATAAAATAAGACTTGTGATAATTCCGTATGTCTTATATTTAATTGGGACATTGTATGGTGGAAGGATTGAATTGTCTTTAACTATTTACTCAAAGGTTCTTTTATGATTAATGTTGAAATCTATATTATCCGGAAAGTCGTTGATCATTGGGAGGGCTTATCCTATTGTAGAATAAATATTATTTATTTAAATAAATTAATTGTTTAATTTATTTATTTAAATAAGATTAGAATTGTTCTAATTGATTTATTCACAACCTTTAATATGGAGAACCTAAAGGGTCACACCATAAAAGGAAGAATAATTATTTAAGAAGTTAATGGCATAATCGTAATAATATATTATGTATATTTAATTTAATCTACGGTGATAGAATAAATTAAATAGCTTAATATTTATTATTTAATATTTTAGAGATATTAAATATAAATTAATAAGAGGAGTCTTATTAATATTATTACAATTATTATTATTATTATTTTAATTTCTAAAAGAGTTTAGGAATTAATTTAATATAAGTACTCTCATTTATTCCTAATTGGATTAGGAAGGAAAATTAGTTAAAGGAGTTTAATTAATTATCTCTAATAAGATTAGGGAGCCCCTTTAATTAAAAGGGTTTAATTAAATAATACCTTATTTTAATAGGGTTACTTGATATCTTTATAAGAGAAGTCTTATATCAGATATTAAGACTACGTGATATTTCCAATGGTTGGAGAGTACGCTCATTTTCTATAGAGATAGAAAAACTAGGGTTTAGCCAACCACCCATCTTCTTGGATCTTTCTTCTTCCATGGTGGATCACCTCTAGAGGCCAAACATTTGGGTGGCTAACGTTGATCAAAGGAAGGAACCAAACCCGGTGGATTCAAGTTGAACGCGAAAAGGATTGGAGGTGAACTTGTAACTGAGGAAGCTCAGATCTTCAAGGGTATGATTCTTGTTCTTTACTTTTTGTTTAATTAATAATTATGCATAAAGGGTGATCCGGGTATATGGTTTGTAATTTTAAACTCTGATTTTTTCACGTTTCCGCTAATTTATGCAATTTGATTGCGTTCTTGAATATTACAAACCTAACAGTTGTTAGGTTAGATAACCTGGGAGATTTTTATTTAAATTTAATCATGTATGGGCAGGTTTTTATTATTCAATTTTATTATAATTGGGTAGTTAGAAATGAATGTTTTGATTAAGTGAACACCAAATCTTGAGGAAATGAAGTACCAGGATTTGGGGGTGTCACAAGGTGGTATCAAAGCTCTAGGTTATGAACCTTAGGTGGGGGAAACCTTAGGAAGTAACCTTTGAAAAGATAGTGGAGATAACTCTTATCGAGTTTTAAGAAAGAAGTAATAAAACACTTATGTGCTTATGTGTTTATAGTTTATGTACTCGTAAGTGTCGAGTAGAAATGATTAATAATTAAAACTTTAAAACTTTGTTGTCTGGGATGACTAATGTGGAGAATCCAACGGGGTAGGGAGGAGGGACCTCAAATGCCTATAGAGGAGGAACCTCGCGACATTCGAGTGTAGTTTAGGAACAACTCATCGCCACACGGAGTCGACCCCAGTTGATCACGATGAGTTGAAGATGAGGATGATGACGTGGAAACAGATGAGGAGGATCCCATTGAGTTACCACAGGAGGATGAGGATGAAGAGGACGAGGAGGAAAGGATTCCACTTAACTCGATAGCTGGCCGTATATACGATGAGGTGCATGACCGCAATGTGGAACTTCAAGATACTGTCGAGGAGTTACAAGAGATAGTAGCTGAACAACAGACTGCAATGACACAAAAAGACGGCGAGATCCAGGATCGTGAAGAACGACTGACAAATGTCGAGGAGAAACTAGTATAGACTGAAGGAGAGAAGGAACAACTGATCGAGATGGTCGTGGAACTGAAGAACAAGCTGAAAGGAAGAAGCTACCAAGAGGGTAAGAGCGAAGATGCATACGAGGAAGCTTATCAACGAACTGGAAGAGCAGTAAGGGACTCACAGGCGAAGAGGATGAAGATGGAAGAGATGGATAAAGTTTTTAACACCGCAATTAATCGAGCTCAAGATCGGGTCATGGGATATCCGATTCAGTTTGAGACGCTGCCATCATACGTATTAGATCATAGAACAATATTTTGGGTCATGGAGGAAGAACGTGATAGGGCTAAGAAGTATCTTAATAGATCATCGTAGAAAAATGTGCCTGTAATGCACGTAATAAGTATTAAATAATGTGTAAATCCCTGGTGTTAAGTAACCATGGGATATGATAATAATGATGTTGTCCTGAAACTTTTGTAGTTCAGGAAAGTAATATAGATAGCAGAGATGCTATTGTTTTATGTTTTCAAAAAGGTTTTATAAATAAATAAAAGTTATTATTTTTATTCAAAGTGTTATGTGTTATTTGGTTATTTCTTTTATAGAGGCAAGTTAATTAGAAAAATACTTAAAGAAGTTGAGTAATAGTCTAATAGATGTTTTGTTTTAATAGAAAATGCCTCCCAGACGTGAACCACCCCGACAGAGAACCAATGAGAGAACTAACAATAATGATGTTGAAGATAATCCCGTCCAACAATTAGTGACACTACTGACAGAAGGGTTGCAGAATCAACCACAAAACCATGGTACAATGTTTAAGGATTTCAAGGCGGTTGGACCACCTGAATTCCGTGGGTCTATAAATCCAGTCGAAGCACAGACCTGGATTATGGAGATAGAAAAGGTGTTCGATGTCACTAGGGTAGGGGATGATCAGAAGACTGCTTTTGCAACATTCATGTTGAAAGCAGAAGCTAGTTATTGGTGGCAGGCCAATAAAACTCGTGAAGGGCCATGAGTGATGACCTAGAATAGGTTCAAGGAGTTGTTCTTCGAGACTTATTTCCCGGAGAGTTCGAAGAGTCAGCTAGAAGTGCAGTTTCTGGAACTAAAACAAGGAACGATGACGGTATCTGAGTATGCTGCGAAATTCAATGAATTGGCGAGGTTTGCGCCATATCAGGTCAGCACAGATGAACGCAAGGCGAAAAGGTTTGAACAGGGACTGAAGCCCTGGCTGTACAGTTGGGTTTCCCTGTTCCAATTGAAGACATTTGCAGCGGTGATGGAGAAAGCAGTACTCGCTGAAGGTGGAGGCGAGGCAGTGACAAAGTTCAATCAGGAACAAAAAGAAGAAGAAGAATGAGACTAAGAATGGAGGTGGTGGTGGTGGAAACAACAACAATAACAACAACAACAGTTTGAAAAAAGAAGTGGAATGGGAACATGGGTGCTGGAAACCATCAGAGTAACCAGCGAAACAAAATGTTTGAAGCGTGTGCGATATGCGAGAAATTTCACAAGGGTACGTGCTTGATGGGGAAACGAGTTTGCTTCAATTGTGGCCAGGAGGGTTACATCGCCCCAAATTACACTCAACCAAAGAAGAATGCGTGCTTCACGTGCGGATCCAAGGATCACTTTGCTCGTGAATGCCCTAAAAAGAAGGATGGAGTGACTACCAGAAGCAATGAAGGTAACAATGGAGGTACATGGGCCATTGCAGGACCTGCAACATCAAATAAACCCACAACTAGAACCTTCAACATGACTGGGCAGGATGCTGTGCAATCAAAAGATGTAGTGTCAGGTATTATCCCAATCAATGATATAAATGCTTATGTATTATTCGATTCGGGTGCTACTTGTTCGTTTATATCTGATGAATTTGCTAGGAGGTTAGAATTGCCTAGAGAAGAGCTGAATTTTCCTTTGAACATAGAAATTGCGAATAAGGAAGTAATCCTTGTTAGATTCGTATACAAGAACTGTAGGGTGAACATTAAGGAGAATATCTTTATGGTAGATTTGATTCCGATTAGACTTGGAGAATTTGATGTAATTTTGGGAATGGATTGGCTGTTCAAATATGGAGCAGTAATTGATTGTCACAAGAAGTGTGTAAACCTTATGACTCCGTCAAAGGTAGTATTTTATGGTAGCAAGTCGCCTAGACAAACGAAATGTCTGACGACTATGCAGGCCAAGAAATTGTTGAGTCAAGGTTGTGTGGGCTATTTAGCTTACATAGTTGATACTCAGAAGAAGGGTGTGAAACTAGAAGAAATACCAGTAGTGAGGGAATTTGAAGACGTGTTCCCAGAGGATTTGCCAGGACTTTCGCCTTACAGAGAAATTGAGTTCGTGATTGACTTAACACCGGGAACAACACCGATATCGAAGGCCCCGTATAGAATGGCTCCGGTAGAAATGAAGGAACTGATGGTATAGTTGCAAGAGTTGCTAGACAAGAAATATATTCAACCAAGCGTGTCACCATGGGGAGTGCCAGTATTATTCGTGAAGAAGAAGGATGGATCAATGCGTCTTTGCATTGATTACAGGGAGTTAAACAAAGTCACTATTAAAAACAAATACCCGTTGCCAAGAATAGATGACTTGTTTGACCAACTGAAGGGTGCTAAATACTTTTCGAAAATAGATTTGAGAAGTGGGTACCACCAGTTGAAAGTGAGGAAGGAGAATATACCACGAACGACATTCAAAACTCGGTATGGACATTACGAGTTCTGGTGATGTCTTTTGGTTTAACCAATGCACCTGCAACATTCATGGATTTGATGAATAGGATGTTTAAACCATTCTTAGACAAGTTTGTAGTGGTATTCATCGACGACATTCTAGTGTATTCCAAAACTCAAGAAGAACATGTGGAACACTTACGTTTGACATTGGAAACACTAAGAAAGGAAAAGTTGTATGCAAAATTCTCTAAGTGCGAATTTTGGCTCGACCGTGTATAATTTTTGGGGCATGTGATTGACAAAGATGGGGTTTCAGTGGATCCGTCAAAAGTGGAAGCTGTGATTAATTAGGAACAACCAAGAACACCATCAAAAGTGAGGAGTTTCTTGGGGCTGGCTTGGTTATTATAGAAGATTTATTCAAGATTTTTCTAAGATAGCCACTCCGCTAATAAATTTGACAAAGAAAGCTGTAAAATTCATTTGGACGGAGAAATTTGAAGAGAGTTTTCAAGATTTGAAGAAGAAGCTAAGTGTGGCACTTTGTGTTGACATTACCGGATAATCAGAAATTTTGTGGTGTATAGTGATGCCTCACACAAAGGGTTGGGTTGTGTTCTTATGCGAGCGACAAAGTTATTAACGTATGCATCAAGACAATCAAGGATTATGAGAAAGGGTATCCGACTCATGATTTGGAATTAGTGTGTAGTTGTATTTGCTCTCGAAGATATGGAACACTATCTCTTTATGGAGAAAAATGTGAGATCTACAGGACCACAAAAGTCTGAAGTATATTTTCACTCAAAAGGATTTGAACATGCGTCAAAGAAGGTGGATGAAATTGATAAAAGATTATGATTGTGAAATCTTTTATCATCCGGACAAAGCGAATGTGGTGGCAGATGCTTTAAGCAGGAAAGGTCGGGAGAAGTTGATGCTGATATCACCTCAGGAGGAGCTCATTTCAGCAATGATAAAACTGGAATTGGAAATCAAATTTCCAAAAGAATCTGACAAACAACTATTCCAGATAGAAGCTGGTCCAACTTTAGTGGACAAAATGAAGAATGCTCAACTACAAGATGAAGAGTGTGGGAAAATCAAAGAGAATCTGATTGAGAGTAGTGATGTAAAATACAAGATCGACAGAAGGACTACTATGGTTTGAGGAAGAATCGGGTTCCAATGAACACCGTGAAATGAAAGAAGAAATTTTAACCAAAGCTCATAGCTCAAGATATTCAATTCATCCAGAAGCACGAAAATGTATCAAGATTTGCTGCAAGCATTTTGGTGGCGAATATGAAAAGGGACGTTCTGAAATGCGTGGCGAAATGCTTGACATGTCAAAGAGTGAAAGCCGAACATCAAAGACCCAGCGGATTACTTCAACCATTGGAAATACCAGAATGGAAGTGGGAACACATCACGATGGATTTGTGGTGGGTCTTCCAACTACTCAGAGAGGATGCGATGCAATTTGGGTGATAGTGGACAGACTGACAAAGTCAGCGTACTTTTTACCAATAAAGATTAGATTCAATCTTGATCAGTTGGCAAGATTATACATTAAAGAGATCGTTTCGAGGCACAGAGTGCCAGTATCAATTGTGTCCAATAGAGATTCGCGATTCACATTGAATTTCTAGAAGAGACTACAAGAATGCATGGGGACACAGTTGCGAATGAGTACGGTTTATCATCCACAAACAGATGGCCAAAGCGAACGTACAATTCAGACATTGGAAGATATGCTGAGAGCATGTGTCATGGACTTTAAAGGAAGCTGGGAAGAACAATTACCGTTGGTGGAATTTGCTTACAACAACGGTTTATCACGCGAAAGATCGGCATGCCACCTTACGAGGCATTATCACGGCGAAAAGTCACGAGAACTCCACTATCTTTGGGATGAAGTCGGTGAACGTCAACCTGCTAGAGACCTAAATAGTGCAACAAGCTGCGGCGTTGTCAAACTCATCGAGACAAGATTAGTAGCGACCCAAGACAGATGACGAAAACGTATCTTGATCAACAACACATGACCGAAGATCGTGCATTCGACGTAGAACTTTTGTATTTTAAAAGTTTCTCCTGGAAGGGAAAATTCGTTTTGGTAAAAAGGAAAGCTAAGCTTTGAGGTTTATTGGACCCTTTGAAGTCTTGCGAAGAGTGGGAGAAGTGGCTTACGAGGTAGCTCTACCTCCATAGTTGGAAAACATTCATAATGTTTTTCACATTTTGATTATTCGACCATATAAACCCGACTACAAACATGTGATCGAAATACGAACCGTTGCGATTCGAGAAAGATTTGTCTTATGAAGAGGTTCTTATCCGATAGTCGACGAGGAAAGAACAAGTGCTCAGGAATAAAGTGATACCTTCTGTGAAGGTGATATGGAGGAACCACAATGTTGAAGAAGCTGCGTGGGAACTCGAAGAGAAAATGTTGAAAGAGTACCTTGAGTTATTTGTTTAATCTGTGTGTCTTGATTACGGGGACGAATCTTTATAAGTAGGGAAGAATGTAACGAATGATTTATTTGAGTTGTGATTAGAGGACGAATCCCTTGTAAGGAGGAAATGATGTAACATTCCGAGAATTTTAAAGTGTAATATTAAATATTTATTGATTTATATAAGTATTTAATGGATATGTTTATTGTTGAATAAATAATTGTTCAATTTGAGTTGATGTGGTTTAGTTAATTATTTGTTAAATAAATAATTAAGGAGCTAAGAAAATTAATTGTTATGAGATTATATACCAATTTAATTTAATAAGTAAGCTAGAGAGCTTATAGTGATTTAAATAAATTATAATATTTTAAATGGGAATTTGTAATTTAAAATATTAGTTGGTTAAATAAAATTACAATTATAAAAGAAATTATAGTTATGTGATATTAAATTATGTGTTAAAGTAATTTAATAGATTAATATTTTAATTGATTAATTAATTAAGTAGAAGTGTGACTAATAACCTTGCTATAAAGGAGTTATTAAAATAAATTAAAAGAGTTTAATTTAGTTTTGCCAAACATGTCTTATTGCATAATAAGTCGTTAATTTAATAATATTTTATCAAACAAGGTATAAGGATTAATCCATTTGTTTTAGTTAGACTTACCAAACAAGGTGTAAGGATTAAAGAGTTATTTTATTAAGTTTAGCTAAACAAGCCTTATGGCTTTTGATTTTCAAAATAATATAACTGATGTCAGTTAAAATCCTATACTAAATATATCTATTATTACATACGTTATATTATTATACATAAACTAGAGAAAGACTAAGTTGAAGAAAAAGAGAAAAAGAAGAAGAAAAGAGAAAAGGGAGAGAAAACTTGAGAGAAATCCTTAAAGGTTTTGAGAAAGAAAAGAAGTTTGATAATCAAAAGTAGCCATCATTTTCTTAATCAAAGGTAGGATCTTAATCTTTTCTTTAAAAGTTAGTTTTATTCTTCTTCCAAAAAGTTCTCTGTGAATTATAAAAGATAATTGATGGTGTTTATGGTTATATGATAAATTATTGATTATAAGATGATTTCATGAGTTGTATATGATTATAGAGAAACTAGTTCATGTATGTATGTGTTATGTGGAAGAAAATATATTACAGTGTTTACATGAAAATATATATGAATATGGCCTAATTTAAAATAGAAATTAAGCTTTAATTAGTTGTTAAATTGATTATGGAAATTGATAGCGTATGTATAATCATAACTATGATGTTTTGAAATTTCTATTTTGATTGAAAAACAAAATCACAATGTTGATTTTCATTAAAAATGTAAACAATGGAGTTTTGCCAAAAACATTAAAATTGGGTGTTGTAAATTTGATGTTTATGTTATTTTATGAGTAAAACATGTTAGAAGTCTTCACAATATGTTTATATGAATTCTATATGTGTATTACATGTTAATCACCTATTAGATTCGAGCTTTTAGGCCAATTTGGCTTTTGTTCATCTTTATTGTCTTAGAGCTTGGTCGCCGAGTTCTAGACTACTGGCCAGTAGTAATATTATTAACTGCATAAATCTCATCGTCATAGTCCTTGGGCGCCACGCCAGAAGCTTGAATCAATGGCTCATGACTCGTGCCACAAATACTTGATTCATATGCCGCAACGCGAACCACATATGTAAATTTGTGGTAAGTATATGAGTTAGCGAAAGGTTACGACAGGTTTTAATTTATTACACAAAATTTTGAAAATAAAGGTTATGTGTTAATAATATGAATGCTAAATGATGATTTCAGTAGTATTAAACTAGGAATGAGCATGTTATCAAGTGTTAACTAGTATTAACATAGTTTGATTATGTGAATGGGTGATTTGACCCACACAATTTATATATTTGTTTATATAGATATAAAATGTTGGTGATGACTAATTATGTCATGATGACATATGTATAGGATATTGATTCAAGTTGTAAGGTTTAGCTTGTGCTAAAGGCAAGTTCTCTAACTCAAAACTTCATTGTGCGAGTTTAATTTCATTAGTACATTATTATTTTCAAATTCAATTTCAATTGTTGTAAGTTGCTACCTCTACACTTTCGTAGAGCTAGATTGCCTATTATTGAATAAGTTATTGTATCTAGTTCTCATAACGATACAAATATCCCAAATCTTATAGTTTAATATTGAGCAGGTTTCTCTAATATGCAACTAATTATTTAGCATATGAGTCGCTTTATTTCAATATTCTAGTATTGAACAACTTATAGTTCAAATTACTATTCAATATGCATGCTTAGTATTCAAATTTTTATAACCTTGATTTAATATTGTTCAAGCCAATTTATGTTATGATTATTCAAAGTGTATGCTATTAGATTATACCTAAAGCATGGTGCTAATTTATAAATATCACTTCAGTTATGATTATTCCATAGCATACCGTTGTGTCTTTTGTAATCAACTAATCCTTAGTTGATTCTGGTTGAATTATAAATTACCTCACAGAAATGTATCCAAACCAAACTTACTTTAGTGCGGACTTGTATTCTAAATCTTGAGATGAACAACTCTTTTAATAGAGGTTTACGCTTAGCGTTAAAATGGTTGTGCACAATACATTATGCGAAGGGTTGATCCCCCCCCAAAGTGCGTGGAGTCCTTATAGTCTTATATTTATTAAAAAGTTAAAGTTAAAAGATTACTTATAATCGTGGACATGATTAAGTGGTCATTAGACCCTCAGTGAATGTTATCATTTTCAGAAAGTTAATAGAATATATTGTTCAGTTATATTGAGCCTAATATTGGCAATTGATGTAAAAGTTTAAAGATTTACTTATTGTTATTTCAAGTGGGCCTTGTTTGCTTACTCTTGCCTGTAAAATTTCTTACAGCTAAAGTTGAAACGGGTGACGTACCTAGCACCAGTAAGGGAAAAGGAAAGATGAATAAATACTGAAGACTTGTAATAGTTTTGATAGTTGACTTTCAGACTTTGGTTTAAAGATTGTAATGAAGTTTATTTAAATTTCCGCATTTGAATGATTGTTGTTAAAGGTTAGATAACCTAGGAGATTTTTATTTAAATTTAATCATGTATGGGCAGGTTTTTATTATTCAATTTTATTATAATTGGGTAGTTAGAAATGAATGTTTTGATTAAGTGAACACCAAATCTTGAGGAAATGAAGTACCAGGATTTGGGGGTGTCACACTCTCCTCAGTGCAATCTCACGCGGGCGCGCGACTTACAGAACCTGACAAATCTTTACCAGATCTCAATGTGATCGCTTGACACTGTTCCTTCCCGTCTCTTCTTGGATTTGTCTCTGTATTACTTGGCAATGAACCCTGGGGTCTGTTAGTAAGCATGTTCGCCATCTGCCCCATTTGAGTTTCCAGATTCTTTATAGCCACTGCTTGGCTCTTGATCATAACTTCTGTGTTTGCCATGTATTTCATCATCATCTCCTCCACTTCTGATTTCTTTTCTTGCTGAGGTACAACTGGAGTGTGATGTTGTTGTTGTTGTTGAGAAAATCTCGGCGAAAAGGGTGGTCTAGGATTAAACTGCGGCTACGCTGGTTGTGACTGAAATTGATTATTCTGTTGAAACTGATTCTGCTGATTCCCTTAATTAGTCGACTAACTAAAGTTTGGATGATTTCGGTTGTTGGGGTGGTATGTGTTCTGAAATTGACCTTGGTCTTTTCTGTAGTTGCTCATATACTGCATTGATTCTGAGCTGATAGCACATTGATCCATCGAGTGTGACCCCGCATAAATATCAAATACGAAGGCAACCGTCTTTACTTTTCCTTCTGCCAAAGTATCTATCTTCTTAGCCATGGCTGCCATCTGTGCTGACAACTGAGTAATAGCATCAACCTCTAACACACCTGCAATTTTGGGTTGTGGCATCCGAGATGTAGGATTCTGAAAATCGTTGAATGCCATTGTCTCGATAAGGTTATAGGCTTTTTCATAGTTCTTTGCCCATAACGCCCCTCCTACAGCTGCATCTATAATCGGTCTCGACTGCCATCCCAATCCATTATAAAACGTGTTGATCACCATCCAATCTGGCATACCGTGATGTTGACACTTCCTCAGCATTTCTTTGTATCTTTCCCATGCTTCATATAAGGACTCGCCCTGTTGTTGCTCAAACCGAGAGATAGCTGTCCTAATCTTTGCAGTTTTAGCCATTGGGAAGAACTTAGCTAAGAACTTTTGTGCTAAGTCCTCCCATGTAGTTATAGATCCTGCTAGCAAAGAATGAAGCCAACTTTTTTGCTTTATCCCTCAATGAGAATGGAAACAACTTTAGTCTAATAGCATCTTCCGTCACACCGTTGTATCTAAATGTATCACAAATTTCGATGAAACTTAACAGGTGTTCATTCGGATCATCTGTAGCAGCACCCCCAAACTGAACTGTATTCTGCACCATTTGAATATTGCCAGTTTTTATCTCGAATGTATTGGTTTGCTATCATTTGTTCGACGATCTTTGGATCAGTAGTCCACTAATATTAGGCATGGAATATTCTTTTAGAGCCCTATGCTCCTCTCGTTGCTTTTCTCCTTGTACCTTGGCTGCCATGTTATCTGTCGTATTTTCCAACTGTACTTGTAAATTTCTACGAACACCCGCTTTCCAACCTCTCCGTTTATGTTATCACGAACCGATGTGTTAAATCGAGGTTGGTTGATCAGCGTCTTATAAAAATTTATCCAAGTTCCTGAAACAAAAACAAAAACTGAAATGAGATAAGACTAGAATTGTCTAAGTCATACAATATAGCTTAAAACTAATGATTGTAATACTAAATTAAACGCCTTTCCCGAAAAATGGCGCCAAAAAACTTGTTGCCTCTTTTTAGTCTCAACAAAAGAGCTCTAACTCATGCTGGCGCATACAGCGTCGACAAATAATCTGAGCAAGTAAAAAATATCGATCCCACAGAGAAAGTTGTTTAATTCAAATCACTATACATTAATCAATTCACTATATTTATATGCTCAAACTAACGACTAAGATTGGTTTGTTCTCGAATTGCAAATAGCAACTAAAATATAATAAACAGAATAAGTCAATCTAGAAATAATGGGATCTTAACTTCATTTAATACTTCAATCAATCGCCACTATCATGCATGACTTGTTTACATATCATAGGAAAGTATCCAAGAGCACTAAAAGAGTATTAGCCATTTTTCAATGCACTAAGACCTACTTACACAGCATCCACAGATGATAGACTCTATATAATCATCAATATAACTAAAATCACTATATGTCTATGTGAAATTGCAACTATATTGATTTTAAGTTCAAGCCCTTATTCTAACTTATACGGTGAAACAGTATATGTCTATCTGGTTCACGAAATACATAAGCCATATAACACAACCCTATATACTTATACTATCATGATTACAATCCATATTTGCATGTTCATTGTCAATTCCATACAAATACTGAAATGAATGGTGATCAAGCATTCATACATGCAAAACAATCATGATAGACATCCCATATGATATGTAAAACAATCCAGCATTTAAGCATGCAATCAAACTACATATTAAAATCCGTTAGAATCCCATAATGGAGTTTAGTTCATGACTGAACCAAAAGCCATTATGGGATCAAATCTAAACATGATCAATAAACAAACAACTGAAAGATGAAAGATAGAAACAATCAAACCCAATTGCTGAATATAGATCAATATTCAAATCCTCATAAGATTCTAGCAATAATAATAATAATAATAATAATAATAATAATCCACTCTAGTAGAAAATACCAAGGAGCAGAAAAGTAGAGTTTTGGCCTCCTTCTACGTTGGAATCTCCCCCAGAGAATAAACCCTAATTATGACGTAAAGAATACGACTAAAATTGAACAATTGTCAAGTGATACCCCTGACACCAGTCAGAAATCGTTTTTAAATCAATTAAAACCCTTGAAAATTGGAAATAAAATAAAACAAGTCAATGACTTGGGTCTCGCATGGCAGCACTAAGGCTCCTCCACTTATTATTACTCACTATGGCCATGAGACTTGTAATGAGTCCCGATGTTCAAATTGAGCTCTCACACCATGCCGCGCTCCCACTAAACTTGTCTCACCTTTCATGGCCACAAGACTTGCGATGGGTTCCACTGGTTTGGCTGGGTACTCGCGTGGGCGCGCATCTTCAAGCTCTCTTTCATGGCGCAACTGCGATTCTTTGTCTTCTAATCTTGCTCCTGAGCTTGGTCCTGCAATGTTGCTGCTGCTACTAAAATGTCCTATGTTTATTCATGCTTCGCTCAATCCTAGCCATGCACATCCTATCTTTTGCCTCGTCTCAGGCATCCATTAGCCTCGTGCCCTATAACACCACCAAAATAGGCCAATTCACGCACTTATTCACCAAAAAAAGTTTTAAGTATGCGAAATGCAAATTAACATGAAAAGCAGCTAAAACCTACTAAAATGTACTTGAGATGGGCACAGTTCGCATGAATTGGTACTCCATAAGTAGGTGTAAAACCTACTTATCAACCGTGAACTCTCTCCACATTGGCGTTTTGAAGTCGGTTGACAACCCATTGCATTCCAGATGCTTTCGACATAATACTTCCCCCCAAACTTGGTTCACACAAAATACCGAACACTTGGTGGGTACAGTATTTTCTCCCCCCAAATTGAAACCTTGATCTATTATGGTGCTTGGAAGTGATGAATTGGAACACCAATTATGCAATCAAAATTGCTCTCAAATAGCCTCTGTGAATGCCCTAATTCGAAAATAGTTGCAGAGTTCTGTGAAGAATTTGGGATGAGATGTGGCAATATTTAGAGGTGGTGTGATGGGGTGTATTAGTGGACTGAAAAGGTTGGGTAGTGGAAATCGTGGGGGGGAAGTGGGTTCAATGGATTTAGGTAATGGGTAGAAGTAATGGGGTAGGAGTTATAAATCATGGGTGCTGTGTATGAGAATGGGTAGTCGTGGGTTATGTATGAGAATAGGAGAGAGAGGGATTCAATTAGCAAGAGAGAGTATTAGGCTCGTGGTACGTAATCGCCAAATTCATTGCCAGAGTTTGAGACCCCAGGCAGTGGGGGTACACGGCCAATATAGCCCACCTCGGGGGGTATGCCCCCTGTAAGTTGGCCTTTTTTCTCTCCTCTTTGTTCATGCTATGCCACTGAATTCACATTTTCCCATCCTGCAAGCCATGAAACATGAAAGTTATTAGATTGTAGATCAATTTGAGTATGATTGAGAGATTAACAAGACTTTTACTATATAATACCTACCTAATAACTTAATAAAAACTATATTCTAACAATTATGAAAATACAAAAAATAAACGAAAGATTGGGTTGCCTCCTAATTAGCGCTTGATTTTAAGTCGTTTAGCCTGACTACTTCCTGTTCACGGCGCGTCGGACAATGTGATGGTGATGACATCGGTGTTGGACTTGCCACCCCAATAGTGCTTTAATCGTTAACCGTTAACTTTGAAAGTGTCTAACGGATTTTGACTGTAAAGTTCAATGGCTCCATGAGAGAACACCCGCTTTATAGCAAATGGTCCCGACCATCTCAACTTGAGCTTTTCTGGGAACAATATCAACCGTGAGTTGAACAAAAGGACTGATTGTCCCAGCTCGAATATTCTCGCATAATTTTCTGGTCGTGCCATCTCTTGACCTTTTCCTTGTATAACTTGGAGTTCTTGTAGGCTTGAAGGCAAAATTCGTCGAGTTCATTTATTTGAAGTAATCTCTTTTCCCCTACAACTGCTTGATCAAAATTAAGTTTATGAATTGCCCAATAAGCCTTATGCTGTAGCTCAACTGGTAAGTGACAAGCCTTGCCATATAATAGTTGATATGGTGACATCCCGATCGGTGTCTTATACGCAGTTTGGTATGCCCATAATTCATCATCCAATTGGAGCGAGCAATCCTTACGATTCGAATTCACCACTTTCTCCAATATTCTCTTGACTTCCCTGTTCGACACCTCAGCCTGTCCACTGGTTTGGGGGTGATATGTCGTCGCTACCTTGTGGTTGACACCATACCTTGCCAATAGAGCTGTGAATAATTTGTTGCAAAAGTGACTACCTTCGTCACTTATAATTGGTCTTGGCATGCCAAACCTCATGAAAATATTTTTCTCTGGAAATTTTAGGACCACCTTAGCGTCGTTAGATGGGAGTGTTGCATCTTCAACCTACTTAGATACGTAATCCATTACGAGTAGAATATACTGGTTATTAAATGATGACGTGAATGGCCCCAAGAAATCGATTCCCCATACATCAAAAATTTCAACTTCAAGAATCATTTGTAGAGGCATCTCATTCCTTTTCGAAATGTTGCCCACCCTTTGACATCTATCACATGTTTTGACAAACTGGTGTGCGTCCTTAAATAGTGTAGGCCAATAGAACCCGGCTTGCAGCACCTTTGCTGCTGTCCTCTCACTACCATAATGTATGCCATACGCAGATGAGTGGCACTCATGCAGAATGTTCTTTACTTCACTGTAGGGCACACATCTTCTAATCATTTTATCGGCACTACTTGAAGAAATAAGGTTCGTCCCACATGTACCATTTTACGTCATGAAGAAACTTCTTTTTTTGTTGTCTTGTGAGATCAGGTGGAAGAACGTTGCTCACTAAATAATTTGCATAATCCGTGTACCAAGGAAATTCTGCATTTATCCCAAATAATTGCTCATCAGGAAATGATTCATTGATTTCGCACTTGTCCTCTATCAATTTCCCTTGATTTTCCAGCCTAGACAAGTGATCGACGACTTGATTCTCGGTCCCCTTTCTATCCTTTATTTCTAGATCAAACTCTTAAAGCAGGAGAATCCATCGAATAAGTCGTGGCTTAGCATCTTTTTTCGCAATTAGTTACCGAATAGCCGAATGGTCCGTGTAGACTATCACCTTAGTCCCGATCAAGTATGCCTGAAACTTGTCAAACGCATACACCACTGCAAGCAGTTCATTTTTCGTAGTTGTATAGTTCATTTGAGTCTCTGTGAGCGTTTTGCTTGCATAATAAATGGCGTGATATACCTCCTCTCAGCGTTGTCCCAAAATAGCCCCAACCGTGTAGTTGCTTGCATCACACATCAGCTCAAAAGGCATATTCCAATCCGGTGTGACGATCACGGGGGCTGTAGTTAACTTCTTCTTCAACAACTCGAACACCGACTTGCATTCCTCATCAAAATTAAACACAGAGTCCTTCTCTAAATGACTGCACAAAGGTTTTGCCATTTTAGAGAAGTCCTTTATGAATCTTCTGTAGAACCCAACATGTCCCAGAAAACTTCTTATTCCTTTTACTAAGCTTGGTGGGGGCAGTTTCTCAATTGTTTCCAACTTAGCTTTGTCGACCTTCAGTCCGTGAGCCGATACCTTGTGGCCCAAAATTATGCCCTCCTCAACTGTGAAGTGGCATTTTCCCCAGTTAAGTACAAGGTTCATATCTTCGCAGCGTTGTAACACCATTACCAAATTCCCTAGGCAAGTATCAAAATTGTCTCCATAGACAGAAAAGTCGTCCATGAAGACTTCCACATTTTTCTCCACCATGTCTGAGAAAATGGCCATCATACACCGTTGAAAGGTAACAGGTGCATTACACAAACCAAATGACATTTTCCTAAATGCGAATGTGCCGTAAGGGCGCGTAAATGTAGTCTTTTCTAGATCCTCAGGAGCGATGGCGATCTGGTTTAGCCCGAGTATCCATCCAATAAACAGTAGTAATCATGTCCCGCCGCTCTGCCCAACATTTGATCGATAAAGGGTAACAAAAATGATCTTTTTGGGTTACCTTATTTAACTTCCTATAATCGATGAACACCCTCCAACCTGTCACTGTTCTTGTCGAAATTAACTCGTTATCCTCATTCTGTACCACGGTCATTCCAACCTTTTTCGGCACACAATGAACCGGACTAACCCACTTACTGTCGGAAATTGGGTAGATGATACCGGCATCCAAAAATTTTAGAAATTCCTTCTTTACCACTTCCTTCATAATCGGGTTAAGCCATCATTTTTGCTCCACCGTTGGTTTTGCATTATCTTCCATCAGAATCTTGTGCATGCAAAATAAAGAGTTGATTCCCTTGATATCCGTAATCGTCCACCCTATCGCTACTTTATATTCCCTAAGCACCCTCAACAACTTTTCTTACTATAAATCTAAGTACAGCAGAAATAATCACAGGTAAAGAATTTGAATTGCCTAAATACGCATACCTGAGGTGTTCAGGGAGTGGCTTAAGTTCCAGAGTTGGTGGCTCCTCCAATGACGGTTTCAATTTTTCTTTGTTATCTCCTCCGTGTGTAAAAGTTCAAATGGTGCTCTGAACCGACTAACTCGTGGCAATGAATCTAACATCTGTAAGTAGTCCACGAATTCCGGGTCATCGAACTCTTCATCCCCCAATAATTTTATTTCTAATGGATCGTTGACCAGGCTCGTGCCCATATCTTCACTGATAATCTGCTCAATTATATCCATTCTGAAACATTCTTCCTCATCCGTAGGGAATTTCATGGCTTTGAACACGTTAAATTTGATTTCTTGATCTTGGACCCTCATAGTAAGTTCTTCTTTCTGTACGTCGATGAGTGTCCTACCCGTAGCCAAGAAAAGCCTCCCTAGGATAATCGGGATGTTCTTGTCCTCCTCAAAATCCAGAATAATAAAGTCTGCGGGGAATATAAACTTATCCACTTTAACAAGTATGTCCTGTACTATGCCTCTCGGATATGTGACTGACCTATCTGCCAACTGCAATGAGATATTCGTAAGCTTTGGTGAGGGGAAACCTTATTCTGTGTATACTGACAATGGCATAAGATTCACACTCACCCCTAAATCACATAAGCACTTGTTAAAAGACATGTTTCCGATCATGCATGGGATAGTGAAACTCCAGGGATCTTTCAGCTTAGGTGGCAACTTCTGCTATAACACCGCACTACACTCCTCTGTTAGTGCCACTTTTTCAAAGTCTTCCCATTTCTTTTTCCTTGACAAAATCCCTTTCATGAACTTTGCATAACTCGGCATCTGCTTTAGGGCTTCTGCAAACGGGATGTTAATCGGGAGTTTTTTAAATACTTCCAAAAACTTCGCGAACTGCTTATATAATTTCTGTTTTTGGACCCTCTGCTAAAATGGTGGTGGAGGATATGCAACTGGTTTATCGTCTAACTTTGTTTTCTCACCTTGTTTATCCTCACCCTTGTCTCCTTCAACCACTTTACTTTCGTCAAGTTTTTCATCCGATATTGCTGAATTTTTTGCATCTTTGCCAACGAGATATTTTCCACTCCTTAATGTAATTGCCTAACACTGCTCGTGGTTCCCCTTCAGATTTCTCTTTGTATCACTTGGTAGGGTCCCTTGTGGCCTGTTATTTAATGCTAAGGCAATTTGCCCCATCTAATTTTCCAAGTTCTTTATGGCATTTGCTTGATTTTTCATTGCTGCCTCATTGCTAGTTATGTACTTCGTCAACAACTCCTCTAAATCTGATTTTCTTTCCTGATGTTGAGCCGGTTGTTGGTGATTCTGAAAACCTGGGGGATATGATGGTCATGGAGCTTGATTTTGCTGGTTATTGCTCCACGAGAAATTTGGGTGATTCCTATTCCCCTGGTTATAAGTGTTTTGGTACATATTCTGTGGAATCCTGTTATAACTACCCACGAATTGCACGGATGCTAGGTTGATTACGCATTGATCTGTAGGATGCTCACCCGCACATAATTCACATACTACTGCAACCTGCTGTACTTGTGCCTGTGCCTGTGCCTGTGTCCCCGATATAGCATCCAACTTCTTGGACAACGCAGAAATTTGTGCTTGTATTGATGTCACCCCATCTACTTCTAACACCCCAGCTGCCTTTGCCTGTGTCATTCTTGCTGTGGGCCACTAGTAGTTGTTAGCCGCCATGGTCTCAATCAAATTGTAGGCTTCCTCAAAACTCTTCGCCATGAACGCTCCACCCGACGCTGCATCAATACTGGTTTTGAGATTCCCATGTAGTCCGTTATAAAAAGTATTCATTTACAACCACTGAGGCAATCCATGATGCAGGCACTTTCTAAGTAATTTCTTGTATCTCTCCCATGCCTCATATAACGACTCCCCATGTTGGTGCTCAAACATTGTTATGTCATTCCTCATTTTGGCAGTTTTCGCCGGCGGGAAAAATTTGGCAATGAATTTCTGAGCTAAGTCTTCCCACGTGGTTATCAATCCCAGCGGTAGTGAGTGTAACCAACTCTTCGCCTTGTCCTGTAAAGTGAATGGGAACAAGCGAAGGCTCACCGCATCATCCAGCACCCCATTATACCTGAAGGTGTCACAAATCTCTAGAAAGCTGACTAGATGTTCATTCGGATCGTCATTAGCCAATCCCCCAAACTGAACTGAATTTTGGATCATCTGAATCGTCCCAGGCTTGATTTCGAATGTATTTGCAGCAATTATGGGCCTGGTGATGCTCGACTACAGTTCAATCACCTTGGGTGTGGCAAAGTCCCTTAACGCTTTCTGATCTTCAGCTGTCATTGCTTCTTCTATGTCAGAGTTTTCAAATTCGTTCCTCGTTTCCTTGATCCACTTACTTAACCTCTGAAATCTTCTTTCAATGTTGTCCTCAAAAGGAAGCAAGTCTGGATTTTTGGATCGTGTTTGCATAAACCAATGTCAAAAACCTGAAATAAGAAGAACAAAAACAAACACAAAAATGTTTAAGTAAAACTGGACTAATTAAACTGATATTGTAAATATATTAAAATCTAGACTAAATTGTCCCCGAAAACGGCGCCAAAAACTTGTTGGGTAAAATCTATATACGCAAAACAAGCAAGTATACGTGGTCAACACGTAATATAGTAATGAATAGAGTATCGTTCCTACAAAGACAGATTAGCAAGAAATTTAACTTCACATTTACCAATTTTCTATTAATCCTAATTCTATTAAACTATTCAATTCAATGATTTAAATTTATAAAAACTAAATTAATAAATAAACTATCACAAAACAATCACCAATATCAAAATCCAGAATTTCAAACAATTAATGGAGAATTAGACTTATGATTTCACCCTAAGCTTCACTCTGATTTTTACACCTTTATTCCAATTGAACTCACTATCCTAGTTTATTAACCAAGAACACGAATGTAGTACTAGCCACCTCTCGACGCACTAATACCGTATTAACTTAAATCCACAATTTAGATAGAAACAAGTTAAACACCTAAATCAACCAACTCACTATATCTGTATGTGAACTTAAATTAAAGAAGGGTTAAGATTAAGTTCTCTATCCGATCACATGCGATGTCAAACATATCTCTACCTTAACATTAATCAAGAATCCGCTATTCACAAAATTCATGAACACATGCTATATTAACTAAGTCTAGATTTGAATATCCTTTCTCGATTTCATACAAATCCACCAAGAATTTTTGATCAGGCAATTCACAAATTCACGCTCAAATTAATATAGATAAACTAAAAATACTTTATTGAACTGGAAATCAAAGCTACAAAATCATTGTTTCACCTAAGGATCCATCAAAAGCCTAAAAAGTGAATTAGTTCATAACGAATGAAATAAAAACTGAATAATCTAAAGAAAACATTCTTTCAATTACAAATATAGAACTAAGATGAAGAATAATGCAAAACCACCCTTCACGTAGCCTTAATCTGCAATCGTCACGAAAATCTCTTCAAAATACTCCTCATATGCTTGCTATGAAAAAATGAACTTGATCTTCATAATATGCCTCGTATCCTCTGTAATTCGTTGTTTTTTTTGCGTAATATCTACCAACCAAAGAGTTCTGGTCGTAGTCCCTCAGCCAATAGAGTCCAAGTAACAAGCCAAGTTCCAACAATCCATGTCCATGTCGGCGATCTTGAACCAAAGCGGGACACTCGAGATCCGGCACTTTACCTTACGGGTAAAAAAGGTAAAAGGGCCACATTTCCGTGGCGTGTCTTCTATGAGTTGTTATGCCATTTCCCAAGTTACTTCCACTTTTGCTCCAAAAAACCTCCTTTCTTCACCATTCATCACACCAACCACCTTGCACATAAAAGAACACAAAACAAATAAAAATGCACATGAAAACAAGAAAATAACAACAATTAAGCGTGAAATGGACAACGAATCGTGGATATGAAATCCACTTATCACCTTACCATCGGCAAGTTATCCAGATAGTTTTGGAGTTTGAAGAAATATCCTTCCTCCACATTCCTCGGAATAGGAATGACTTTGCGGATGCACTAGCAAATTTATTCTCCTTGATCAACATACTTGACAAGGATGACATGCCAAATATCACATTTACCCGGCAAAAGGCACCAGCCTACGGGAACTACATTGGAGAAGTATCGGATGAACTGCTTCCCATCCAACACCCTTGGTATCAACATATCAAGGAATATCTGTTAGATGGATCTACACCCGCTGAGGCGAGTCAAGCTGAAAGAAAGAGGATCCATAAAATGGCCATGAAATTTTATCTGAGTGGAGACGCTCTCTACAAAAAAGATGCATGACTAGGCCTTCTCAGATGCCTAGACAAAGATCAATCTCAGAGACTCATGGATGAAATCTATGGTGGAGTATGCGACCCACACATGAGCGACCCTCTACTTATCAAGAAAATCCTAATAACAGGGCATTTCTGGCTCTCTCTCAAGGCTGACTGTGATGATCACGTCAAGAGATGTTACCAATGCCAATTTCATGGGAATGCTATCCACGCCCCTCTAAGGGAGCTCCACAATATGAGTTCGCCTTGGCCCTTCTCAATGTGGGTAATGGACGTAATCGGGCCTATCGAGCCCAAAGCCAGTAATGGTCATCGGTTTATCTTCACCATAATCGACTACTTAACCAAGTGCGTAAAAGCAGCCTCTTCCCTCAGGGTTACTAAAGAGGTGATTATTGGTTTCATCAGAAACCATGTCATTTATCGATGTGGACAACCAGAGGTTATTATATCAGACAATGCCAAAAACCTCAACAACCAAATGATGGAGGAGTTAATTATGCAGTAAATTTCACATCAAACATCTCAACTCCGTCATCTATCGTCCAAATATGAATGGGGCAGTTGAAGTGGCTAATAAGAATATCAAAAAGATCATGCAAAAGATGTCCGCTAATCACAAAGGATGACCTGACTTGTTGCCTCTGACTCTATTAGCCTACAGAACGTCAATGCGTTCTTCTACTGGGGCAGCCCCATATTCATTAACCTATGGAATGGAAGCAGTGCTCCCCATAGAGGTGGAAATGGAATCCCTCAGAGTGTTGATAGACGCTCAGCTGGATGAAGACCAATGTTTGGAAGATCGGTATCACGAATTATCTTGAATAGATGAAAGGCGGGACGCAACCATCTTTTATGGTCAGTTATACCAATAGAAGATCGCTCGATCCTACAACAAGAAAGTCCGACTACGACAATTTAAAGAATATGACTTGGTCTTGAACAAGGTTCTTGACAACCAAGATCTATCTAAAGGAAAATTCACCCCAAACTAGGAAGGCCCATTTGTTGTCAAGGAGGTATTGACAGGAGGAGCCCTCAGATTACGAGAGATGGATGGCAAGGAATTTCCCCAACTCATCAACTCGGACACTGTAAAACGGTACTATGTCTGAAGTTACCTACAAACCAACATCCTAGTTCTGGATCATTAGATCCATCAATCAATTCAGGTTTTCAAAACCTTTCTCACTACATACAATCCTCACCACTTCAGTTTATCTCGCTAGGGATAAAACATTTCACCACTTCAATTTGTCCCACTAGGGATAAAATATTTCAACTTCAGTTTGTCCCACTAGGGATATACCTTTCACAACTTCAGTTTGTCCCACTTGGGATAAACATATCAACTTCATGTTTGTCCCACTAGGGATAAAACACTTCCTCACAACTTCAGTTTGTCCCATCAGGGCCAAACTACGCAGACCTGATCTCCCCAATACACAGGAGTACGTAGGCATCCATTTTTATGGTTAGGTCTAACTACAGAAAAAACAAAAAAATCTCTACACCCTCTTCACCACCTATAACTTTCAACCTTTTCATGCTAGGTTGGAACTATGCAGACCTGATCTCCAGTCATCAATGGGAGTATATAGGCAACCATTCACTGTGCGGTCTCATCCCCTACCAAAACACAAAAACTTGTCAATGGTACTAGGATCATCCTTCGAACCTTTAAATCACACCTCATCGTCATAGACCAAAGGGATGGAACTACCTGGTCTACCCAAATAAATAGGAGAACTGGCGACCATCTAAGCTGCGGTTGAGTCCTCAAAGAGAAACACCAATTCATAAGAGATGAAACTACCTAGGCTCTCCAATACAAAGGAGTACCGGCGACCATCTGTGGGGCGGTCAATGTAAGACCCTGAATTTTATGAAATAAAAGTATTCAATTTTCTTATAATTATTATTCTATTTAGTAATGGTTAAATTGATAAAGGGTTAAAGTTAAGGGTGATATGTGAAAATTTTGCAAAGTAAACAAGTTGTCATAAAATATTCGTTTGCTCAGAGAATATCTTTTGTTAGGGAATATCCGTACGATGACACAATAATTGGTGGACCACACAACGGAAGTATTGTCGTAGTTAGAAAATGACAGAAATATCTTTTTATAAAAATAACGGTGAAAGTGTTACCGTTAAACTGCTAAAATACCCGGTGGTAAAGTAAAAGAATACGATGTCTGGCGTGGTTGCGTAGTAGCACAGATTGTACAATATCTTTGATTATTGATGCTTACGTGAGAAGTCACTCGGTTATACTCAATTATTGCTACGATAATTCTTTGCGATAATATCTCTCCTATTATTGATTCAATTATTATCACAGTATCATCTGCATAATATTTTATATTATTAAATCAATAATTGAGACGATAAAGTTATTCATATTATTATTTACAATATTGACGATGTCTAGAAAGTTTTGTCGAGAAAAGGGGTTTGGTCACCTAATTGCCTGCCAATAGGGAGAAATCCTTATCGGAAAGCCCACTCTTTCCTGGGAATGATCTAGTTGTTAAATATTATGAGTTATAATATTAATGATGAATAAGTTCGTGTTGATTAAAGAAGAAATTTTTGATAAAAAAATATTTCCATTGTGTTGGGATTATTTGTGTTAGTGGAAATCGACATTTATTTCGATAATAATTGATTTTGGAGGTTAAATTGATCAATCGGGTAATTAATCGGATAAATGAGCAATTAATTGCTATTAGTTCATATGCATATAACTATTTGCTCACATGAATGGAACTATTGGTTCACATGCATTACTATTAGGGGAGGTGGTGCAAGATTCATAATATTTGCAAGACTAAATTAAAAATGGAGGAAAAGATGAAGGTACTATACTGTAATAATTTGAGCCCCAAAATGTGCAATTATAAAAACTATGTTTTTCTATAAATAGAAACTCATTCTTCTTTCATTCTCACCAATTTACTAAGACTCACAAGAGCAATTATAGAGAAAGAAGTTATAGAGAGGAAGAAGAAGAAGAGTATTCTGCTGCTACACTATTCCAGTATCCAGTCTTCTTCTAAGCTAAGGGGTATTATTTCTTTCGTATTCGTAAGGGATATTATTTTTATTCAATATTCATATGAAATAATATTTTATTCCATACTCTGTAGTATGTAAGTAATATTATTTCGTTTTGTATCCCTAATTCTACACTCATTTTGTTGAAGTATTGCTTCTATACTACGTGAAATTAGTAGAATATCCTTGATATTTGCGCTTCATCCAGTATCTTTTCATGGAAAAATTATTCTGAGCATTCTTGATAATTATTGATCTTTTCATGCCGGAATACTATTCATGGGTACTATTCATGAAGTACTATTCACGGGGTACTATTCATAAAGTACTATTCTCGAAGTACTATTTGTAGACATTTGAAATTTTCTTTTCCTGTTACTAACTATGCAGGAGGGCAAAAGCGTCTTTTTCACATTCCAGAGGTAACCCTGGAGGACCACAACATCAATTCCAACCCCAGAGATAGCCCCGGGATATCTAGTTTCCAACTCCGGGAGGTCAAGCCAACCTCAGAGATAACCCTGAGGACATTTAGAGTTCACAACATGACAACCTCAGAGATAACCCTGAGAAAAGACTGCTACAACTGTGCGAACACCGGAGATAACCCCAGGAGGGGAAAAATTATCATTTTGCCAACTCAACTTCACTTTAAATCAAATACACTCATTTTAAACTCAAATTGCTTTAAAAGAAGTCCCACAGGAACCATATCTTAGCTTCGGAGTGCAAACTACGCAAAATAGCTCATTAAATTTCTTGACAGAAACCCCGAAATGCTATTTCAGTAATGGACCCATCTTCCCAAAATAAAAAAGGGCAAATCTTATGTCATTGTGTAGCTCTTGGAAAGAGCTTTCCGAAATGGTATGGAACGCTTCCATTGGACTCCCGAATTGAAAGTTATGAAGGTCCGAGCAAACAACGCGTTGTCCGAGTGTACGTACTTCGACACGAGCGGGACCCACATTGCCCTGGGCATCCCGGAAGCCACAGGTAGACCTGCGGCACCCCCCTCTATATATAGAGGGCTTGGGGTGGCCTTATTTGCAAGAGAAATAGCGAGGAAACCCTGTCCAATTTGCTTTGTGCACACTATAAACTGAGTGCTTTCTTATTTCAAACACTTTTGAGCTTATATTCTGTCATATTTTTATTGGTGGGAGCCTAATGTTCATCCATTTAAATTTATTGAAGTCTTCTTTAGCAGTCCACTGTAAGCCTTCTTACACACTTTAAAGCCTTTCTCTTCATCTCTACACACACCATTCTTCACGTTGATAGTCGTGTTACGTGTGTATGCCCGCACTTCGGTCCGTGGTTTCATTTCAGTTTGTAAATATATATATACTTATATAAATATTTTTATATATGGACTAACATTATCGAGTTATGCCTCGATTGAGCCTAGACTTATGTCTGGAGCGTTTACTTGCTTTCATATATATACTTATATATATGAACGTATGTGTCGGACTTTGTTCGATGAGCCCAATTTTACATCCGGGCGTTCTTCGCTTTAATATATATATATATATATATACATATATATATATATATTTATATATATATCAACTGTTGTTGGACTTTGTTCGATGAGCCTGGATTTTACATCCGGAGCGTTTACTGCTTTAATATATATATATATATATATATATATACGTTTTTCATCCTGCCTGGAGCTTACTTCGTGGCGGTTGATCGCTTTTACAGCTTTATTTACATTTCTGATCCCCCATGTAGGTTCTTCGTGGTGGCTGATCATGTCTATATATATATATTTATATATTTACAGCTTTTATATATATATAACTGCTTACTGCTTTCATATGAATTGCGGCATCATGTGAGCCTAGGAATCATGTGATCAAAGATTCAGTCTATTGGATCTAAATTCGATTCTTGTGATGGACATTTTCAGCTGTAAACAGCTTATAAATTTATTCACGGTGTTTGGATTTCCTCAGATGGTTTTCATGTCCACGAGGTGTTCGGCACTGCTTTGTATATTATTTTCTTGAAGATGCTTCGCATCTCGAAAATTAAAAGCAATTAAGCCGAACACTTAATAAAAAATGGAAGTGTAAAAGGTCTCAAATACTATTGAGCACAAGGGTTTGAAAAAACCTTTTTCTTACAAAACATCAGTGCCATATTTTGTTTAAAACTGAATTTTTATACAAATTCAAATTCTGTGTATATAGGTGCGAATGAGGCCTCGCACTACTTCCATATAAATAGCACATTGACCCACACAGACACACATTCATATAACAGTTTCTTGAAAAGTGGCGGTCACCGTGGTAACACAGATGTTGGGGGTGCCTAACACCTTCCCTCCGCATAATCAAGCCCCTTAACCCTAATGAATCTCGGTTTTACAGACCCGTTTAGCAGTGTCACATCTGTGATGCCCCGAAATCCGGTCTACCTTCAGACCCGAACCTCGTGCATTACAGTTCCATCTTCTTCCATCCGTACATCATTGTACAGCTAAATATAACAATATACCTCCTCAAATCCCAGGTTCTCGTAACCTTATAATCTCTTTCATTTCAAATAATGATAATTACATTATTCTTTGCATCTTACACGAGTGACTTTCATCCACCACAAAGGATTCATAACTGTTCATTAAACTAGTCTATAGTTTAATTCTATCATTCTATATTACAAGTCTTCACTTGCTCTTCACGCACATTCATATAATGAATGACACTTCGTCTGGATACCGCTCAGCTTGATCCTTACGGGATCCTTAAGTTCTTTCTAACATCGTACGCTGAAAATGTTTTTCATTTAAAGCAAGTATGAGCATTCAATTGCCCAGTAAGTCATCACAGTTTGGACAAACAATTTTAGAATTCAAACATTTCTTTCGAACTTCTATAACCGAACAAAGGTTATGAAGCAACTTGAATAATAGGAATAGTCTCGATTCCTATCATTTTAAAATATTATTCATTTCACTTCGAAATACTTTCATTCTTCTACCTTTTTCATACTCATTCTGTCTGGCTAGAATCATTAGCGCAGACTTAACAATAATGGATCATGTATAAACCGAACATACTTGCATTGAACAGTTCAAGCACAGAACAGTTCATCTCATAGAAACACCGAAGTGCTCACATTGTGGCACACGGCCTCATACATTCTACAACCTTGTACAAATATCACACATTCGCACATAGACACGACTTCTCAAGTTCAACATCTGAGAAGTTTAAAAAACTAACATTCATATAGCATGAATGAAGTTAGGAAAAACTTGCCTTACGCACAGCTACAACTTATAGTTTACGCTGAACTGCTCATTCCCAAATCCCTATATAACACATAAGGAAATAACACATGCACCAATTAGTCATATACTTGACTTACACATTGGTTTACTTAACTTTACTTCTTAAGGTTCGCGCTCTTGTAATTTAAGCTTACGCGACTAACTTTCTTTACTCTCGATTTACGGCTTCATGACATTCGGAGATGTCTTACTCAAAACATTCATCATCTTTGATGATCTGCATTCTTATCTTCTTCTTATAACTCCTATAGACTCAGCACACATCACTTCTCTGCTAGTAGTCCATATGGTACTCTGAGTGGTTTCTCACAAACAACCAACAAACAAGTTCCCGTCTCATCTACACTGCCCACACAGTGAGTTAGATCGGCTGCCAGTTTTGTATATACCTTCGCTCTCTGAAGGAATTGTTTAGCCCAGCTCCCATATGTTAACCATCAAAGGTTACGATTGTACTACAACCTAACTTACCTTAACTTATCCGAACCATTAAACTATAATGTTCGTTAAGTCAACTTCTTATTCCTTATGGCTTTCTGGCAACTAAATGCCATACCTCAGGATTCATTCTTTATCGTCTAAGTCATACAATCTTTTATAAACTCGGAATGATCATTCAATGTCAATACTATGAGAACATAGCGTTAAACATTTCATATTAACTTATTCATACCTTACAACGTCCGGTTCATTCAACTCGAACGTTGTCCAAGTTATACCTATTAACTCGACTTCTTAACGTTATACGTTATTATCTTTAACTTAGTTTCTTCACCGTTCACAGCTAATATGTAGTCTTCATTACATTATGGTTAAACCATACACGGAGTGTAGGTTCTACCCGTTTAACACTCGCTTACACTCAACCATTACGCTGGTTAAAGTGTTCAACGCTTACTTCATTCTAACATTCTCTATCCGACTCACACTTGGACATTCTTTAATCTCATTACCATTTGTTATGGCTTTCCTTGATAATTCATATCTTACTTACTACCTTCATCAACGTCTAAGTCATTCAACTAGGGTATACTTAGAACGTTCATCCAACACGAATACGATTCACGAGGATCGTTATGTATTCGACGTTCACTTGTTCGTCTTTTAATCTCTTATTACCATGGCATAACATCAAAATGTTATTCATTACCTTCATCACTCAACGTCTAAGGAATCACAATCATAGCAATCCCTGATGCTCGTTTGTCGCGACTACGGTCCCCGGATATCGGTTACGTAATCTAGCGCTTACATTCTCCGTCTTTTAATCACGTTAAATCTTTTTCGTTCAACCTTTGCTATAGGTTTAAAACACTTGACTAAGTGTTACATTACGTGAACTATATGTTCATACTTCTTTCTTGCACATCCCCCATTATCTGAGAAATAAAATTCTCATTTCTGGGCATTGCCTTGCACCGGACATGCATGCCTATCCTTCCTCTCTCTCTCTCACATACGCGACCTACTTCTCTCCCTCCTTGGTGCAGCATCGCGGCGTAAAACCCTTCGTTATCTCTCGTGATGTACGCCACTTAATGAAGATCTGAAGCCCGAGTTCATGTTGCGACACCACTTCTCGGCGTTGCGACGCGAAGCTTAAACCCTAGAAATTTTTTCTAAGTGTTGAATCAAGTTTGAGATGCTTACTTTGCGATCTCATAACTCCTTCGTTATAACTTAGAACGAGGTCGTTCCAAAGCCATTTTCTTCGTTATCTCACGTACTTTAACACCCATCGAGTAGAAATTCGATCTAAACTCGTTAACGTGCCATTCAATTGGCTTAAACTTCACCCTTCGTTCATTTTACGCTTTTAACGTTCTTCGCTCGTTCGTCCGTAATTCGGTCATCCGAACTCGGAACTAGATCGTTCTTGAGTCCACGACTCACGTTTTCTACGTTCTCTTACATTCTTATGAAACCCTACATGTTCGGGTTCATTTACTAACTTTCAAATTCTCGCTCGTCTTTTACGAAAATTTCGCCATAACTTCGTTATAGCTCAATTTTAATCTGTTCTTCATGAACGTTTCTAACGCTCCTGACCAAGCAAGAAGCAACTAACTTATACACGATGGTTTTAAACTTGTCCATCAACAACATTTACACTACGATGGTTTTAAATTTGTCCATCAACAACATTCTTCGTGTTCTTCGCGTGTTCTTCGCGTTCTTTGTTCGTTCTTCATTTTAATCGATATTTTGGATTACGATTCTACTTTTTCTTGGAATTTGATGTTATAGAACATTATTCCTTACTAATTTGACATACTCATTCATAAGACTCATTCGGATCGCTTAAAATCTTTACGAATCTTATACTTAAGAAATTTATAAACTAAATTTCTTATACTTATTTCTTCGTTTTCTCATGATTTCAACCATATGAAATCATTTCTAACATCATCTTTTCTCTATTCTCATTAAGCTATGTTTTTGAACATATTAAACTTAAAGAAAATATGAGAAGAAACTAGGGTTCGGATTACCGTTTTTCGTTAATCCTCTTCCGTTATACAAAGTTGGCGATTCGCTAGCTTTTTTATTTCACGATCACTTTTGATCCGAGCATTCATGCTCACGCTCTTCCTCTTTCTCTCCCAACCGAGCTCTCTCTATCTCTCTCAAGGTAGGATTTTCAAAAATCCTAGAAAATGAAATTCTAGGTTTCTATTTATAGAAAACCAAAGCTAGGGGCAAAATAGTCATTTCGCCCCTAAAGTTACTATTCCCACCTCCTCTTCAACTTAACCACTGTTTACTTGGCCACCACCTTACTTGGTGGCCAAGTGGTCGGCCCATTATGCCCATGGGTCACCCCATGGGTTGCCCAATGGTTATTACCCATTCGCTTTACCCACCTGGCTCGATCCGCGCTTTTTCTTTTCTTGGTTTGGGCCTTAACCCTAATTCTTATTGGGCCTAACTTGGGCTTGATTTCACAAAGCATTGGGCTTGACATAATCCAAGTCCAATTGGATTCTACAAAGTCCATGAACATAAAGTCCATTAAGACTTATCGTATTCTACGCATTCCATTCTCGTATTCTCGTAATCTCTTCGTATTTAGCTCGTACGATATTCATATTATACGTCGTACTAATCTTCGTACTATACTCGTATAATAACTCGTATCATACTCGTATTTCTCACGCATAATAACCCTAGTTATTATACGTACTCATTACATTCTCGGAACTCACTTTCCCTAACCCTTAGGTTTTGAGTCCGTAGGCGAAAACTTCGTTTTTTCCATAACTGAAATATTATTGAATATTCCATCACGTCTCAAGATTTTACGTAATCAATAACTTCTCGGAATTTCAAAATAAATCTCCGAGCAGAAACGGGTGAATAGTGCCTATTTCTTCTTTTTCCCCAAAAAATATTTTGTTCCCGGAAAACTTTCATTTTCGTCTTGAAAATTCTTACTCATTAAATCTAGCTCGTAGCCAGAATCCTCCTGACTTATAATCATCCTAGGTTATAGAACGATTAATAAACACATAGCACATAATAGTATTAATAAAAATTCATTTTATTAATAACTAATTCTTTAACTTAAATTCTGGACAATTCGGTTTTACTCGGGTTGTCACACTTCCCTCCTTATAAAAATTCCGTCCTCGGAATTTCTTAAAACCACACCCTTACTCGAGTCATCACATTCTCCCCTTCACAGAATTTCTTCCTCGAAATTTTAGCTTACTCTTCTTCTCAACTTCTCTTCAAAGAAGTTCTTATCTTTCCATCATTCCTAACCTCCATAACCTATCAAGAATCATGAAGTAGAAGGAATAGCGAGGAATATAAAATATCCTTTAAAACATCTCATACTTTTGCTGAGGGGTCAAATTGACCATGAACTCTTACTAGGTTAAACAGCCTTTCGCCGTAAACCTTTCTTTCCACGGTAAGTTTACAATGACAAAAAAGGTAAACTACTTCTTTCCATACGTAGGTGATCAACCTATCGTATAACCCCATTTTGGGGTATGTTCACCTCAGACTTAATACCAAAAATTTTGGATATTTCTTGAAACATTCGTCTAGTCAAATCAATTGACATCGACTACTTCTTTAAATTCTTTTCACAATACATCAAAACGTTTCATGACGTCATAATATCGTACTCTTGACAGTATGTTGAGGACTTCGTCAGTTTATGACTTCGTCATTATACATCATACCATAGCAATTTGTTGATCCTAAGATCACATCCCACTAGGTTCAATTGCATTAACAACTCCATCTTTTTACCATCCTTGCATCAAATGCACGGATGATATAAAATTCCTCTTGATATTTTAAATCAACTTCTGTCTAGCCGAAGAAATTGGCATAGACATACAAAGCATAGCTCTTTTAAAATCCATTGGTTCAAAAAGTTGAACCAATTCTTTTCTTTTTCAAAATGTACATTTCAGCTCGATTTGAATAAACTTCGAAATCTAGCATAGCTAGAGGATTTGGAATATCCTATTCTCCATCTTCCTTCATTGTCTTTCTGCGACAATACTTAATCTTCTCTAGCACCTTCAATGCTAAGTCTACTGAAAATACTTTGTTTTCAGTCTAAACATTCCTATACCTTAGTATAGTCCATCAACTTACCACACATATGAGTTCAGGAACTTTCCACAATAGTATGAGTTTAAGAACATCCAGACAGACCTTAGGCATCCATTTGCTGAGATATTCGAAAACATACCATATTATTATGAGTCACAAACTTACCATAAGTATGAGTTTAAGAACTCGCACCTACTTATCGTTCTCTACCTATCAAGTATATACATGAGAAAAGATTCACCTTCTCGCCATATACATCTTAATAGCGCGACCAATTCCAATGATTATCACTGTAATAAACTGAGCAGTTGTTACACCAAAGCACAAACCTCTGCCCATAACAAAGGTTCATACAACTCAGCCATCACATGAGTCCTCAATTGAAATCTTACAACTTCTAAATTTCTATATACTTAATACGAATTTTCTTTAATTTGTATGCTATCCTTTACAACTCAATCTGAGTTCTTCTTCCCGTACTACTTCATAGTACCATTCATTCATAGCATTAGCTATAAATCATTCATCGTTTAACAACTCATCTAATACTACGATTTACTATGATCATGTGGTGATCTTCTTCCTTAATCGTTTAACTCAATGATTTTCTTATCCTCTTCTCTACGATTATAGTCTTAGGTACACATACCTAAGAGTTATAACCTATAGCTTTGATACCACTCTGTGACGCCCCGAAATTCGGTCTACCTTCAGACCCGAACCTCGTATGTTACGGTTCCATCTTCTTCCATCCGTACATCATTATACAGCTAAATATAACAATATACCTCCTCAAATCCCAGGTTCTCGTAACCTTATAATCTCTTTCATTTCAAATAATGATAATTACATTATTCTTTACATCTTACACGAGTGACTTTCATCCGCCACAAAGGATTCATAACTGTTCATTAAACTAGTCTATAGTTTAATTCTATCATTCTATATTACAAGTCTTCACTTGCTCTTCACGCACATTCATATAATGAATGGCACTTTGTCTGGATACCGCTCAGCTTGATCTTTACGGGATCCTTAAGTTCTTTCTAACATCGTACGCTGAAAATGTTTTTCATTTAAAGCAAGTGTGAGCATTCAATTGCCCAGCAAGTCATCACAGTTTGGACAAACAATTTCAGAATTCAAACATTTCTTTCGAACTTCTATAACCGAACAAAGGTTATGAAGCAGCTTGAATAATAGGAATAGTCTCGATTCCTATCATTTTAAAATATTATTCATTTCACTTCGAAATACTTTCATTCTTCTACCTTTTTCATACTCATTCTGTCTGGCTAGAATCATTAGCGCAGACTTAACAATAACGGATCATGTATAAACCGAACATACTTGTATTGAACAGTTCAAGCACGAACAATTCATCTCATAAAACAACAAGTGTTTCACATTGTGGCACACTACCATACATTCTACCACCTTGTACAAATATCACACATTCGCACATAAACACGACTTCTCAAGTTCAACATCTGAGAAGTTTAAGAAACTAACATTCATATAGCATGAATGAAGTTAGGAAAAACTTGCCTTCACGCATGTACTCGACTTATAATTACGCCTGAACTGCTCATTCCCAAATCCCTATATAACACATAAGGAAATAACACATGCACCAATTAGTCATATACTTGACTTACACATTGGTTTACTTAACTTTACTTCTTAAGGTTCGCGCTCTTGTAATTTAAGCTTACGCGACTAACTTTCTTTACTACCGGTTTACGGCTTCATGACATTCGGAGATGTCTTACTCAAAACATTCATCATCTTTGATGATCTGCATTCTTATCTTCTTCTTATAACTCCTATAGAGTCAGCACACATCGCTTCTCTGCTAGTAGTCCATATGGTACTTTGATTGGTTTTCCACAAACAACCAACAAACAAGTTCCCGTCTCATCTACACTGCCCACACAGTGAGTTAGATCGGTTGCCAGTTTTGTATATACCTTCGCTCTCTGAAGGAATTGTTTAGCCTAGCTCCCATATGTCAACCATCAACGGTTACGATTGTACTACAACCTAACTTACCTTAACTTATCCGAACCATTAAACTATAATGTTCGTTAAGTCAACTTCTTATTCCTTATGGCTTTCTGGTAACTAAATGACATACCTCAGGATTCATTCTTTATCGTCTAAGTCATACAATCTTTTGTATACTCGGAACGATCATTCAATGTCAATACTATGAGAACATAGCGTTAAACATTTCATATTAACTTATTCATACCTTACAACGTCCGGTTCATTCAACTCGGAACGTTGTCCAAGTTATACCTATTAACTCGGCTTCTTAACGTTATACGTTATTAACTCGGTTATAGAACTATTAATAAACACATAGCACATAATAGTATTAATAAAAATTCATTTTATTAATAACTAATTCTTTAACTTAAATTTTGGACAATCCGGTTTTACTCGGGTTGTCACACTTCCCTCCTTATAAAAATTCCGTCCTCGAAATTTCTTAAAACCACACCCTTACCCGGGTCATCACATTCTCCCCTTCACAGAATTTCTTCCTCGAAATTTTAGCTTACTCTTCTTCTCAACTTCTCTTCAAAGAAGTTCTTATCTTTCCATCATTCTTAACCTCCATAACCTATCAAGAATCATGAAGTAGAAGGAATAGCGAGGAATATAAAATATCCTTTAAAATATCTCATACTTTTGCTGAGGGGTCAAATTGACCATGAACTCTTACTAGGTTAAACAGCCTTTCGCCGTAAACCTTTCTTTCCACGGAAAGTTTACAATCACAAAGAAGGTAAACTACCTCTTTCCATACGTAGGTGATCAACCTATCGTATATCCCCATTTTGGGGTATGTTCACCTCAGACTTAATACCAAAAATTTTGGATATTTCTTGAAACATTCGTCTAGTCAAATCAATTGACATCGACTACTTCTTTAAATTCTTTTCACAATACATCAAAATGTTTAATGACGTCATGATACCGTACTCTTCACAGTACGTTGAGGTCTTCGTCAGTTTATGACTTTGTCATTATACATCATACTATAGCGGTTTGTTAATGCTTTACACTTTATCTGCATTTGATATTAGTGCTTCGCACATGTCATCATTTTCATAAACGGTGAGACACGTTGTATTTGAATGTATGTTGTGTGGTTCCTATATCAGGAGGCTATCCTGTCAGGTGTTTGATTATTGGACTCGTAGGAAGACTAATTCCAACGAGACTCAGGAAAGGCACCACCAAAATTCGCTCCAGTTGAAAGACCGGATTAACTTCCCGTCGAGTAAATTGTGATGATTTGGGAACCTTCATGCCAAAAAGCCATGAGAGTAGCCTAAGATAGGCCAGCCTCTGATAAACCAAACGCGAAGGAAAGTCTCTTCATACTTTCCCATTTCAATTACTTGTAATTTCATTTCAATGTCATTCTCAATGTAATGGAAAAATATGAATGAATGTGTACATGCATTCCCTTTTATCTTAGCATGATATCTTGTCATACAAACAACTGACATCTGTTTTATAGGATAATACTCCTAAAACGAACACATCACATATCATGTAACATTTCCATATTCCCTAAGACTAAAATACGTAAGTCTTTTTGTAGGGAAGCAATCGGTCCCGTTACCTGTTTAAAGTCCAAGAAGGCACTAAGCCCGTCGTCAAACATGGCTACAAGTGCCCAGCCTGATCCTACTCTTGTCTCTCGAGAGGAGTTCGAAGGATTAAGGAATCAGATAGCATAAGTGGCTATCTTTCTAAAAGAACAAAGTAAAAATACTCGGGACCGGACAATGCCTACTCAACCAGAGTTATTCACACCAGGGGGCAATCATGGTATTGACAAAAAGATTGAAACCCAGATACCTGAACCTCATTTCAATAAAGAAATCACAAATCTCAGGGATGATCGAGAAACTGGGGATATAAGAAAGAAAGTCCAACAAATGGAGGAGACCATTCGGTCAATCAAAGGGACTGGAAATTATGGGAGTGTCACCTATTCAGATCTCTGCATATTCCCAAGGGCTCGATATCCTACCAAATTCAAATTCCCAGAGTTTGAAAAGTACAATGGGACAGGTGATCCCCATACACACCTAAAAGTATATATTGGTGAACTAGGGTCTTATGCTGACGATGAAAGCCTCAGAATGCAGCTTTTCCAAAGGAGTCTCACTAGAGAGGCTAAAGCATGGTATGCCCGACTTAACAATGCCAAAATCTACAACTGGGAAGAATTGGCCCACACCTTTCTAAATCAGTACAATTTTCAGTCACAAATGGCATCAGATCAATACCAAGTGACTAAAGTCAAAAAGCAAAGTACTTAATCTTTCCGAGAATATTCCCAAAGGTGGAGACATCTAGCAGCGCAAGTCATTCCATCAATGACAGAAACTGAGATGGTAATGACGTTTATTGATATACAAGAGGCTCCTTACTATGAGAGGATCCTAGCAGGCATAGGAAAGCTATTCTCAGAAATGATCAAACACAGCGAAATGGCAGAGATGAGCTTGAAGGCATGCAAGATTAAAGACTTCACTGCCTTGGAAGCAGTTGCCAAGCATATACAGACTGGCAAGTGTGCGAGCGATCCCAAGGGTATACCCGATAAAGGCTTTGAAGATGTATCCCTTGTTGTACATGGGCAAGATAGGAGACCAACCTACCGTCCCCCCATTTGAAAAAAGCCAGACAATCTGCCATTTCAACAAACGGCTGCATTCTACCAATGCCCAGAGAGTAAAAGAAAATTTGAGAGAACTGAAAATCGGGTGATCACTCCACTAGGCGATTCCTTGAAAATGTATTGGAGATATTAATGGATCACAAGAAAATTACGGAATTGACCCTACCTCTGGAACCAAGGAGCAAAAGATACAATCCAAGCCAAAGATGTGCTTACCACTCAGGGTCTCCAAGACACGATACAAAAGATTGTTAGTCTTTAAAGCATAAATTTCAAAATCTGATCGAAAGTGGCAGTATTGTGGTCCAATAACCTGATAAACAAAATGTCAACACCAACCTTCCATTGCAGCATGATACGGGGGAAGTAAACCTGATTGGGTCAGGAAGGGCGGAAATATATCCAATTCGTAAGTGCATATGAAGGATATAAGAATACCCCTAAAGGCACTGAACAAATATCCTAAAGTGGGAAAACTCGTAGGAGGGTATGATAGTAATGCAAAAATTTGAGACAATCAAGAATCAAGTAAATCTGCTAGCTAAGCTGATAGTGCGCCAACATCAGGATACGAGGTAGGTTTTCACTCAACTATCAGAAGGCCAAGAAAAGGGGGATGATAAAATTATTAGAAGATCTCGTCAACGGAAACATCACTCGGGGGAATGCGAATTCTCAAAGAAGAAAGATTAAACAACCTCCATAAGAGTCCGAAAATTCACCCCTTTGAACAAATCAAATTAAGAAATGCTACGCGTTCTGATAAGCGAAGGAAAGATTACTGAGTTGCTGCCTCCTATAAATCCCAAGATAAAGAGTTATGATTCCACCAAGATATGTCTCTACCATTCTAACTCACTTGGACATACGACTGAGAAATATTGGTCTTGACGATATAAAATCCAGGATCTCATTGAAAATAGAGAGCTGGAGATAGAATTTACCATGACCAAAAAAGGCAAAAAGGAAATAAAAAGCTTAAGATGTCCACTCGAGACAAACAGTTCAAATGAGGTGAAGGCTATGAGCGATAATCCTGGCAGAACACAAGATGGAGTGACCCTAATGCAGGAAATGAAAGAGGAGATAAGGGAATCCCCAAAGGAGATTCCTCCGCTAACATCCAATATCCTGTGGTGCAAAAGTAGTAACCACATTCCAGATCTTATAACCTTGGATGATGCGGAGGAAATACTAATCATTTCCAAGGAAGAAAAAGCTAAATGGGAAAGTTCCTTGCAAGAAATACGACAACAGTTCAATGGATATTTCATGGTTGAATCCTCTCAAGCCCAAGGAAAAGGTAGAGGAACAAATGAAGGAAAAGGTAGCGAGGTTATCGGGGAAACCAACTCATTAAAGAATCAGGAGTTCATACCTTTTTGCGATGCGTCCAGCTCAAGCGTCCCTGAGGAATGTACTGAATCAGGAAGCGATCAAGTTATGGCCATAAGTGAAGACATTCAGAACCAAGACGTAACCTTTATCGCGAGCCTTGAAGGAAACATAACCACTGACAGTTAGACTATCAGGCCTCAACTAGCCAAGAAGATGTAGATCTAGGGGATAAAGTTGCGGGTTCCAAAAGATGTTGGGACGATATCACTTTCTTCATAATTTGCCTTTTTTCCATGCGTATAAGTATTGAAAAAAACAGAAAAAGAAAAAAGAAAAGAAAAGAAAATAAATTAAAAAAAATAATAAAAATCAAAAAATCAAATCAGTTAGGTTTCAGCTCATACGACTTGACCTACGAAAGACCTGATCTCCCCTCATCAATGGGAGTACGTAGGTAGACATTTATGGTGCGGTCAAACCAAAAAAAAACCAAACAGACACTTCTCAAACAGTCGATCTTATCAAGCAGGAACTACGTCGACCTGATCTCCCACATACACAGGAGTACGTAGGCAGGCATCAGTGGGGCGGTCTGACCCTCAACAGAAACATCCAAACCCAAACATTAATCCTAAGTTTAAGCCCAAGAACAACCCTCCAAGTCTGCGACCCATGTCGAGAAGACCCAATAACACTTCAATGTTATTCCATCAAATCTGGCACAAATCCCAGAAAGAAAGAAACAACGATACACTAAGACAACCAGCAACAAGGACCTTCAAAGAGTCGATACCCTCAATCACAAGTTTTCATCAAATCAGAAGAAAACCATCAACGCCAATTGCGAGAACAAGTCAGGAACAATGATTGAGGGCATCAAAGCCCAAATCCACTACATGTTCACCATTCGGTACAGAAGTAAAAGCCTCTTACGATCTCAGCGTCTTATCAACTCATCAGTTAAAGCAACTATCCCAGACAATAAGCAAGGCTGGGGCAATTTCAAAATTGGTGACAACCCGATATTGGAACTCCTACAACAAGACTAGGGCTATCTCAGGAACAATGATAACTCAACACTGGGGCATTTATCAACATTCTTAAAAGGAAAATTCGCCAGTCAGCACCATCAGCATGGTACATCATCATGAGAGCTTCCCTCACATCATCTCACTGGCGATTTGGATATTACTCAATTGCAACTTCATCAACAAAGAGAGTTTCTCATATGACCCCTCGGCATCAACATGCGAAAGGACTGGGGCATTGTCCAATTCTAAGAAATGGAAGGAGCTTAAGGCGGGATCAAGCCTTTCAGTAAAAGAAAGGGGAGAACGTCTGAAAGAAATTATGGCGACTTTAGCTTGCCCCTACAAAAGAAGGGGAAAATTCTCAAAAAAGTCATTAACTCAAGAGCAGGAGCCCAATGACAAAAGGTCTAGCGAATGAAATCCTCATCATCAAATGTGCCAATCAGCGTCAAATTCTCACAAGTCGAGACCTCTACACTGAAGTTCAAATCTGGGCAGCGAAAGAACAAGCTGCACCCTCCAGGGATGTTAGCGGCATTCAGGTCATTAGTTCAGCTGGGTTGCAAATCAAACGCTCAAGAAAATGGGGCACAAGTACCAAACAGCGAAAGGAGACTCCAAATCAACTCAAAAAGGGTGAGAGTCTGGTGAAACAAACCTTTGAATATTACTTCAGCGAAGGTATCGGAGGATCCGGTATTCTAAACCATTGGTATCAATTCAGAGCAACATCAAGATAATTCATCGATGAAAGCTTTGTATACCACCGTTCGAGCGGGAACCAAAATAGTTTGGCGATGTCTGCGTATTTAACTACCAACAGGGTAGGATCCGTTGTCAAACTACCATCAGGGTAGGCACCATTGTAAACTACCAAGCGTATACATCGGGAAGGTCCGGTGATTTCAGAATGTCATCCCCAATAGAGATGTAGAAAACATCTTAATTTCTCTTCATCAAACAAGCATCAGCGACACCGACAAAAAGTTAAACCGTTGAAGTCAACACCAGCACAGGCATCAACCATGATCGGTAAAGGTAAAGCGATCTGTGAAAACATTTTAACATTCATCATAACATTCATTACATTGCAATTTGCGATATATGATATGCGAAGTTGCGAAGTGCGATTGGCCAAATGCGGAAAGCGACATGCGAAGTGCGAAATGCGATGTGCGATTTGCGAACTGCTATTTGCAAAAACATTTTGACATTCATCGTAACATTCATTACATTGCGATTTGCATCATTTAAAATACCTTGTCATATTTCAAGTGTCTACTAATCTTTATCATGTCCATTCAATTGCGTTGCATGAACATGATAAAGAGGGGCATCTGTAGACACTCAAAATTTTCTTTTCCTGTTACTAACTATGCAGGAGGGCAAAAACATCTTTTTCACATTCTAGAGGTAACCCTAGAGGACCACAACATCAATTCTAACCCCGGAGATAGCCCCGAGATATCCAGTTTCTAACCCCGGAGGTCAAGCCAACTCAGAGATAACCTTGAGGACATTCAGAGTCCACAGCATGACAACCTCAGAGATAATCCTAAGAAAAGATTTCTACAACTGTGCGAACACCGGAGATAACCCCGGGAGGGGTAAAATGGTCATTTTGCCAACTCAACTTCACTTCAAATCAAACACACTCATTTTAAACTCAAATTGCCTCAAAAGAAGTCCCAAAAGAACCATATCTTAACTTCGGAGCGCAAACTACGCAAAATAGCTCACCGATTGCCTAATGGAAACCCTGAAATGCTATTTCGATAATGGACCCATCTTCCCTGAATCAAAAAGGGCAAATCTTATGTCATTGTGTAGCTCTCGGAAAGAGCTTTTCGAATGGTATGGCACACTTCCATCAAACTCTCGGATTGAAAGTTATGAAGGTTCGAGCGAACAACGCGTTATCTGAGTCACTACAAAAAAATGGGTATTTAGCAACGATTTTTTGGGTAACGACTTTATAAGTCGTTGCTAAAAGTATATGTTTAGCAGCGAAATTTGTCCTTCGTTGCAGATAAAGTCAGGCTTTCACTTTTTGCAACGAAATTCATAAGTCGTTGCAATAATTCGTTGCTAATTCATTAGCGGGAAAAAATTTCGTTAGAAATTCGTTGCAAAATTTTCGGCCACTAGATTTCCAGTCATCGTGGGCAACGAAAGTTTTTTTGTTGCTAAAAATGGGGCTTTAGCAACGATTTTTCGAGCAATGACTTTATAAGTCGTTGCCAAAGTATATGTTTAGCAACGAAACTTGTCCTTCGTTGCAGATTGTGTTATTATCGAGCTTTCACTTTTTGCAACGAAATTTATAAGTAGTTGCAAAATTTGAAACAAAATTCATTAGAAATTAGTTAAAAAATTTCTAAACACTTGATTTCTCCTCATCAGGGCAATCTAAAGTTTTTTATTGCTATATTTC